>OZ025295.1:54993587-55593587 GCA_964019185.1 Maratus speculifer | reverse complement strand
TTCGAATCCTGGCCCGGACTTTTTTCACCCAATATTCAAATATGGAATAAATTACTCTGTCATAAGTAAGAGTGTTTTATGAATTATTTTAATTGCAGGATGCAGACCGGTCTCGAGTCGAATTTTTAGCTTTTAAACTGAGCCGGGTTTGTTTGTGCGGAGTTGGACCTAAAAATTTCAGCTTTGGGTAAATCTCTAACCGACATATCGAAGCCAGTTTTTATTATTTTTTTTTTAATGCTGCTTTCAGCCATCATCGCGTAGCTACCGAATATAACGGGTGTTCTAAAAAGAACCGACTGATTTTAAAATTCAGTTATTTGCAAAAAATTACACTCACACACAGATATACATATATATATATATATATATATATATATAAACTTGTTGAAGGGTTATAGATCGGGAGGCACAAATCATCAAAGCTCATAAAGTTCACGGATGAAATTATAGGATTAGTTAAAACTCGATTCGCATATTAAAATACAACACGTCTACAGGTCTTATCTTGGTGGATAACACCTGAAAACCGGATTATAGGAATTAACTGGTAGGTTTATCATTGTGTTTTCCTACATCTGGAGAACTAGGAGCCTTGGTGCAAGAGCTGTTCTGTTCCGATTTTTTTAAAAATTAAACAAATTTACCCGTCTGAAAATTCGGACATAAAAATAATCGCGAATTCTGACAAATGGTCGCGATAAAAAATCAGTTTCGTCAATCGTTCGCAAAAAATATCTTCAATTTTCCATAGTAGCGAATTAAAAAACACGAATTTGGTCAAATGATCGCGTAAAAACCCGAATTTAGTCAAATTACCAAGAAAAAAACGCAAAATTCTTAAAAACTCTCTTCTGGTCTCGGAAAACGCAAACTTCGTCAAAAAGCAGATGAAAAATTTCGAGTTTCGTTAAAGGATCGAAAAGGAAACGTGAATTTCTTCAAATAGTTACAAATAAGTGCGAACTTAATGAAAGAATCGCAAAAGAAACGCGAATTTCGTTGTAGAAACGCAAAAAAACCCCTCAAATTTTGTGAAAGGATCACAGAAACTCGAATTTCTTCTAAGGATCGTGGATAAAAGTAAATTTCTCTAAAAGATCGCAGAAGCAACGCAAATTTTGTCAAAGGATCGCGTTGAAAATCGGTTCGACCTACCTCGCTAGAGTAAAAACCCAATCTGTAACTGACTCAAACCCGAAATGTATGTCAATCTACTTCAATGCGCTAAGTGCAGATAAAATGTAAATGTCAACCCGACCAACATCAAAATGTATTGTCAACCGGATCCAAATCCGACCTGAAGGAAAAAAGCATAAATTAAATCGACCCGCAGCAAAAATTAGAAGTCCACCGGACCCAAATGCCAGCCACAACAAAAAGTAGAAATTAACCCAACAAGCAGGGAAAAATAGAAACCAACCGGATCTAAAATTTTGTTAAAGGATCGCATAGAAAAAGTTAACTTCTTCAAAGGATCGCGGAACATATGTAAATTTCGCCAAAAGGTAGCAAATTTTATCAAATGACTCAACCCGATCGAAATCGGGTCAACCCGAACCTTTCTAGCAAGAGTAAAAACCCAATCGTAATCTGACCCAAACCCGAAAAATATGTCAATCTGTCCGAAATGCACTAAGCTTAGTTAAAATGTCAAACCGACCAATAGCGAAATGTAGTAGTCAAACGGACCCAAACCCGACCCCAAGCAAAAAGTATAAATAATCCAATTAGCAGCAAAAAAAAAATAAAAGCCAATCAGACTCAAACCCGACCGACAGAAAAAAAGCAGAAGTAACACGACCCGCATTGAAAAAAATTAGCTCCGACCTGTGCATCAGATTGGAGTTTCAAAATTTCTAAAATCACCTTTCTCCCCTTGAGAACTCTCCAGATCCACTCTTGATTTATACAGTTCTATATTGATTAAATCGTAGTTTTCCATATAAACAATACTATTCTCCTGTTTTTACCCACGCTAACTTTATCGAAGTCAAATTGATAATGCTCCGAATCGAAACTTAACTTGGAGTTTGAAGTCATTTAAATTTTATTCTAAACCGTCAGTAGATTTCATTATAAATACGCATAAAATGTACAGTCACCGCAAAAAAAATCTTGATTCTTGCGATTTTAGACGTTTTGTTAAATATCTAGAAATAATACATAAGGAATTATTCTGAAATTCCAGGTATGTAAACAAAATAGTACAAGCCATATATTTTCGCGAAGATTTTTGTCCAAAATCCAATAGGGGACCGTCAACAAATTGAAAAAGATTGAATATCTTTTGAATCACCCTGCCAAAACTAATGTAACAAAAATGTTCAAACTTCAGATTTTCATTAAGTGGCTTATGATTATAAACTGTGTTTATTTATATGTGGATAGCATGTATACTCGTAGAGAAATTAAGGTTTTTATATAAGCGGTCCGAAATTTTGCGAAGTTTTTGCTTATAATTTGCATTGTTCTTAATATAAAACAATGTTCTTTTCAGAAAATATAAAAAACAACATTGTACATAATACCTTGTAATTAAAATTTTAAAATATTAATAATTGTATGAAAAATGAGCAGGTTTACTAAATAAATTTTCACTGCGCATGCGTCAACTCTATTAAAAAAAAAAAAAAAAAAAAAAAAAAAAAAAAAAAAATTCATTTGCATACTGTGTTAGCTAAGTCTATTGAGCAACTTCTGTTAAAATTTCACAATCATAGCTTGAAAATTCTAAAAATCATCGTCGAAAGAATAAGATCTAAATCCGATATACCCAAAATGAAAGAAAAACATAAGGGGTTGTATCCATATTCCATTGATTAGTATCTGCACAATATTGCACGAACTACTATATTTGGATACAGCTCCTCATCTTTTTGCTTCATTTTGGGAATAACAGATTTTCATCTAATTCATTCGATGATAGCTTTCAGAATTTTCAAGATTTAGTTGTAAAATTTTAACAAAAGTTGTTCAATACACTTAGCCAACATAATATGCAAACGAAATTGTTATAGAATTGACGCATGCGCAGTGAAAATTTATTTAGTAAACTTGCTCATTTTTCATACAATTATTGATATTTTTAAATTTTGATTACAGGGTAATATTTACAATGTTGTTTCTCAAATTTTCTGAAAAAAATATTATTTTATATAAAGAACTCTGCAAATTATAAGCAACAAACTTTTCAAAATTTGGGACCGTTTTTATAAAAACCTAAATTTCTCTACGAGTACTATCCGCATGTACTATCCGCTGTACTATCCGCATGTAAATGAACGCGATTTATTACCATAAGCCACTTAATTAAAATCTGAAGTTTGAACGTTTTTGCTACATTAGTTTTGACAGGGTTATTCAAAAGATATTTGTTCTTTTTCAATTTGTTGACGGTCCCCTATTAGATTTTGTACAAAAGTCTTCGCGAAAATATATGACTTGTACTATTTTGTTTACATATCTGGAGTTTCAGAATAATTCCTTATGTATATTTCTAGATATTTAACAAAACGTCTAAAATCGCAAGTGTCAAGATTTTTTTTTTTGCTGTGACTGTATATGTCAAATCCGAAGTTAAAATGTATTTAATTGAATAAGACTTACTTAAACTATACTGCTTAAAAAAAAATTAGGGGAGCAAGCAGAGAAGTTAACTCTTTCGGGTCTGGTGTACTATTAATAGTTACATGTCTTTTAATTGAGTATTATTTTGTTTTAACAAATACTTTTATTACTTTTTACATGTAGTAATGTTAGTATGTGACTATGGATTTACTATACGATTTCAGTAAGTTTAGGCATTTAATAATGATAATAATAATAATAATAAATACTTGTTAAATTCTCTTTGCACCATTTGTGATTTTTTTAAACATATATTTCACTCTTTAAATTTAAAATGAAGGTTATTGCATAGATTTGTTGATTCCTCCATCAGTATCTACAAATTTAGTGAAGGTATGCAAGTAAATAAAATCATGAATAAAAGTAAATTATTGCAAAGCTTAGCATAAATTCTGGTCATCAGAGGCGGCTCTTAGTTTAAATGAATAATAATTTAATAAATTTAAAAAAAATTCATTTCGCGTGTCAAAATATAGTTAGTAAATATGATTTAATATGATGAAATAAAGCCCGTTTTTACGTGATCAATTTAATCCATTAATTTATGTTACATACATAATAATTTTATTTAAACTTGCGTGCAACAATTTGAAGAAATGAAATTTCAATTTTGAAATTTACGCTATTGCAAAATTTTAAGCGTCTAAATATCGCACATTTTCAATTTTTACACTATCATATAGAGGAAAAAATGTACTTTTAAATACATTTTGTTTAAAAACTGTATCTTAATTTATTTTTAAAACATTTTTTTTTTTTTTTTTTTTTTTGTAGTTTGTAATACGAATTTTGTAATTTTGATTCTGTGACATACAGACATATTTACGGCTTTCGGCGATCAGTCTATTTGATTTTTGAACCGTAGTTATGTGATGTCAAAATTATTTGCAATCTTTGGGAATAAAGGAAAAAGAGAAAGAAAAAGAATATAGTTTCTCCTTTCACACAACAGATGTCAGCACTATATTTATTTTATGTTGAAAGATTTCCTAATTATTTGATACAATTTTAATTTTTTTTATTTGTGGTAAACATGATCGTCTAAGGGATTTTTTTAAAGAGTACAATGATAAATTATTGGTACTTCCCTTTGGCAATGAAAATCTTTAGGGTTCTTGGAGGAAAATAACAATAATATAATCAAAAATATTTCCTAATTTTGTCAAATTCGTGAGCATACCAAGTTGGAGTAGCGATGAGGGGAAATTCAGCACTGGAAATTATGTAGGGAAGGATCCAAAAGGTACTGCAGCTGAAAAACTATGACCCCCCCCCCCCTGCCTCCTACCCCTCTCTACTAGAAAAAACTGTCAATGGGCTGAAAGCTTTAATTCTTCTATTGTTTAATATAATTTATTTATGAAAGTGAAGACATTCGTTTTCTATGGTAAGCAGTGTTAATGAATGAAAAAGGCCAAGCTAAAATTAAAATTATAACATTATAAAATAAAAATTAACTTGTATTAAAATATAATGAAAATCTTTATAACAAAACTATCATACAATGTAATTGAAATCAAGCATAGTAGTAGTTTAATCACAATCACAAAAAGATTTTTCACAGTTATATTTTCTCAAGTATACATTGACGCACTCATGGGGGAGCCAAGGGGGCTAAAGTCCCTCCCAAACCTCAAGACAATAATAGTTATTTAAACTTTTCTACTTAAAAATTGAAATTTCTAAATAACAAAATATGCTTAAAAAAATAAAATACTAATCGACTTCAAAAAAGAAATATAGCTTGGCGACAACTTGGAGCTAACGCATATGAATGCATAGATTTAATATGCTTATGGTTTGAAAATGGTTGCAACAACGAAAGATGATTTGCGACTAATCATTATTTCTTTTATCAAATCCACATTTTTTATGTAAAAAAAAAAAAAAAAAAAAAAAAAAAAAAAAAAAAAAAAAAAAATTCTAATCATCAGAATTTAATGAAATTAAAATGGGACCACATGGGTATCATATACTTTCAAACAAAAACAGACTTATCAAAATCGGTTCATATTTAGGGAAGTTATGAGTGAACAAGAAATACATACAGGTCGAAATCAAAACCTTCTCCTTGAAGTCGGTTAAAAATATATATGTTATTTCCTATATATTTTTCTCTTTTATAAATTCTCTTATGAAATTCAAAATATTAGCATATTCAATATTTACTAATTTTAAACAAATGTCTTTTAATGTGTTACTGTGAGAAAAAGAATAACCATATTAGATTTTATAGGGAAAGAATAGACGGTATATTTTTCCCATTAAAGTCACATTTAATAATAAACTAGCTGACCTGCCCGGTGTTGCTCGAGCCCGTGATGTTATTCAGTTTTCAAATGTGTTATTTGTTTTCTAAATGACACTTAAATTAAACTCAAATTTCTATGATTTTATATTTTAAAATCCATTTTGTCAAAATTTATATTTTTAAATGGAAAAATCGCGAAAAGTTTTTTAATTTAAAGGACATGCTGTTTGGTATTTTATTCTCTATGTAATTTGATTTTTTGGAAACTATGCTTACCGAAAGCGAACGAAACCGCGACGGAACACTCAGGTTTTTACTGAATTCATAAAAAATTTCACATATTTTATTTTGTAAAAAAATAATTTTATCCATACGAAAGTTCCAAAATTTTTGTAAGTAATGGAAATCTGGTTTATTGAAAGCCTCTAAAAAGATTGTGCTACAGACATTCAGTTACTTTTAGCGTAGGAAAAATGTATTCCCGTGAGCCGGGATGTGATTCGTGTTTGCGTGTCTTTGAACGGGTTAAATCTCGTATTTTATTTAAACAAATTGCACCATAGATTATAAAAATGTTTCAGCTTTAAGAAAATATTTTCGGTTTTTCAGGACGTATACAATTGCGCCATGCAAAGGCAAAACCGCAATGAAACGATCTGGTTTTTATTGATTTCGTTAATTTTTTCGCACTTTTTATTTTGTAAAAAAATTTCTACTCGTCCGTATGTTTTAAATTTTTTTAAAAGGGTGTAAATTTGGTCTATTGAGATGCTTTTAAAAGATTGTGCTGAAATATGTTCGCTTAGACACTTTTAGCGTAGAAAAAATATTCTATCCGTGAGTTGCAAAGTGACCTCCTTTTGCCGGTGTATTTGAAAGGGTTAAATATTATATTTTAAAAACTAATTGCATCAGCATCATAGATTATAAGAATGTTTTTAAGCTTTAAAAATATGTTTTTTGTTTGCCGGTACCTATAGGATTGCGCTTTGCTTAACAAGGCAAAACCGCAATGAAAACTATCTGTTTTTATTGATTTCATCAAATTTTTCGCACATTTTATTTTGTAAAAAATATTTCTATTTGTCCGAACGTTTCGAATTTTCTGTAGCGAATATAAATTTGTTCTATTGAGAAGATTTTAAAAGATTGAGTTGAAATATGTTGAGTATGTTAAGATAATTTTAGCATAGAAAAAATACCCTCTCTGCGACTCGCAAAATGACCTTCTTTTGCCAGTGTATTTGGAAAGGTTAAAATCCAAATATTTTAAAACCAATTACACCGTCATTTAGAAGAAAGTTTCAACTTTAATATCTTTTTTTGGTTTGTTTATATCTTAAAAATTACGCTCTGGAGGGGCATTGACAAAAGGGATTAAAATAGTTTAGGAAAAAACGACCATTTTTGAATATTTGTTTTCAAAGGGTTAACTGCAACATTTTTTCGAATTGATTATTGCATTTGAGACCAAAAAATATGATCTTTCGAAATATGTCTTTTAAGTTTAACTGCGGTGAGCAGTTTGGTTGATTTGGATTTCAACAAAATGATCCAAAAACAGAAATAAAAGCCGATAAATGCTTCTTAGTCCAATAACTTTAGCCAAAAAAAGGGTCTTTCTTTGGAAAAATTTTTAATAAAGGTTTTTTTCACAGAAAGTTTTGTTATGTCATTTTAAACGATATCTTAAAAGTCCCCTACATTCTGCTGTACGCTTCCCCACTTTTGGGGGGGATTTGGGGGTAAAAGGGGGCAAAATATATATTTAGCTGTATGAGAAAGTGATATATCATTTCCGATTTATTTTTTAAAGCTGAATCGAATGAAACTAGAGCCAAGTTGATACAACCAATAGTTTCTGAGTTATAACACTTTTTATCTCTTGAAAAATTCAAATATTTTATGTACACATTATTCATAAGAACGACCTTTTTTTTTTAGTTAGAATCTCATAAACCAAATATCACGGTCGATATGACTAGTAGTTCAAAGTTGATTGAGCGTCCATACGTATGGGAAAGGAAAAAGGGGGTCCCCCCCCACTCGCGTTTGTATACATTTTTAATTTTTAACAAATATTTATAACGTTTTAGCAGAAAATATGACTGTTGAACTAATTTTTTTTTCTTCAAAAGCTCAACGTATCCTCCATTCCTATGTAAGAGGCTTTTATAATTGTAAAGTTGTTTTTTGCAATTGTATCCTCCATACAACTAATTTCATAGCTGTATGATGCTTTTAGGAGTTTCTGAAAAAGAAAGGAATGGCACATTTTTTTGTGGGACTTCAAATGATACGGTAATTGAACAGTCACTCATGAAGTCCTCAAAGTGTGCTAGGAGGCTTTGTGCGTGGAAGGAGCACAAAAGAAAGTGTTTTAACAAAGTTTGTTGTTGGGTTAGTAAGTGCAACCAACATTTCTGAAGGAATTGAAAAGTTCTGTGATGTTTCCTTTGCAAGTGGAGAACAACATGTAGATGCACAGTAATCTCGAATAAAGCGAGACCAAGAAGACGTAAACAGAGTATCAAAGTGGTTTTATGTCCACAATCTTTTCCAAAGTATACTAGTGATTATGTCCATTGCAACAGGGGTTACAGGTGATGTGGAAAAAATAAACTGATATGATGCACTGAACTATAATGGCAAAAAAGATCAGTGGCAATTTTCACGAGATGAAAAATTTCGGGCGCGTTCTTTCTCTTCAAACAGTGAACAGCCACATAACAGTACATGATGTTACCGTACCTGTAGATCCATTGCTGCTGTTCCAAAGAATTTGTATCACGAAGAGATCCTACGACGAGCTCCGTGAATGTTTAAAGTTTGAACTGGCTCCTTACCCAGTAGCCCTTTTCGATAAAATTGGAATGAGAAAAACAAAAAAGTCATCCTTATTCAACAGCTTCAGTCCCATAGATCTCCATCCTGATTTTGAAAGAGCAAACTACATTGTTGATGGAGGGTATCTGCTTCATCGAGTAGTCTGGCACCAAAGTGATTCTTTCGGAGTTATTTGTGATAAATACGTGAAGTATGTTGAAAAACACTGTGGTCGAAATACTATCCTCGTATTTGATGGTTATAATAATCTTCAGAAAGTGTCAAAGCCATGGAGCACTTTCGTCGTTGCTCGAAAATGGCATCAACAGAGATTCTTTTTAATGAAAACATGACTCCGACAGTTAGCCAAGAAAAATTCTTCTCCCACGCAAAAAACAAAAGTAAGTTGATTTGCTTGCTCTCTGAAAAATTTAAATCCATCAGAATATGTGTCAGGCATACAAAAGATGATGCAGATGTCCTCATTGTTGAAACAGCACTCAAGACCGCAAAAACTAGCAAAAATGCCACTGTTATTTTTATAGAAGATATTGATTTACAGGTAATCATAGCTGCTTGAACTCCATCAAACTTGGAAATGTTTTCCTCAATCAGGTAAAGGCTAGGTGGAGGAAAAAATTTACTCTTCAAGAAGTTTGGAAGGAAGATACGGGGAATACATTTTATTTCTCCATGCTTTTTCTGGCTGCGATGTGACATCTGCTATTTTTCAGAAAGGAAAATCAGCAGTGATGAAATTAATGCAAAAGCGTCCAGGTTTACAAGATGCAATAAAAATTTTCAATCAAAATAACGTTTCTCGTCCACTAATTGCTGAGAATGGCATCAAAAATTTTCTGGGCATTTATGGTACTTCTTCTAAGGAAAAATCTCTAGATGATTACCGGTATGTACACTTCACCAAATCAGTCACAAAGAATAAAGCAGTCAATTCAAATACTCTACCTCCTACTTCAAATGCAGTAAAACAACATTTATTTCGAGTATATTACAACGTACAGACATGTCTTGGTAATGAACTGGATCCTCGGGAATGGGGTTGGGTTATAAAGGATAAATTTCTAGTTCCCGTACAACCAACCCAACCACCCGCCCCAGATTCGCTTTTGAACATGATTTTCTGTTCATGTTCCAAAGGTTGCGGCAGTGCGTGCGGATGCCGAAAATTGGATCTACACTGTTCTATAGCATGCGGAAATTGTCATGGAAAGTCTTGTTTAAATATTGTATCAGTAGAGGGGATCTCTGATAGGTATATCATAATTGGCTGCGAAGAATTACACGTGACAGATATTCATGATCAAGAACAATTATGAAGAAGTATATACATTTTAGAGTAGAAAATGGTAAATAATAATAAACATTTTCTTTATAAAGTTATTTTTTAATGTGATATCTAATGTAACGTTAATAATGAACGTTTAGATTTAAAATGAAAGAAAAAAACTCATTAAAAATATGTACATAAAAAATTTGAATTTTTTTAAATATATAAAAACACCAATAACTCAGAAATTATTGGTAGTATCAACTACATTCTAGTTTCCTTCGATTCAGCGTTAAAAAATACATGGAAAATGATATATCACTCGCCTATATAGCTTACTTAATATTTTGCCCCGTTTTCTCCCCTTAATGCCCCCTAAAAGGGGGGAAACGTACAGCAGAATATCGGGGACTTTTGAGATATCATTTATAATGACATAATAAATCGCTCTGTGAAAAAAAAACCTATATTAAAAAATTTTCCGAAGGAAAATGCTAAAGTGACTGGACTATCTTCTTTCGTCAAGGTGCGTAAACGGGTTTGTGCAAACGATTTCTTTCCCCGAACATTAAAAAAATGACATTTTGAAGAGCGTGAGTTCCGCTTCATAATTAATATCTATAAAACTAATCAAAAAATTAAAATTCTGAGCTTCAGGTGCAAGAGGAGAGATATTGGACAACTCTTAAAAAAAAATTTTGAGCCTCGTACGTGCCGTAGATTTTGCTAGCCATCGCAGACACACAGACACAGACACACAGACAAAGCGTTTTGTTCTTTTATTAGTATAGATGTTGTGGAAGATTATTTCTCCATCTGCAGAAACCGCAAAAATCAATATGGTTTTGAAATTTAAAGAGGCATTGTTTAGATCTGGGTAAGTGCAGACATCTGAAAAATGTTAGACCCCTCCAAATAGTAATCCTGGGTGCGCCAATGTCTGTTTATATATATATATATATACGAAGATGAGTCATAGCTTTATTCTGTATCTACCTGCGTGCGTCCATATTGGTGGTGAATTCAGGAAAAATTGATAAAATATCTTGCACTAGTTCTTGAACTAGAGCGAGCATCCGCAAAATTCATGTCACAGACAGACAGCGATTTTCTAAAAAGAGTTAAATCGTGTTTAGGACATCCAGAACGGTGTATAACTGTCAAAAAATGAAATTTGAAAAATTTCAGGATTTTAATACTTTCTTCTTACGAATATATAAGCAAGGGTAGATCCAACCCTCCATTTAGAGGGGGGAAGGGGGTTCATGACTTCTTCTTTTTGGCGGAGGGGGAATTTCCTAACATCACATTTCGTAATAAACATTTCTTTATCACATATCTTAATAAGCGATTTTCATATTAAAGGCTTTTAATATGCACAAATAGCTATTTTTCTGATGCATTTCGGAAATACGAAAAATCGTATCAATATTCGTACAAATATAACTTTCACACATTTATTCTGATACCAAGAAATCGAAGAATTTTCCATTTTTCTCAATTTTAAAAATCATTTAAGAAATTGAGCATTTTAAGCAAAATTTTAAACCATTGCAGTTACAAAGAATGTCGTCATGAGGGAGCAAATGGCTGTCTACTAAAAGGTACCCAGTCCTTTTAGAACGTAAATGAATCTGCTACAAATATTGCCACATGATTGTAGGCTACGTACAGGGAATATGGAAGATGGATCCTCCTTAACTACGTGTACGCATCACACCAAAAAATTGTTACAAATAAATCCAAAAGATGGCAGCACCGTTTTTCTTCAACTACGCGAAAGAGCGAAGAAATTTTTTTTCAACTACAGTAGAATCCCGCTAATTCGAACTGGGACCGGTGCCTCTTCGGATTATCCGAAATCCCGATAAATATAGAAAATAAAACAAAATGTGTTCTAAAACAAAACAAAACAAAACAAAACAAACAAACAAAAAAGAAGTTATATGTGCTCAGTAGTACAACAAACATATTCTAAACCGGAACCCTAAGGTCCGGCATGCTAATCCGGTGCGATTTTGCCTAACTATTTTAAATGAAAATTTCAGTTAATCTTTTAGAGATTTTTCGAGATTTTTTACGTTTCGCGTTAATTTTTGTTTTTCATAAAAGATTTCCAGTTACAGTGTATTACTCTATTATAGTAAATCTTGACCCCTGCGATTTTAGGTAGATTTCGTATGCAATACTATCTATTGCGTTCGCACCAATGTTGGAATTTCTGCAGATCTACACCGATCATGACACCTAGACTCTAAAACTACCATCTGTAAGAAAGTTTATGTACCTGTCTATCTATCTATCTATCTATCTATCTATATATATATATATATATATATATCACTTTTTTCTGGACACGATAACTTCCATAATTCTGCTCAGATTTCTTTCAAACTTTTACATAAAATCAAGAGGCATAAAAACTCGGCTAAGCTCGTTATTGGGCAAAATCGGACGAAGGGGGTGAATACAGGGAGGGTTTGGGGCAAAATAGAAAAAAAAACCCATAAATTATTAACAAAAATAGGTATTGAATCAGTTTACATTTTATATTACTTTTTAAAAATGGGCAATAAATTTATGCATGATAGATTTTTGATAAAATTTAAAGTGGGCTATGTTTGGGAGAAAAAATTCGTAACTTCGTCAATTCTTAAGATATCAAATCCAAATAATTTTTGTATGAATATTCTACATATTAACTAAAACTTTTGTATTGACACGTTTTTGATAGGACCAATTTTTACTGCAAAATAATAGTAATAATAATAATAAATAAATAAATAAAATAAAATAAAAACGAAAACAAAAAGGGGGGGTGGAAAACGAAAAAAATCCATAACTTCGTCAATTCTTAAGATATCAAATCCGATTAAACTTATATTACATCTTCTCAATAATATCTTTAACTTTTACACGGGTAAGTTTTTTATAGGACCAATCCTTATAGATAAAATAAATTAAACAAAAATAGGAGTTCAAGAAAAAATGTAATATCAAAATTACTTATATAATGACTCATTTTTAAATTCATTTTTGATTGTAAACGCATCCAAATGACAAATTCTGTTATTTGGGAACTATATAATGTGACGCATTAGCCAGTTTTTAGATAAAAATAGAATATATTTCAAAAAATGCTTTGAAAATAGTGAAAAAAACCTTTTTGAGCAGAAATTCCTGAAAAGATCGCGATTAAAAAATTGAGGAAGTATTCAAACAACAAACTGCTTACTTTCTGACTTATTTAATTATATTTTTGCCCTCAAATGCATACAATTGACAGGTTCTCTTATTCGGGAACTGTATAATGTGATGTAATAGCCAGTTTTTTGATGAAGATAGAATATATTTCAAAAAACAGTTTGAAAATAGCCATTTTGAACAAAATTTTCTGAAGCGATCGTGAGTGAACAATTGAGGAACTATTTGAATAACAAATTGCGTTTTTTTTCTGACTCATTTTTAAATCCATTTTTGCTCTCAAACGCATCCAATTTGCAGGTCCTTTTATTTAGGAACTGTATAATGTGCCGTATTGGTAAGCTTTTTAATAAAGGCTTAGTATATTTCAAAAAAAAAAAAAAAAAAAAAAAAAAAAGGCTGTCAAATTGGGCACTTCACACAAAATTTCCCGAAACGATCATGATTAAAGGATTGAGGATGTATAAATTGGTTATTTTAAGGCTCATTTTTAAATTCAATTTTGCTCTCAAACGCATACAATTGACAGTTTTTTCTTATTTAGGAACTATATAATGTATCGTATTGATCGATTTTTTTAACAAAGTCAGAATATATTTAAAAATATGATCTCAAAATGGGCATTTGAGCCGAATTCCGCTTAAGATGATTCTGATAAAACCAGTTCTTTCAGAAAAATGAAATTAAAAGTTTTTCAAAAGCGGCCAAATGAAGTTGTTAAACTGGGTTTATCTCTAATCTAATTTTATTTTTTATTGTTGAGAGGAGCACTCTTCGAAATCTACTTCCGCTTATATGCCAAGACGACAGGGATTTTTTTAAATACAGTGGACTCTCTTTATTCTGAACACTTATGGGACCGACCAAAAATGTTCAGATTATAGGAGTATTCATTATAAATGAATATTGGAAATGCATTATTGCTACTACTATGTTGGGTAACCGAGCCAGTATTTGATCTAATAAGGTCAGTAGTATGGGGTTTTTATTATATTTTCTTCTTTATAAGCTTTAGAAGTAAACTAACATGATTGCTATAGCTCTTAATGAATGTCCTATAAAGGTCAAAAATGAAATCTGCAGAAATTAAATAACAACAAAATTACAAGCAAATAGTTTCTTTAATTGCCATTTTCACAATAGTTGACCAATCGATGAAATAAGTCGAAAATTCTTTCTTTAAAATATCCTGCTTAAGCTATGATTAGGATTAACAGTAATTCATATAAAACTATTATTTGATTTGTTTTTATTTATGACGGCCGATTATCTACAAGGGGGATATAGGCCCTGAAGGGGAGGGGTGTTCTCCATGTGGTCTTTCCAAGGGAACCCAACCCGTATTTACGCAAGGAAGTCCAAGGTTCGAAGAAAACTCCGAACGGTTAGACCGATGGTCGCAATTGAGATCGAACCCTGTACCTGCCGTCTACCAGTTTGGAGGTTTCGACCACTAGTGCGACAATTATTATTTGAAATAAGCAAGTAGGAAGTGAATTATTTTAACTTACCGTAATTATTTTCAACTAATCAAAAACAAAATTTTTACATTTTCTAATTAAAACAAAATCATGAAATGGCTTCTATTTATTACAGCAGGCAGTTGACAACAATGTAATAACAGGTGTTCTGACATTCAACTGCAAATTTTATCTGAAGTATTCAAATAAATTGCAACTTTAAGTGCATGCTTAAAATCTTGCAGTGATTTTATCTGTTAATTGTCTAATCGAGTTTATTGAAACGTTTTATTATTCTGTAACAGTTTATCGAAATTTCCATTATGCGAATTCGAATTAAGATTGCAAATACATGTTAGTTTACAGAGAGGTGGAGTAGAAACGGTGACCAAAAATAACGTTCATAATAGTGGGGTGTTAAGTTCAGATTAGAGAATGTTCGGAATACAGAGAGTTTATCTTTTGTTAAGTCTATGGAGTTTCGTCAGGACCATTGGAATGTGTTCTTAATACAGAGCTGTTCACATTAGAGAGTGTTCTGATTGAGTGAGTCCACTGTATTTATATAGAAATTTTCAGCGTGATTTTCAATGCAATTTTGAGCGATTGCATGGATAACGTAGCGATTTTTATTTATTTATTTATTTATTTTTTTCATTGGTAAGAAATTCAGTTTCAACATTTTAGTTTCGTGTAGTAGATTTTATTATCTTATAACTTTTTAATTTTGTTGGTTTTTTAATCCAATATTTAACTATATTTAGAGATTCCTTGCTTCAGTTTTTTGTTATTTATGAAAAAATTCAGGTTACGCTATTTTGCTCCATACATATAATTTTTTCCTTGCTATTTTTATATTTTAAATTATTTTTAATGCCTATTTCAATGCAATTTTTAGCGTTTTTTCAAGTCCCGTGGCGAATTTTTCACATCCGGAAAAGGAATTTGGCATGAAATTGATCTATATATATCCAATTTTCATAATATTTGAAATGATTCGAGAAAATTTTGAAGCAAATGCATATTTAAAATTTCAAACGATGCGGTTGATTGCTTCTGCTGTTATATGCAGACAGACAAACATACGCTCGGACAGATCAAATGACAATTATAGGTATGATAGATATTTATGTAATTACGAATGCAATAAAAAAAGTTACATTTAAAAATGCATGCGGAAATTTAAAACGCACTTTCAGCAATCATTACTTATATACAGTACTGTGGTGCATTTCTGTAAATGGATAAAAAATGCTATGAATGTCCTGTTTTAACGTAATCGTAGTGAAATTCAGCGATTTATACCACTTTCAATACATTTGAAACAGCGTAATGTCATTAAAATACACTGCAATTGATTTTCACCATAGATTACAATGTAATGGAATTTTTTTTTTTGGTGCCCCTGTAAATGAACTATTAATACCACATACTAGAAAACTGCACGGGCCGGACCTCGGCCCGAAGGGCCAATTTCCATTACCGGTATTCGGGCCGAGCAAGTTTCGAGCCTTACTTTTGAGGAATATCGGGCTGGGTCTAACTTATTTTTACCGTATGAAGCTGAGACTGATTTTATTCTTCCAAGTCTTTACGGAGCAAAATAATCAATTCCGATTGAATCATCTCGTATAAAAATCTTTTTCTCGACGTGGCCAAGTCGATCCAAAAATCAGTAAAATTTGTCTTGGTCCAAAATTTTTTGCAAAAAAGGCATATTCATTTAAGTCGTCATAATTCTGCAATTAAACGTTAGAATTTATTCAATTTGAAGAATCGTATATTTCTAAGCCTTTTTAAATAAACTTAAAAACATGATTAAAAAAAAAAAACTGTTTATGACGGATTTTTTTTTAACTGAAAACTGGAATATTCTTTTAAACTGTTCATCCAAGTAAAATTAATATACGTGAGAAAAATATATTAAAAATTTACACAGCTAAAATAGGAGTGTATTTTTTTCTTTCCAACGCGATTCTGTCTAAGAAGATTTTATGTTTACCATATACAATTTATTAGATTTTTATGTCTCCATTACATGGAATATGGATTAATAATACTAATGATAATTGAAACATTTACATACAACAGACAAAGGTTCATTAAAAGCATAAATGTCGCAGCCTACGGTACTTCTGCATAAATAGAAATTATAAACATGAAAAAAAAAAAAAAAAAAAAAGACTAAGATAAGTTTTTTGGTCAGAACTCTTCCGTAAGAGTAAATATCAATGTTCTGAAGAAATTCTCTCTGGCCGGGCCGGATTATGAAACATTTACATACAACAGACAAAGGTTCATTAAAAGCATAAATGTCGCAGCCTACGGTACTTCTGCATAAATAGAAATTATAAACATGAAAAAAAAAAAAAAAAAAAAAAAAAAAAAGACTAAGATAAGTTTTTTGGTCAGAACTCTTCCGTAAGAGTAAATATCAATGTTCTGAAGAAATTCTCTCTGGCCGGGCCGGATTCGGACCCAAATTTTAACTTTTTCCGGGCCGGACCGAGCTTGGGCCGCTAAATTTTCTCTACGGGCAGGGCCGGGCTCGGGCCGAAATTTTAACTTTAATAACGTGCCGGGCCGGGCAGAGTTACTTTTATGGATCGGGCCGGGCTCGGGCCTGGAAATTCCAGCCTGTGCAGACCTCTAAACATATTTCATATACAATTCCAAACATGCCTAGGTGACTCTACATAAGGTTTACAATTGATGAGAATCCGAGAATATTTATGGGAGTTAGCGGACAGACATATTCTATAATTTTACAAATAAACAAAATCTGTGCAAATAATTTCGTATAATCCACAAACATATCCGCTAAATTTCCAGCCAGTCAGTTGTTTTTATAATACTAGTACCATACATCCATAATATGAATAAGCAGTTGCAGACCTTTCAAATGATGTGTCACACGACTGGTGTGGTAAAGAAATTAAAAATGTGCCCCCCTCCCCCCTGGGAGGATAGATTGGGGAGTGACACACAAGACATCCATAATATGAATAAGCAGTTGCAAACCTTTCAAATGATGTGGCACACGACTGGTGTTGTACAGAAATTAACACAGATTGTACAGATTGTGCCCCCCTGGGGGGCAGAGCGGAGGGGGACACACAAGACATCCATAATAGGAAAAGGCAGTTTCAGACTTTTCTAAAGATATGCAACACGAGTGCTGTGGAAAAAAGTTTAAAAAGTTCCCCTTTGGGGGGGGGGGGCAAAGTGGGGTGCGGCGCCCCAAACATGCATAATTGGAATGAGCAGTTACAGTTCTTTTAAACTATAGGGGGGCTCCGCCCCACTGCTCGCTACGCTCGCCAACCCCCCGCGTAAACGCTTCGCGATTCCAAGTTGTAGGCTACCCCTGAACTGCTTGCTGCGCTCGCAAATACCCCATGGAATCGCTTCGCGATTCCGTTCGGTATTGCTTTGGAATCCTGGTTGAAATCGCTTCACGATGCATAGACGGAACGTTTTCTAGATTGGTCTATTCGACTCTTGGAAGGAGTGGTCCACCCGGACGCTTTATTTCCGGAAATCTTACACATCAGCATCATTCCAGGAGTCATTCCTTTTAAGGCTAGTTTTTAAGCTATTGCATAGCTTTTATCACGGGCTTTGAGCGCGGCGACCGAATCCAAAAATTCCGTAACGCGAAAAATCCTAACACATCCGTAACGAAAAAACCTAACACTCGGCTAACGACGTTTAAGTTCGGCAAACTTCGGCACGGTATCCTTCGGTAGATTTCGGCAGACATTGACGCGGTATTTTTCAGATATTAGGATATCAAGTCTCAAACTTATGTTTCTTATGATCTAATTTTCATAGCGCGGCCAAAGTTTGTTTGGTAATTTATTATGTAACAGTGTTAAATTATGGTGACAGGAGACCCCACACGGTGAGGATCGAAAAATTTAAAATGCTTATAACTCGCGATAGATTTTCGTAGCGTGGCCAAATTTTCTTTGGTAATTTGTTATGAGACAGTGTTAATTTCTGGTGACAAGAGACCCCCCCCCCCCACGGTGAGGGTAGAAAAATTTAAAAATGCTTATAACTCGCGATCTAAGTTTCGTAGCGCGGCCAAATTTTGTTTGGTAATTTATTATGAGGCAGTGTTAATTTTTGATGACAAGAGACCCCCCCCCCACACGATGAGGGTCGAAAATTCTAAAATGCTTATAACTCGCAGTCGCGATTTCGTAGCGCGGCCAAATTTTGTTTGGTAATTTATTATGAGGCAGTGTTAATTTTTGGTGACAGCAGACCTCCCCCCCACGGTGAGGATCGAAAAATTTAAAATGCTTATAACTCGCGATCTAATTTTCGTAGCGCGGCCAAATTTTGTTTGGTAATTTATTATGAGACAGTGTTAATTTTTGGTGACAGGAGACCCCCCCCCTCCCCACGGTGAGGATCGAAAAATTTAAAATGCTCACAACTGGCGATCTAATTTTAGTAGCGCGGCTAAATTTTGTTTGGTAATTTATTATGCGACATTTTTAATTTTTGGTGACAGGAGACACCCCACAGTGAGGGTCGAAAAATTTAAAATGCTTATAACTCGCGATCTAATTTTGGTAGCTTGGCAAAATTTTGTTTGGTAATTTATTATGAGGCAGTGTTAATTTTTGGTGACAAGAGACCCCCCACGGTGAGGGTCGAAAAATCTAGAATGCTTATAACTCGTGATATAATTTTCGTTGCGCGGCCAAATTCTTTTAGGTAATTTATTATGAGACATTGTTAATTTTTGGTGACATGAGACCCCCCACGGTGAGGGTCGAAAAATTTAAAATGCTTATAACTCGCGATCTAAATTTCGTAGCGCGGTCAAATTTTGTTTGTTAATTTATTATGCGACAGTGTTAATTTTTGGTGACAGGAGACCCCCATGGTGAGGGTCGAAAAAATTAAAATGCTTATAACTCGCGATCTAATTTTCGTAGCGCGGCCAAATTGTGTTTGATAATTTATCATGATACTGTTAATTTTTGGTGACAGGAGACCCCTCCCCGCAAGGTGAGGGTCGAAAAATTTAAAATGCTTATAACTCGCGATCTAATTTTCGTACCGCGGCCAATTTTTTTTGGTAATTTATAATAAGGCAGCGTTACTTTTTGGTGACGGGAGCCAACCACACGGTGAGGGTCGAAAAATTAAAAATGATTATAACTCACGATCTATTTTTCGTAGCGCGGCCAAATTTTGTTTGGTAATTTATTATGAGACATTTTTAATTTTTGGTGACATGAGACCCTCACGGTGAGAGTCGAAAAATTTAAAATGCTTATTACTCGCGATCTACTTTTCATAGCGCGGCCAAATTTTGTTTGGTAATTTATTATGAGACAGTGTTAATTTTTGGTGACAGGAGACCCCCCCCCCCCACCGAGAGGGTCGAAAAATTTAAAATGCTTATAACTAGCGATCTAAATTTCGTAGCGCGGCCAAATATTGTTTCGTAATTTATTATGAGACATTGTTAATTTTTGGTGACATGAGACCCTCACGGTGAGGGCCGAAAAATTTAAAATGCTTATAACTCTCAATATAATTTTCGTAGCGCGGCCAAATTTTGTTTGGTAATTTATTGTGAGACTGTTAATTTTTGGTGACAGGAGACCTCCCACGGTGAGGGTCGAAAAATTTAAAATGCTTATAACTCGCGATCTAATTTTCGTAGCGCGGCCAAATTTTGTTTGGTAATTTATAATGAGGGAGTGTTACTTTTTGGTGACGGGAGCGCCCCTCCCCCCCACGGTGAGGGTAGAAAAATTAAAAATGCTTATAACTTACGATCTAATTTTCGTAGCCCGGCCAAATTTTTGATAATTTATTATGAGACATTGTTAATTTTTGGTGACATGAGACCCCCACGGTGAGGGTCGAAAAATTTAAAATGCTTACAACTCGCGATCTAATTTTCGTAGCGCCGCCAAATTTTGTTTGTTAATTTATTATGAGACAGCTTTAATTTTTGGTGACAGGAGACCCCCCACGGTGAGGGTAGAAAAATTTAAAATGCTTATAACTCGCGATCTACTTTTCGTAGCGCGGCCAAATTTTGTTTGGTAATTTATTGAGACAGTGTTAATTTTTGGTAACAGGAGACCCCCATACCGTGCGGTTCGAAAAATTTAAAATGCTTATAACTCGTGATCTAATTTTCGTAGCGCGACCAAATTTTGTTTGGTAATTTATTAAGCTATTGCATAGCTTTTATCGCGGGCTTTGAGCGCGGCGACCGAATCTAGAAATTCCGTAACGAGAAAAAATCCTAACACTCGTTTCAGTTCGGCAGACTTCGGCAGACATTGACGCTGTATTTTTAATATTGATGATTTTGTAAGTTGATAAAAAATGCTATGCAATAGCTTTACCGTGGCAGTCCCCAAATGCCACACGTATTTTTTTTTTTTTTTTTTTTTTTTTTTTTTACTATAGAACGATTTAGTTCAGAGACTGGCAAAAATGTAGACATAAATGGTAATCCAGTTTCGTTTCCAGAGTATATTTAAGGGAATTAACATAATCTGAAACCCCCCCCCCCCCACACACACACAGTGATCGAAAAGTTCTGCTCTCGAAACTAGCAGATAGAAGGTGCTGGGTTCGAATCCAATCACGTCCATCGTCCTAGGGCCTCTATCTCTCGTGCAGATCATAACCCATAACCCCCATAAATAAACCCTCTGACATTGGGTACAGATTGCGCATACGGATAATTTAAATGCTCTGCACATAGAAATAACGAATCTGCATCGTTAGGGACTGTCCATAAATGATGTCGCAGATTTTTTCAATATTTTTGGCCTCTCTCGACCTTTGTCATAAAGTGTCACACTTCATCATACCCCCTACACCTCCCCCTACTTGTCACATGTCAAGCTATATTTCGTAAACATATACTTACAGTTTAATGATAAAGCACTATGTGACAGATTATATTTCAAATTTTATTTTTAAACATTTAACTATGCGTGACATTTTGCATGACATTTGTGAGCATAACAATCAAAATGATTCGTGTACTTATTTTGTATGACATAAGATTAAGCTTTACAACAAAAAACGTAATTAACATACAATAATAATAAAATATTAATGTAAGACAAAATTGAAAACAGTAGTATTTTGGAATTTCAAATGGAATTTAATACATTTGGTTTTAAATCTGATCTTTACTTTATGAGTAGAAGTTTCATAATTTAATCTGCTAACTTTCAAAGCTTTAATTCTAATGAAAATGTGTAATATCACACATCTTCTTACTAACTTCTTACAAACTGTCACAATTTCACGCCCCTCTCCCTCCATTCAAGCGTGACTCATTTATGGATGGCCCCTTACGCATCACTCTGCAACTTAACAGCCGGTTAGCCTTGTAGTCCTAGGCCCAGTATAACTGTCTTCTTTTAGAAAGAGTAGAGGTAAAAAATGTGATAAAAAATAAAGAGGTAACAAAAACCAGAACGTTATGAATTTAATTTAATTTAATTTATTTATTTTACATTTGTTTATTATGAGTTATCTGGATTCATGTTATATAATTTTGAGAACGATTTAAATCCCATCAAGTTTTATCTAGTTTTTATTCAGGTTCAAAATCATGTCTGCAATCAATCGTTAAAATCCCCCATGCGAAAACTATTTTTCTTCCAATCCTTTTCTAATTTCTAAAGTACGTTAATGACTTTTCTTCCTATATAATCATGTATATATAAATCTAAGACTAATTACTAAAGTATATCAAATGAAATATTAAAAAGAAATCGACAAAGATTATCCAATATGCCGTAAATATCTCTCTAATTTCTATAACAATATTTGGCGTATGTCAAAACGAAAACTATTGGGCTGGGTCAGATTTCGATTAGTGGGTAATTTTGGGGTCATTATGAGTCAAGCCATTTTTATCTAAAAAACGGCTCTAACGATTTTGACCAAATTTAATATTTTATCGTTTTGGATTGCATGAAGACCATTGGGTTAGGTAACATGTTTGAGAAAATTCGGTTTGTGGGTCATTTTTGGGGTCATCATTGGTCATGCTATTTTTATGTAGAGATTTTCTCACGCAATTTTGACTAAAAATTGCATTCTATGGTTTTCGGGCACGAGAAAAACATTGGGCCAAGTTACATGTTCGAGAAAAAATTTTAATGGGTTATATTGGATCATTAAGGGTCTGGGTCAAGCTATTTATATTTAAAGAACGGCAGAATCAATTTCATCGAAATTTTGCCTGTAACAGTTTTTTGACACGAGAAAGCTAATGGGTTAAGTCACACGATCGAGAGATTTCGATTATAAGAGTCATTTGTGGGTCATGATGAGTGATAATGAGTCATGGTCAAGCTATATCTAAAGATCAGGTGGATCGATTTTAACGAAATTTTGTATACAAAAAATTTTGGCACGAGAAAACTATTAGGCTAGGTCTCATGTTCGAGAAATTTCGATTACTGGGTCATTTTGGGTCATAAAGGGTGTGGGTCAAGCTATTTATATTTAAAAAACGGTAGGATCGTTTTTAATGAAATGTTGTATACAGAATTTTTTTGGCACGATAAAACTATTGGGCTGGGTCACATGTTTGAAAAATGCAGATAATTGTTTCTTTATTGGGTTATCATGGGTCAAAACAATTTTATTTGAAAAAAGGCTCTAACGATTACCACAAACTAAAATTTCCAAATTTTGTCGACAAAATTTTGTATTCTACAGTTTTGGATTACAAGAACACCATTGGATTAAGTTTATATTTAATTTATATTTAAAAAACGGTAGGATCAATTTTAACGAAATTAATTTTGTATACAGCATTTTTTGGGCACGATAAAACTATTGGGCTGGGTCACATGTTTGAAAAATTCAGATAAGTGTTTCTTTATTGGGTTAATATGGGTCAAACCAATTTTATCTAAAAAAAGGGTGTATGTGTGTATTTTGTGTCGGCCGATTATCTACTCTAGGGATATAGGCCCAGGGGGAGGGATGCCCTTCGTGGGGGGTCTTTCTAAGGGAACCTAACCCGTATTTACGCAAGGTTCGAAGAAAACCACGAAAACTCCGAACGGTTAGGCCGACGGCCGCGATTGGGTTCGAACCCAGCACCTGCCGCCTACCAGTTGAGAGGTCAGACCCTCTCGGCCACTGGTGGGGCTCTAAAAAAAGGCTCTAACGATTACCACAAACTAAAATTTCCCGAATTTTGTCGTCAAAATTTTGTATTCCTTAGTTTTGGATTACAAGAACACCATTGCGTGGTCGGTAGCGTGAGCTCCTCCCACACCGCTGGACCCTGGTTCGAGTCCAGCTAGCGGCATGGGTGTGCGGGTGTTGTCCCTGTGATGTGTATTAAAATGTATGTACTGGATTTCTTGTAATAATAAAGTGTTCTGTATTTGTTTCTGTGGCTTATGGATCATTCGAGGTAACAGCCATTTGTAGCTATAGACCTCAAAGCATTGTTCACTCAAACTCAAGAACACCATTGGATTAAATCAACGTGTTAGAGAAAATTCGTTTAGTGTATCATTTTTGGGTCATTGCGGGTCACGCTAATTGTATCTAGAAAATGACTTTCTCGATTTTGACTAAATTTTGTATTTTATAGTTTTCGGACGTGAGAAAATCATTGGGCTAGGTCACATGTTTGAGAAAATTCGAGTAATGGGTCATTTTGGATTATAATGGACCAGGGTCGAGCGAATTATATCTAAAAAACGGCTCAATCGATTTTAGCAAAATTTTGTATCCAAATCATATTTTACGCAAGAAAAAATTATTGGACAATGTTACATGTTTGAGAGATTTTGTTTATAGGGGTCATTGGTGGGTTATGAAAGGTCACCATAATTTTATCTAGAAAACAGCTCTCATCATTTTGACTATACTTTGTATTATACTGTTTTGGGGCAAGAGAAAACCATTGGGCTTGCACGCATGTTTAAAAATTCGATTAATGGGTCATTTTGTTTGGGTCGTAATGTGTCCGGGTCATTCTAGTTATATTTAACCTACGACTTAATCAATTTTAACTAAAATTTTAATCAAAACGTTAAATTAGTTAGAAACGTTAGAAATAGAGGGAGACTTTCATTTTATATAAAATTTAATACAAAGTTTACTTTAACCGAGATAAGTCTGGTCAAAATTAACTTTATATTCAACTGGATATAGTATTTTCACTGTATCATTCACTCTGTATTATTACTGTAAAACGTATTATTATAAAAACAATCAATAAGAAAACTATGTTTGTATGCACATGTTCATAAATTTTATTTTATTTTAAAATTTACAACGAAAGGACATCGATCCAAAATCACGTTTTTAGCTCGACTCTGGTTAATTTAACCATGCAACTCGAATCCTATTAAGAATGTATAAAAAAATTCTTCACATTCTGAAAGACAGCATTTTTTGTCAGATATAGCCAAATTTGGAGATATTCTTTCATTTGGCACTAAATACGAGTTGTGGCTTTCGTAATCTTAATAGTCAATTTTTCGGCCAAATGTTGCCAATATTTTGTCAAATATCGCCAACTTATTGGCTGCTGCCATTTTCTCGTGACCCTGACCCGTATTACCCAAAATGACCCACTAATCAAATTTGATCAAACATGTGACTTAGCTCAATGTTCTTCAGGTAATCAAAAACAGTAGAGTATAAAATTGAATCAAAACCGTTTAAGTTATTTTTTAGATAAAATTAGCTTGACTGCATTCAGCAATGAAGCGAAATGGTCCACTAATATAATTTTGTTTAACATGCGACTCATCCCAATAGTCTTCTCGTAACAATAGACGTTTCGTTACAAAATTTAGGTAAAATTGGTTGAATCGTTGTTATATATAGTTAGAATAACACTAACCCATTATGACCGAAAATGACCCATTAGTCGAATTTTCCCGAGCACGTGTCCTGGTCCAATGGTTTTCTCTTGCCCGAAAACATCATAATACAATATATAGTCAAAATGGTGAGAGCCATTTCTACATAAAATTAGCATGACCCATCAATGACCCACAAATGACCCTTATAATCGAAATCTCTCGAACATTAGACCTAGTTCATTTTTTTGCAGGCCGAAAAATGTTAGTTACAAAATTTAGATAAAATCGATTGAGCTGTTTTTAGATTTAATTAGTTTGACCCTGACCCATTATGACCCATTAATCGAATTTTCGCAAACATCTGACCTAACCCAAGGATTTTCTTGTGCTTAAAAACCATAGAATACAAAATTTAGTCAAAATTGCCCGAGACATTTTCTAGATAAAATTAGAATGACCTAAAAGTGATTCAATGATTTTCTCGTGCCAAAAACTTGTTGTACACAAAATTTCGTTAAAATCGATCCACTCGTTCTTTAGATATAGCTTGACCATGACCTATCATGACCCACAAATGACCCTTAAAATCGAAATCTCCCAAACATGTGACTTAGCCCATTAGTTATCTCGTGTCTAAAAATTGTTCATATTAAATTTCGTTAAATCGATCCTGCCGTTCTTTAAATATAAATAGCTTGACCCAGACCTTTTATGACCCATTAATCGAAATTTCTCGAACATGTGACCTAGAGCAATGATTTTCTCGTGCCAAAAAAATGTCGTATACAAAATTTCGTTAAAATCGATTCCCCTGTTCTTTAGTTATAGCTTGACATAACCCATAATCATCCATCATGACCCACAAATTACCCCTATAATCGAAATCTCTCAAACTTGTGACTTAACCCATTAATTTTCTCAAGTCAAAAAACTGTTATATACAAAATTTCGTTAAAATCGATCACGTCCTCGTTTAAATATAAATAGCTTGACGCAAGCCCTTTATGACCCAATATGACCCATTAAAATTTTTTCTCGAACATGTAACCTAGCCCAATGCTTTTGTCCTGCCCGAAAATCATAGAATGCAATTTTTAGTCAAAATTGCGTGAGAAAATCTCTAGATAAAAATAGCATGACATGGGTCACATGTTTGAAAAAATTCAGATAAGTGTTTCTTTATTGGGTTATTATGAGTCAAACCAATTTTATCTAAAAAAGGGCTCTAACGATTACCACAAACAAAAATTTCCAAATTTTGTCGACAAAATTTTGTATTCCACAGTTTTGGATTATAAGAACACCATTGGATTAAGTCAACATGTTAGAGAAAATTCGTTTAGTGGATCATTTTTGGGTCATTGCGGGTCACGCTAATTCTAGAAAATGACTTGCTCGATTTTGACTAAATTTTGTATTCTATAGTTTTCGGACATGAGAAAATCATTGGGCAACATGTTCGAGAAAATTCGAGTAATGGGTCATTTTGGATTATAATGGACCAGGGTCGAGCGAATTATATCTAAAAAACGGCTCAATCGATTTTAGCAAAATTTTGTATCCAAATAATGCTTTACGCAAGAAAAAATTATTAGACAAGGTTACATGTTTGAGAGATTTTGATTATAGGGGTCATTGGTGGGTAATGAAGGGTCACCATATTTTTATCTAGAAAATAGCTCTCGCCATTTTGACTATACTTTGTATTCTACTGTTTTCGGGCAAGAGAAAACCATTGGGCTCGGACGCAGGTTTGAAAATTCGATTAATGGGTCATTTTGTTTGGGTCGTAATGTGTTAGGGTCATTCTAATTATATTTAACCAACGACTCAATCAATTTTAACTAAAATTTTAATCGAAATTTTAGATTAGTTAGAAACGTTAGAAATAGAGCGAGTATTTCATTTTACATAAAATTTAATACAGAGTTTACTTTAACCGAGCATGGCTCGGTGTTCCCCGCTATAGTTTATTATTATAATTATTTACAGGGCCTGATTAACCTTTGAATCTCTGGGAAGCACAGTGTCATTTCAAGGCCCCCTTCAGTCAGGAAGAGTTTTCTAAATTCAACATGCCTGGAAATTTACCAATGCTTATACGAGTGTTATTCCAAAGAGTGCTCAGTTGAACTGTCATATATTTCATTAAACAACTTTTTTTATGCTTCTTTTACACAAAATTGTATAATTGCGTGAAAATTATACAAAGGGGATTTTGCATGGTATGAGTACACTGTTAAAAATAAATCTGTGAATTCCAGGTGAAACTACCGGCAGCAAAGTAGCCGAACTGTTACCGTTCCGTAAGTAGATTTTCCGTTGTGGGACATTACAAGAAAGGAAAACTCCGTTTGAAGAAGCGGTAACTTTCTGTAACAAAGTCTGATTTTTAATGATAATATTTTATTATAATTTTTAAAATTAATAAATCGATTAATCGTCAAAGAATTCGAAATTACCGAGTGATTTTAAACTGCTACGTTATTTTACGTATTATTATTATAGCACAATTTAGTTCACGCCGTCCTCAGGATCGAACTCGGAACCTTTTGATAGCGGAATAAATTCTTACTAACCGAGCCAGAGCTGGTGATGCCGGGTTGTACAGAATATGTCTTTTATGAGTTAGTGGGAAAATCTGTTGTGCTTTTTAAAGATTTTCTTTCAAATACATTCTTTATAATATTTGTAAACAGTTTATTTTATTTTATTTTAGACTGATGCATAATGTTTATTACTTTTTAAAATCAATTTATATTTTTTAAATAGTTTAAATAAAAAAAATCACTGTTTAAAACCACTTTTTTTTTTGAATGAATGAATGAATGAATGAAAAAAATTTCTTTTTTTTAGAAAAATAATGTTATAGACATTTTTTTGAAATTGTCGTACACTATTTATTTATTTATTTATTGGCTAATTAATTAAAAAGATTTTTTAATAAGAAATAAGAGAAAAATGTAATTTAAAAGGGACTTTTTATGTTTTCATTATTTCTTGCCGCCACACAGTGGAGTATTTGACCCAAAAACCTGGTCAAAAAGGCAAAAATTAAAATTTCGTCAACAATTGTAAAAGTTATATTTTTTAATAGCTAACTAATTTGTGCATCGATCTATGTCTATTTTAGGAACCTGAGTTATATATGGTGGCTCCGGGCCTCAGCTGAAGAGGAAGTTTCTTCGTGAGAAGACGTGGTTTTTTGTTGTTTTTTTGGCTTTGTTGTTATGTTTAAATATATTTTTTTTGTGGCTCAATGAATTGTTGAATTGAAACAAAACATGGCTTACGTGTTTAACAAAGGTCAGAGCTTAGTGTTAAACCATGTGTTAATTTAAATAGTTTAGTTTTTAATTTAATAAAAAAATATTAAATGTGTAAAAAGGTTATTTTTAAAGCGTTTTTGGCTCTAATTTATACATATCGAAAGCTTTTTAAATATGTGCCGCGCTTTGCCGCGCCATGTTTGAGTTATAATCGTATTAGTTATAGTCTTGAGTGTCAATTTCTGCAAAAAATCTTGCGCATGTTTGTGCCATTTTTTTATAAAAAAATTTTTCGGGATGACTATTTAAATGCCCCGTTTTGCAGCCACCGAATTGAAGAGATAAGAACTATATATATTTACTGTCGTATTGCAGGTTTATAGCTCACAGACTATTACCGGAGAGCTTTTGCACCTACATATTATGTCTGTATGTATGTACCTACATACATATGTATGTATGTACGTACGTACATATGTACGTATGTAGGTACGTACATACGCACGCAACTCGACATCTTTGATAGAAATATCCGATCTCCTTCAAATTACATATACGTATTTATTGAAAAAGGGTTCCCTAATTAATTCTTGGGACTCATGTGTGTAATATAAGAGGAGAAAAGGGGGAATTAACCCTTCCGAGGGCGATGTCCTTAAAAAGGGACACCTAATTTTAATTTCAAAGCTGACAAACGGCAGCAAGAAAATTTAATTAAAATTTTCCTTTTATAATGTACGTGAAAATAAGCAACTTCATATTTTCTAATAACTCCTTTTATAAATTATGGTATCAGTTCATTATTTCATCAGTTTAAAGAAAGAATTACTCCGCGCCGGAAAGGGTTAAAGTCTCTGTTAAGAGATGGTAAATTAATATATTTTTTATACGGGCGGCTTTTGGCTCCTGCCGCTGACAATGTATTTAAGCACAAGAAAAAACATAGCAATGCGGCTTGTTTCTATTTTTTTCTTTTCCATTTCTTTTATATAATTTTTAAATTCTCGAGATTATGTTAAAAAAAAAAAAAAAAAAAAAAAAAAAAAAAAAAAAAAAAAAAACTATCTGTTGCATTTTTTTATTTTACGGGAGTTGGTTTAAATTTAGGGGGAAAAATTGGCATCTGTTTGTTTTTCTGTTGAAAATAATTTTTTCAGCGTTTATGTTGGAATCGTCTGCGTCTGTAGAAAAAGCTTTTAGAGTATTCCATAAGTTTTACAGATGTAGTACGGAACGAATTAAAAGGCAGCAAAAAAATAAAAATGTTTAAATCATCTTATTGAAACAGAATGTTGATTTCCCTATAAGGTAAAATTATTCTGTGTTTTGTAATATAACTAAGAATGTCAATGTGTATTCAACTGTCATATTTTTATATAAATTCAAATGATATAGATAAATTCTTTGTTCAGCAAACAAGTTTGTTATATTTTATAATTTCGAGCTTAACACTGTGTTTCGCACACATTCTCTTAATTGTGTTTACAAAAGTTTTTCTTTTAATAGAGTAATCTGATTAGCTTCAAATTCTGTATACCTATTTTATGGAAGGATAGGGTATCATGATTATTTTGGGGGTTTTGTATGTCAAGTATAAGGATATAGAAGTTAGTCCCCTAATTTAGCTTATGAAAGTCTTTCGATAGAATAGCTTCGTAAGCTTTAACATTGGATACCTATTTACGGAAAAAATGGGCTTCCCAATTTAATTTCGTAGGTAAGAATGTCAACCCCCTTTTAAAGGGTATAAGAATAATTACTTACATCATTTCATAAATTTATCCTTTGGTGTATTATCCGTTTGAATTCAAATTTAATATATTACTTATTAATAAAAATCTGCGTTTCTCTTATTTTATTTCATTTTTTTAGCTTCTGAAGATGGAAAAGGAATTTAATCGATTATCGTTGTACAAATTGTTTAAAGAATCTTCCGACAAAACAATTGATCAAAAGCTACAGTTTGCAGAAAACAGACTCGCCGATATAACGAAGTGTCCTGAAGATGAGAGACATTCACTTAAGCGTTCACTTTCACATTTTAAATCTGATTTTAAGAAAAGGTGGTATTTAGCAAACAGAAAAGACGAGAGGTTCCTGCAAAAATATAGTGATTGGCTGGCAAATAAAATCAAGTTAGCTGTCTTTTCCTTACCCAGTTCAGGCCGCCCTGAAAAAGATCTCAATGAGTTAAGTGAAAGGAGCAAACGTAGGAAAACCGAAGAGTTGAGACAACAATCAAGCTCTGAGGAGCTGGCATTTGCAGCGTCTGTGAGTCACAGAGCTTGTGGAAACCCTGATGCGGCTGACCTGATAAAAGAAATCACTGAAACTCCAACAAAAGCCACGGAATTTAAAAAGTCTCTTTTAATGTCTGAAAAGAACAAAATAAAAAAACATAGCCCTGAAGAAGTACTGGCGATTTTTATTAATGCAGAATTAACAAGAAAGCAATATGAGGTGATACATGGTGCAAACAAAAATGTGTACCCTTTCTACTCATTGCTCAAAAAAGCGAAAACACAATGTTATCCAAGTGAAGATTCAATTACAGTCTCTGAAACATCGGCTGAAGTTACGTTACAAAGTTTATTAGATCACACGACTTCACGATTATTCAAGTATTTAGAAGAGGTATTGGAAGTTACAGATTTCGAAGAAAAGCAAAATCTAGAATTAATATCCAAATGGGGTTGCGATGGGTCTCAGCAAACACAATTTAAGCAAAAATTTCAGAACCTAAGTGATAGTGATGCCAATATCTTTCAGAGCTCCTGTGTACCTATAAAACTAATTACTAAAGTAAATGGGAAAAAGAAAACCATATGGCAAAACCCAAGCCCCTCCTCCACAAGATTCTGCAGACCAATCCGCATCCGTTTTCTACAAGAAACATCAGATGTTACAAACGAAGAAATTCGGTATATTGAGGACCAAATAAGCGTGTTGAATAAAACAGAAGTACAAATTAATGGTGATGTACTAAAGGTTAAACACACTATGCTACTGACAATGGTTGATGGAAAAGTCTATGTGGTGTCATCTGTGGTTTAACATCAAAAGACTTTAATAAATTAGATAAGAGTTTTCTAGAAAATCCTGATACTTTGAAGTTTGGTCTGTCAACTTTGCATACTCGTATACGGTTCTTTGAGTCAGTACTTCACTTATCATACAGAATCCCAATTCAGAAGTGGCAAGCAAGAAGTGTAGAAGAAAAGAAAATTGTAGAAGACACCAAGAAGAACATACAAAGAAAGTTCAAAGACGAACTGGGACTGATTGTTGATGTTCCGAAACAAGGCTTTGGAACATCAAATGATGGAAACACAGCTAGACGTTTCTTTTCAGATGCAGAAACTGCCTCAAGAATCACTGGAGTAGATATAGAATTGATTAAAAGGTTTAAAGTAATATTAGAAGTAATAACAAGTGGACATCGTATTGACGATAAAAAATTCCAAACATATGCTGATGAAACAGAAGACTGTATGTCAGTCTTTACAACTGGCATCCCATGACTCCAACAGTGCACAAGGTATTGGTTCATGGTGCCACTATTATTATAAAAGCACTCGTACCCATTGGTCAGCTATCAGAAGAAGCCGCTGAGGCCAGAAACAAACATTTTAGACTGTACCGTGCAAAGTACTCAAGGAAGTCCAATAGAGAAGCTTGCAATAGAGACGTGCTGAATTGGCTGCTTTTAAGCAGTGATTCATTTGTAAGCTGCTCTAGACAAAGATCAACTAAAAAGAGCAAGCCATACAGTAGTGAGACCTTGCAACTTCTTCTTCCAGCAAGGTCTGATGGCAGTCCCGATAAACACCAAGAAGAAAGTGATGCAGAAGATGAAGAAGAGTTTTGAGGAATCATTTGAAACTGGTAATACATTAAATACATTCAAAAACTAGCAATCTGTACTATATAGATTCCACTTTACTGAACCTACTATTAAATATAACACTATTAAACATAAATTAAATGCAAGAATTATTATTATATGTAATTTAAATGTAATAAGCATTAGTAAATGTAAATAATAAGTTTTATATATAGTAAAATTAAATACATTTAATTAAACATTAATATTGAATAAGACAAACCTATCAACAATTACTTTCCCAGTAAAGTCAATGGACTTGTGATTTATTCGTATTTTTTAAATATGTACTTAGTAAATTAATATTTTAGCTTATTTTTTCTTTGTGCTCTTCTTAAATGATGACTCTTTTTTTTCTTAATTGTAAAAATATTTATAAAATATATATTTATTAATATGTGAAGTCTTAAAATCTAACTTACACTTCGTCAGCTTTTAAGATATAAAATATTAAACTAAGCTATGGATTTGTATGCATAGGTCATAGTATGCTAAAAGTTAGCTCAGTGAAACGCATAGCACAATTAAAAATGTCCATTCCGTGAATGGAAATGTACTTGAGAACTTTTGTGCATCCCTGTATATGATATATAGAATGTATCCACACCAATAAATATTTAATAAAAGCTGTCCCATTTTAAAACGCCAACACAACTACAAACGCACTTCCAGCAATTATTGGTCATAGACTTCAATACTTAAATTTATTCTTCCGCCATATTCTTTTGTGTGTCCCTGTAAATGAATGATCTATTAAATACACACCATATTCCATAATAAGTGCCTTAGTACACATTAGTGATATAAATATAAATTTCAGCACGTTTAAAAGTGTGAAATCATTAAAATACAGAAGATACGATTTTTCCCCATTGACTATAATGTAAGGGAATTCTTTTGGGTGTCTCTGTAAATGAACCGTCCAGGCTATAGACTTCATTTACAATGCCAAACATTCCATAGTGATACCCAATAACATCTAAAAATTTCAAGCCAATCGGACTATATTTACATCGAAAAATATTTTTGACCGGGATTTCGGGTCAAATACTCCACTGTGCGCCAGTGGGATACGAACCCACAATCTGCTCTCGCAGGCAATTAACGGTATGGTGCCTTGACCACTCGGCCATTGAGCCCCTTACACAGCGGAGCGTCTCCGTTTTTTGTTTTTATTTCCACCCACTTCGTTACTTTCAGGAAATATGGTGGAATTTGCTAATTTGTAACGGACAATGTTCTTTTGTTGTGAAAAGGGACTTTTTCTGTGAAATCCAGGAAAAAAATATTCGTGAATTTCAGAATTTTTTTAACAGTGTATAAAAATGTAAGTTGGATAAAATGATTGAATTCAGAATGTATGTACAACATAATCTATCAATATTTTGAAATACTTCTCTGGATCTTGGTAATAAATTATCAATATTTTAAGTTGCTCGTGCAAGCGAAATTCAGTATTATTTAAACTCGGTATACAAGCATTCATATAAAATAATGAGTAAAATGAAGAATTGTGATCAGATGGTTGAATTTGATCTATTACATGAAAAAATAATTTTATATGAAAACTAATTTTGTTAAACATTTCTTAACACACACTGTAAAATTGTTAATTTGAAAAGAAATCAGCATTTTGGAATGGAATTACTTCAATTTAAAATTTGGGGGCCCCTTCAAAATTTTCTAAGGGAAGCACCTGCTTCTCGTGCCTATTCAGTTATCAGGGCCTGATTATTTATTTAACTCTTTGCTGCGCAGAGCATTTTTATTATTATTAGCCCATTCTCAGAGTCCCTGAGAAGGCTTCTGTATCGAAGGCTTCCCCCCATTGTCAGCACCAGAGTGTTTGAGTGAGAAGCAAATGTTTATCTTAGTGTGAAAATTTTTTTTGTTTAGAACCAAGAAGAATCGAAAGGATTAACTCCTTGAGGGCCATATGTCTATGAAGCCACTTAATTTTAATTCCCAAAAGCCATATTGACGTCAGAATTTTGAAAAAAAAAAATCGTTTTATTAGATGCGTAAAATATAGCTTTTTCTTATTTTCAAGTAAAACTGTATAAAAATTTCGATACCATTTCGTTAATTTCAACACCTAAGCGATGAAAATGCTCTGCGCAACAAAGAGTTAAATAAATAATTTCATTTTCATACAATCTGTGGAAAAAAATTAATCCATCGCCCCAATAGCAACCTCTATGTTTGAATGCTGTACAGGCACGAAAGTAGAATGAACTTCGTTATATCGAACATATTTTTCGTAATATGGAGATTAATTTACATGTTAATGGTATTCAAAGTAGTTCAGCAGAAAATTTCGTAAATAGAAAACTTCGTTAAATAGGGATGTCATTAAGAAATTCTACTCTACTTTCAACAGCTGAACTTAAGGCCCATGTCCTCGCTCGAGGAAACGCTCGCGAGCTAATACTATTCCTATGGGGAAGCATTTTTCTAATAACTCTTTCACATTTTGACATTTTTTAATACTTTTTTTTGCATTGGATAGCTTAGGTGCATGCCAATTGCGCACCTTTTTTACTTTTACGATTTTGGTTGCAGAAATATTTTTTAAAAAGCACTTTCAGTTTCGAAACCGGTTTTAAAAGTGAAACTAACTTTGTAAAAAATATCTGGAACAAAAATCGAAAAAGTAAAAAAGGGTGCGCAATCGGCATGCACCTCAGCTATCCAATGCAAAAAAAAATTATTCAAAAATGTCAAAATGCGAAAGAGTTATTAGAAAAATGCTTCCCCATAGGAATAGCATTAGCTCGCGAGCGTTTCCTCGAGCGAGGACAGGGGCCTTAAGTTGGTCCGAAACACATTTTAAAATAATTTTTATTTATTGAGTAAAAATTATAAATTTTTTTGTGATGGTTAAACATATTATTTGTAAACAAAATCACATGATAAAACTTTCACTATGTATTTTTTTTATTTGAATTTATTAAACAAGTGGGGTAAATTAAAATCGTTATAACTCAAAATATTATTTGTAGACTTTGATTCTTTTTCAGTTAAATAAACAGAAATATATAATTTTTAATTGTGATTCAGCATTTTAAAAATATTGATTTGAATAAAAATTAAAAGTATTTAAAGTAAAAATTGGAAAAAATAAAAATAAAAAATGCATTTTCAAAAGTAAATATCTTTTTAAAACTTGCTGAATCAAAATTAAAGTAAAACAACTGAAAAGGACACGTTTTAAATTTGAACATTTATCTTTAAAGGTTCTTGACTAATATGATTTAAACAGGAGAAATTATAAGAAAACATCGTTGAAAAAAAATGCAGTTTTTACAAGAAGTCATTTCGGTAACAACCATTGCTTTAAAGCTAGATTTAAAAATAAAAAAAATCAAAGCATAAAAAATATTTCCCTTTCCAAGTAAAATTACTGGGGAGGGGGGGGGTGGCCTTAGCCAAAGCACAGCGACCAATGGTCTATTGTACTATTTTCAATTAAAAATTAAACATCATTTTAACCTCTTCAGACCCGAGGTGCACATTTGTGTACCTTTGATTTCAACTGCGTATCTCACTTAATATTTGAAAATTTTTTATTGAGACGAGTGGATGTTATATGTGTACGTTAGCTTTTTCTAGTTTCAGCAAGAAATGGCGCTAGCAGTCTTAATTCATATGATTTTGGAGGAAAAAAACGAGCTATGGCGAAATATATAAAATGTCGAAAAAGTAAGTACACTTTATAATTTAAAAATTAATATTTGTTCATAATAATTTTTAAGAACGCTTATAAAGTCTTCAGTATTGCATAAATCATTTAAATGTTTCAGTTAGATCATAATATTTGTTTAAATTAGTTGTAATTTGTAAGGTACACATATGTGCACCTCCGGTTTCAATTTTGTGTTTTTGGAAAGAAGTCATCTCACACAAAAAAATTGTACTGAATGATATCTAATTAGTCCAGTGCTAGTTAGTGCTGTTAGCTGTGTAATTAATAAAAAAATATACTTAATTATAAATAAGAATTCATTTTGTTGATGTTTTACATTAAACATTAATTTTTAAAAATCATAATTATTATATCTTTGTAAGAGTAAATAAACTAATGAGGCCAATGGTGATGGTGAGTCTTCTGGCAAAAAAAAAAAAAAAAAAAAAAAAAAAAAAAAAAAAAAATAGATGATACAGATATAACTATTGAGGATATTGCTCCAGTATCTATTCCGAATCCATGTAACAATAATTTTTAACCTAAAAAGCCTTTGTTATGGAAAGATGAAAATAAGTAAATTTTTAAAACTTGTGTTACAGAACAGTAGAATAATAATGCTGAGAATAAAACTATCTGTTGGCAAACATTTATTTAATCTTTTTTTCTTCTAATAGTATTCCGAGGATGATTGATTGATGAGGATTATCTAAAAGCAGATTTTCCAGCACCGTAAATCCTTTTGAATCATTTCTAGATTAGTTAAATGAAGATTTTTTTTTTTTTTTTTTTTTTTGGGGGGGGGGGGGAGTTTCATATGAAACCAATTCCGTTCAAACAATTCCAATTCCGATATATTATGTTCAAACACGAAACCGTCACTCAATAAATGCATCTAAATATGAAAGTATAAAAGTTGCAGGCGTAGACATACACATGGGAACTTTAATATACCTCCAAGCAAGCTTCTATTGGCAAAAAGACTTGTCGGTACTTAGAATTGCAGGTACTATGTCAAGTGTTCGATTTTTGAGATTAGAAAATTTCTTCATTTTGCAGATAAATTAAATTATCTTTAAACAGATGACAAATTATGGAAAATAAATCTAATCTTGAATGCAGTAAGAATTAAATGTTTGTACCTGCCCATCCCAAAACCTTTATCACTAGATGAACAAAGATCACTAGATCCCATTTGATGGACGTTGTGGATCTAGACATTATGTGCCGTTAAAACCTAATCCGTTGATATTTAAAAACTTTATTTTATCCGCCAGCGATGACCATGACAAATATATCATGGAAAAGGAATAGTACCAGCTGATCATTCAAAATAATTATGATTAGGTATAGCTGGAGGCATTGTCAAATTGTTTTTTTAATTTATACCAAAAGACAACAGACGGATGATTTACTAGGGCAGTTTTTTTTTTACTAGTGTAAAATGTGTAGACTTTTTATTGAGAAACAATATCTACCAAACTGGAATGATTATTAACAAAAGGTTTGGAGGAACATATATAAAAAAAAATCTATGATCGAGATTTGTAACGCGGAGAGTGGGATGAGAGACTAAGGGAAGGGAAGGATATGTGTATACTAAACTGGAAAGATAGCAAATGTGTAACTTTGCTTCCGACTTGCATCGATAGCAATCCCGAGAGGAGTTGTGTTAGGTGGTCTAAAGATAAAAAATGTAAAATTAATGTAACACAACCTGCAATTGTGAATACAAAACGTGTATGGGTGGGGCAGATGTAAAGGATAAGTGTTTAGCTTACTACCGTTGTTCTATTCACACAAAAAAGTAGTCAACAAGAGTTTTTATACATTTTATAGATTTGGTTATTTCCATTTGTTGGATAATGTATATCAGAAATTGCAAAACATGTGAAGTTCCTCGAAAAGACAGATTGTCTCTCCTGCGGTATTTTTAGAGATTGTATAAGTATTGATGAAATATAAGAGCAAAGTAAGTGAAGAACGACGACCATGGAGGCTACGCAAAATTTATTCATCTGAAAACGATTTTGAAGACGATTCCGCAAATAAACCACAGCGAAAACAACGTAAGGGTATTTAAAAGCCAATTTACTACATTAGATATGACAAAATTGAATAGTTTTCTCGTTCAACAAATGATAACTTTGCTTCAAAATGTAAGTATGAAGGCTGCAAATCAAGAACAAGAGTTATTTGTATCAAAATGCAGTATATATCACAAAAAAAAAAAAAAAAAAAAAAAAAAAAATATTTTTTTTTTCGAAAATAGCACGTAAAATAAGCTTATATGTATCAACTGTCCACCAAATTTCTCGTTTAAATAAATTTTTGAAAAATGAAGTGTTTTTTTTTTGCAGTATGAACCCGGGGTGCACATATGTGTACCTACTAGTAAATATAAACTCATAATAATTATTTTACTTTTTATTACAAAATTATGTTTCTATACGTATAAATAGATGGAACAAAATGTTAAATAATATATAAGTTAAATAGTATATATATATATATATATATATATATATATATATATATACACTATATTGCCATTGATTATGGGACACTTGCGATTTTAGACATTTTACTAAATATCTAGAAAAATACATGAGGAATCATCTCGAAACTCTTAGTGTATAAATATAATAGTATAAGTCATACATCTCCGTGAAGATTTTTTTCCCGAAACTCTAAAGGGGACCGTCAACAAATTAAAAAAGAATGAATATCTTTTGAATAACCCTGTCAAAACTAATGTAGCAAAAGCGCTCAAACTCTAGATTGTGATTGAATGCCTTATTGTAATAAGCCTTGTTCATTTTTATGCAAATAGCATGCATACTCGCAGAGTAATTAAGGTTTTTATAAAAATGATCCCAAATTTTTCCAAGTTTTTTCCTTATAATTTTCAGAGTTCTTAATATAAAATATTATTTTTTTCAGAAAATATGACAAACAACATTGCGCACAGTACCCTGTAATCAGAATTAAAAAATAATGAAAATTGTATAAAAAATGAGTTGGTTTACTAAATAATTTTTTACTGCGCATGCGTCAACGATATCAAAATTTCATTTGCATATTATGTTAGCTAAATGTATAGAGCAACTTTTGTGAAAGTCACAAAATCATAACTTGAAAATTCTGACAATAATCGTCAATTGAATAAGTTGAAAATCCGTTATTCTCAAAATGATGTAAAAACAAGAGGGGTTGTATCCATATATTCATTGATTAGTGTCAATATAGAATACACAATATGGGATGTACTACTGTATTTGGATAAAATCCCTCATTTTTTTGCTTCATTTTGGAAACAACGGATTTTGTCCTTTTTCTATAGACGATTACTTTCAGAATTTTCAAGCTATGATTTTGAGACTTTCACAAAAGTTGCGCTATACATTTAGCTAACATAATATGCAAATGAAATTTTGATATCTTTGACGCATGCGTAGTAAAAAATTATATAGTAAACCTACTCATTTTTCATACAATTTTTATTATTTTTTAATTCTGATTACAGGGTACTGTATGCAATGTTGTTTGTCATATTTTCTGAAAAAAATATTATTTTATATTGAGAACTCTGAAAATTATAAGGAAAAAACTTGGAAAAATTTGGGACCATTTTTATAAAAACCTTAATTACTCTGCGAGTGTGCATGCTATTTGCATAAAAATGAACACAGTGTATTACAATAAGGCATTCAATCATAATCTAGAGTTTGAGCGCTTTTGCTAAATTAGTTTTGACAGGGTTATTCAAAAGATATTCATTCTTTTATAATTTATTGACGGTCCCCTATGGCGTTTCGGTAAAAAATCTTCACGGAGATGTATGACGTATACTATTATATTTATACACTAAGAGTTTCGAGATGATTCCTCATGTATTTTTCTAGATATTTAGTAAAATGTCTAAAATCGCAAGTGTCCCATAATCAATGGCAATATAGTGTATATATATATATATATATATATATATATATATATATATATATATATATATATATATATATAGTTGTGACGATTTCAGGAGAACTCGAATTATTTCCACTGGTTAAACAGAAACACGCAGTCATGGCAAGCGAGGGAAAAAACAAAAATAATAAATAAATGTAGAAGATCCAATAATTAGTCATGGGCTGCTGTAAATTCATTTATTAAATTCGTGATAATGAGGAAGGAAAAGCTCCTTTTTGCAAAAATTCCATCATTATTTCAGCGAGCTGTCCTCATCGAAGAAGCAACCCAAGAAATCTACAGAATCTTCCTTTCATCTCGAGACTTCCCCCTTTTAAACCGAAAAGAAAGTTCTGGAACATTCGGTAACCTCAAACCATCATTCTTTCATGTAAACAGAATTCTTGTCCAGCTACGAGATTATTTTAAACAGACGATAAATTTATTTAAAAAAAATATTATTTAACCAATTTATAATTGACTCCGAATTTTAAATATCTTAGGCAGACGATTTTTATACATGATTAATTTTAAGAGAAAAAGAAAAGAAATGAATTTATTAATATGCAAATTATCGTTGACGGCGGAAAAATAAATAAATAGATAAAATAAAATAATGATATTTTTGAAAGGTATGGGTTTGGAATAAATTTAATAAGACTTTCTTAAAAAGGGTTGATAAAAACATAGAAGAAATCAGTTTTATTTGAAATATTAAGAAATAAAGTTTTAATTAAGAATATTTTTAATTTAGAGCCATCTTTTTAAATTTACGCATACTGGATTAATGTTTTTTAAGGCAAATTAAGAATTTATATCGTCTGCATAAGGATTAACAGATTAGATTTAGAAACAAGATTTTAATTTAATAATTTGAAGTAAGTACGAAATATTATTATAAGAAAATTAAGATAGTATAAAGGTTAGTTTTGGCGAAAAAATTTTAAATTTGTAATATTATCCCCCCTCCCCAAGACTTTGTATGAAATTGATAGTTAAATAAAACTACAAGTTCAGACAACAGAAATATAATAATTTAGAAAAGTTAAATTTTGGAATAAAACTGTCAAACTCAGGAAGCCAAGAGATGGAAGAAAAGAAAATTAACGCAATATAAAAAATATTAGCGATTAAAATAAAATAGTTAAGAGAAAATAATTCTGAATTAAATTTAGGTAGGAGCATTTCCCTGAAAGAAATACAGTAATGTTACAACATCACTTACCATTTGTAAGTGCATAGGAGATAATACATACAATAACTGTAAATAAGTTATGAATATTAATAAGCAAAAGACATTCAAGATATAATAAAAAGAATAAGATATCTCTTTAATGGGAGTTTATAGAATTTCCGTGATTTAATTAGTAGTAATTTCAGTTCAGAAATTACATTTGTTTGTATAGTCCTTGTAGTAAACATAGTCTTTAAAGGCTACAATAAACGTTCTTCTCAAACTTAGTTGACTACATAGTCATTCAAATCAAAAGTCTCTAATAGTTTTAAAAATGCAATTCTTCAATGTAGTTCATTATCAATAGTTAATTTAAATAAGAATTTCCGGAAAGTTTACTAAATACTGTCCTTCACATAAAACATCTTCAATCCAGTTTACTAGTGAACTACATAATTTTTCCATTTTGGTTTAATGTTATGTTGGAATCTTTGTTGGATCCAACATCTCTTAATAATATGTCAAATTTCTAATAATAAATAGTATCACTTCAAAACATTAAAATAAATAATAATATAGAATAATAAATAATATAGAAAAATTTAAATAATAACAATAACAACAATAATAAGTAATAGTATAATAAGACTCCATATCCTAATATTTTTCAATAAGAGTATAATTAATACTAAACTTCATTATAGAAATCATAATAATAATAATAATAGTAAAACAAGAGTATAATCAAAAGAAAATATCACTATTTGTTTATTATTGATAGGGAAAATATTGGTTGAGGATAAAAATAATTACATAGCAACTAAATAATTTTCTTATCTTCTAATAGCATAAGAAAGTATTTTTTGCTAGCCGAAAGCATAAATAAAAAAAAATCATAATAATTCCAAAATCCAAATAAAATTAAATCTAACTACTTAGAAAATGGACTCTCAACCAGTATTTCCTTACAATAATTCCTCTCTGATACTCTTTTACAAAATTGTCAAATTTGGTTATAAGTTTTCAATGCCAAATGTAGAATAATGTTTTATCCACACATGGTTTATAAACTTTAATAATAAAATACAATAGGAATAAAAGGTGTCATTCTTAATTGAGAAATGGAAATAAAAAAAGTGTGCTTTTTTGAAAAACTTTTAATCTGTAGTTTTCACAATCACTGAAAATCACATATTATGTTATAGGTTTGAGTAGAGTCATTAGATTTTATAACTATTATCATATAATATCTGCTGAATAAATAGAGTAATACTAATGTCAAATAAATGAGTAAATATAGTTAGACTTAAACACCCTTAAAATTAATTTATCAACATCAATTTGAAAGCTTTTACAATCAAAGTGTTCACCTTATGCCTGCATAAGGAGCCCAATTTAATCCCAAAAACTCCCAAAAACAAGTAATATTCTTGTAGCGCTCCAAGAACATACCCGCTGATGTTGAAAATTATGGTTTTTTTATGGTAAATGGTTTTAATGGTTTAATGGTTTAATGGTATTTGGTAAATGGTTATGGTAAAAGTTTTCTTATGGTATTTTATTTTTTTTTTATGGTTGTTTATGGTAAATTTAATCTATTGTCTTGACTTTAGTTTGATCTAGTGATTGTATCTGAGGTTTTGTTTGTTTTTTGGATTGCTCATGAAACAGTTTAAAATCTTCGGGGGAAAAATAGGGTCTTAATTTAGAAACATGCACAATAACGGAATTCTGTCCTGTCTCATAATTAAATTTATCTATTTCATAAGTTACATCAGAAAGTTTATTTATAATTTTATATGGTCCAGAGAAAGTAGGTTCTAATTTTCGAGTGTTAGGGTATTTAAATTCTTCATAAATTACAGAGTCTTGTATTTTTAATGGGCATTCGACAAAATGTCGATCATAGAGTCTTTTACTTTTAAGGTGAAATTCCTGAGTTCGCGCTTTCGCAATTTTGAGGGCTTTGTCTACTGGGGTTGTATACATTTTAACTGCCTCACACAAAACCATTACCCCCCCATTTTAAAAATCTGAATCAAAATTATCGTGAAAATTATAACTATATTTAGCTGCTAACTTTAACCAGAAATTTTATCTAATAAAACAGAAATTGTAAATATCATAGATATACCTTAAATTGGGATCAACTTTTAATTCTATTATTTTATAGATCATAAACATATTCAAAAATTTTAATTATAGGTAATTCCTTACTTAAAATCACAAAATTTACAAAAAAATTAATCATATTTATCAGTCAAAATTCTAGCAACAGCCTTGCACAGTTCCATATTCCTACTGAATTTAAATAAATTATAAGAATCCGGGAACCAAAGCTCACTGTCACTAGAAATTCTAACAAATAAAGGAAAAAACATAAATGTTAATTTAATTTTCAGCTCAAATGTTTAGTTGTAGGAACATTATCATGAAAATATTGTATTCTGAGAATAGTTCTTGATAACAAACAATATCAATAAATTAGAAAATGTACCTTTTAAAAAATAACTTGAGCTTCTGAGTTCTTTTATACTTCATTATTATTACGAACTTATCTTTAAACGTGCATAAAAATATCATAATAATCTTAATAAGTAACAGTAAATATCTTAGAACATCATACTCCTCAATTAAATTTTTAAGAACAAGCATGTTTTCACTCCAACAAGTAATAATAATAATAGTAATAATAATAATAAGACTCATAACTAGATAAAAAGATAAATAAATAAGGCTCACAGAAAAATAAACAAACAAATAAATAAACCTTACAAACAAAGAACTATCTACACAAATACAGTAAAAAGGATACACATAATAATTAAATACATCTAAAAATAACTCACGGATAAGGAGAAATTTTCAAGCTGATCCTAGGGGAGACAGGAATAACGAAAATTATGAAAGTAAGTAGTAATCTGCGTTCAGTTGTCTCTAAAAGTTTTTTTTTTTTTTTTTTTTCTTGTCATTATGACCATGATTATCTTGAGTCATCAGTTACTCATAAACAACAAAAAGGTGGAATATCAGGCCTCAGGAATTCACGAGATATTTAGAAGAAATCTTTCAAACCACTCGGACAGAAAGCTGTTTAACATTAAAATCTCCTCTGTTACATTCACTCGAGGAATCAAAAGGTAATGGCAATTCTTGCTTAATAACACTTTCAATCATGGCGGGAAAAATTTTCGGCGATTCATATTTTTGTCATCACTTCGTTTCAGTAGATTCATTAGATTCATTTACATAGCATTTTACTTCTTCAGTAGATTCATTTCAAAATCCGAAACAGGCACTAGCACAGGCATTACCTATCCTGTGCGACTTTTCGATTCGTTGTGACGATTTCAGGAGAACTCGAATTATTTCCACTGGTTAAACAGAAACACGCAGTCATGGCAAGCGAGGGAAAAAACAAAAATAATAAATAAATGTAGAAGATCCAATAATTAGTCATGGGCTGCTGTAAATTCATTTATTAAATTCGTGATAATGAGGAAGGAAAAGCTCCTTTTTGCAAAAATTCCATCATTATTTCAGCGAGCTGTCCTCATCGAAGAAGCAACCCAAGAAATCTACAGAATCTTCCTTTCATCTCGAGACTTCCCCCTTTTAAACCGAAAAGAAAGTTCTGGAACATTCGGTAACCTCAAACCATCATTCTTTCATGTAAACAGAATTCTTGTCCAGCTACGAGATTATTTTAAACAGACGATAAATTTATTTAAAAAAAATATTATTTAACCAATTTATAATTGACTCCGAATTTTAAATATCTTAGGCAGACGATTTTTATACATGATTAATTTTAAGAGAAAAAGAAAAGAAATGAATTTATTAATATGCAAATTATCGTTGACGGCGGAAAAATAAATAAATAGATAAAATAAAATAATGATATTTTTGAAAGGTATGGGTTTGGAATAAATTTAATAAGACTTTCTTAAAAAGGGTTGATAAAAACATAGAAGAAATCAGTTTTATTTGAAATATTAAGAAATAAAGTTTTAATTAAGAATATTTTTAATTTAGAGCCATCTTTTTAAATTTACGCATACTGGATTAATGTTTTTTAAGGCAAATTAAGAATTTATATCGTCTGCATAAGGATTAACAGATTAGATTTAGAAACAAGATTTTAATTTAATAATTTGAAGTAAGTACGAAATATTATTATAAGAAAATTAAGATAGTATAAAGGTTAGTTTTGGCGAAAAAATTTTAAATTTGTAATATATATATATATATATACTTTTATAAATACATCCAAAGTTATTCAGACAATACCATTAAATAAACCAATGAAACCAGTATTTTTACAATCATATTATTAAAAACAGTTGAAGTTTGAAGAGAAATAGAAGGCAGATTACCAAATTACTAAGAAATATATGGATAAATGGACATTATAATAACCAAAGTAATTCATATATTACCATACAATAAACCAATGAAACCAGTATTTTTACAATCATCTTATTGAAAACAGTTGAAGTTTGAAGTGAAATAGAAGGCAGATTACCAAAATAATGAAAGATAAATTAACCTTTACGCAGGGGCTCTCTCGGTGTCTACCTGAGAATACATGTAAGCCTGGACAGATGCTGTCACAGCCCCTCCGTAAAGGTTAAAAGACAGTAGAAGGCTTTTCTATTAAACTACTTCTTCAGGGGTGTATAGTTTAACAAAAAAGCAAAAACATCCAACCAGTTTCTGTTATGAGTCGGGCTGAAAGCTAAGAATTCGACTCACAATACACCCGACTGGCTGGAAGCTATTCACATGACAAATTAGCAGAAAGATACTCATTGAAGAAAATAAAATCAATATGACAAAATAACAATAATATAATATTCCTTAAAAAAAAGGATATATATACTAAAATATTTACCATTACCCAAATCCTAGCAAGATTTGTAGTGCAATCAGATACAAACTACATGTGACTTACTAACAGTCAAGGTTATGGTCATAGTATAGATCACATAGATAATATGTATATATATATATATATATTTCTTTTTTCTTTTTTTTTTTTTTTTTTTTGTAGAAAATTTGCGTTCCGGCCTTTCTTACACTTGCGTGATTAGTGATTCTCAATCATTTAGAACTAGTACGAGACAGAAAATTTTTATGTATTATATTCTGTAAAGAGCTTTTTTTCATGGAGAAAATCTTAACATTTTATTCAATAATAAGCTATATGCTCTTGGAAAATGCCTGTTTGATATTAATCATAATTTATACATTTTTTAAATGAAGAAAAAAAATCGTAATTTGAAGGTCCACAATTTTTCAGGTCATGTAGGGCAGAAAATAAGCAAATATGTAATCTGTAGCGGGTCTCACAATTTCTGCAAACAGCCAAGATTATGTGACTTTTGATATACAGACCTGTAAAGATTGAATCTGTTCTATCCTAAACCCCTGATCTGAACCCAGACTGGATCTCTTTCCTCATCTCTAGTTTGTCGACATTCCTAGACAAGATCTACTTAAAACACCTTGTTTCACGTTCTTAATTCTACACTTTTTTTTTCATCAGATACAGCGAGCAATGTATTATAGTTTTTCGATTGAATGCTTATTTTAAACTTTAAGAAGGTTCTCAAGAAATTATTTAAATTTTTTGCAAAAAAAAAAAAAAAAAAAAAAAAAAAAAAAAAACGAAATAATACACAACCTTCAAAAATGCAGTTTTAAATCTGAAAAAAAAATGATACTTAAGACATTAATGTTGAAATGTTTTAGAATCGAATAACTATTTTAGGTTTTTGATAAATGTATGACATCTTCATATACACAATATGAACAAAGGTGACCGGCCACTTGCGATTTTATAAATTTTGTTAAATATCTAGAAAAATATATGAGGAATTATCTTGAAACTGTAAGTGTGTAAACATAATAGTACAGGTCATACATTTCCATGAAGATTTGTTCCCGAAACTCCATAGGGGGCAGTCAACAAATTGAAAAAAAAAAAAAAAAAAAAAAAAAAAAAACGAATATTTTTTGGATAACCCTGTCAAAACTAATATAGCAAAAGCGTTCTAACTATAGATTATAATTAAGTGGCTTATTGCACTAAACTGTGTTAATTTTTATGTGGATAGTGTGCATACTCATCGAGAAATTAAGGTTTTTATAAAAACAGTCCCAAATTTTTCCAAGTTTTTTGCTTATATGCAGAATTTTTAATATAAAATAATGTTCTTTTCCAAATATAGACAAATAACATTGTACACAACTTCCTGTTATTAGAATTTAAAATAATAAAAATTGTATGAAAAATGAGCAGGTTTACTAATTAATTTTTCATTGCACATGCGTAAACGCTATCAAAATTTCATTTGCATATTGTGTTAGCTAAATGTTTGTAAAAATCTCAAAAACATAGCTTGAAATTTCTGGAAATAATCGTTGATAGAATATTTCATTGGTTGTTTTCAAAATGAAATAAACAAATGAAGGGTTGTATCGAAGTATAGTAGTACGTGCCATATTGTGTATTCTATTAGACACTAACCAATGGATACATGGATAAAGACCCTCACCTTTTTACTTCATTTGGGGAATAACGGATTTTGAACTTATTCTATAGACGATCACTTTCAGAATTTTCAAGCAATGCTTTTGAGACTTTTACAAAATTAGCTCTATACATATAGCTAACACAATAAGCAAATACAATTTTGGTAGCGTTCACGCATGCGCAATGAAAAATTATTTAGTAAACTTGCTCATTTTTCATACAATTTTTATTATTTTTTAATTTTGATTACACGCTATTATGTACAACGTTGTTTGTCATATTTTCGGAAAAGAGCATTATTTTATATTAAGAATTCTGCAAATTATCAGCAAAAAACTTGGAAAATTTCGGAACTGTTTTTATAAAAACCTTCATTTTTCTACGAGTATACATGCTATTTGCATAAAAATAATAGAATAAATCACTTAATCATAACCTACAGTTTGAACGCTTTTTCTACATTAGTTTTGACAGAGTTATCCAAAAGTTATTAATTCTTTCTCAATTTGTTGATGGTTCCCTATGAAGTTTCGGGAAAAAATCTTCACGGAAATGTGTGACTTAATGTGTGTAAATGTGTACTACTATGTTTACACACTTAGAGTTTCGAATAATTCCTTATGTATTTTTCTAGATATTTTACAAAGTGTCTAAAATCGCATTGCCACAGCTCACCTTTGGCCATATAGTGTAAGTATACGGTTGTTGTCTCGTTTTCATGGCAATTTTTCAAGAAATGTTAGACTGCAAATGCGATTTAAAGTACCAGCTTTAAAAGCCTTTTCTTAAATATCATTTGCTGTTTTTGAAAAATAAAGAATGATCTTTGATTTCAAATGTTGCTAAAAGAACATCTGCCGATTTTATGTTCATTTATACATTATATATGCGATTTTATGTTCATTTCTCATTTTCATAGAAATCTTTCAATCCGTGTAGCTACTGCAAATTCGATTTGAAGTATTAGATTTGACAGCGTTTTTTGAAAACTCATTTGCTGTTATCGAAAGTGAAGAAGATCTTCGATTTTCCGTGTTGCTAAAAAAACAACTGCTGATTTTATGCTCTTTTACACATAAAAAAGAAGAACATTGAAAAAAATCGGGAAAAACTTATTCCATGCAATTCGGACTTTATAAGCAATGCATAAACTATAAAATTCATGTTTTGTAAAAATTTTATTAATCCAATTTTAAAGTCGATAATCTTTAAGCCTTTAAAGTCTGAACTCCCTTTTTTTTGAGGAAAAAACGATCTAAAAAAAAAAAAGGACGAAATTTGTTCTAAAGCTGTAGCTCAAATTAGGGATTTTTTATGACTTTTAAAATTTCAAACATGATTTTAAAAAATTGTTTAAAAAAACGATCAAGTGCTAATATTACTCACCCTCAGAGGGTTCCGTATGTAATAAACAGATGTATTAAGCCCTTGGGAACGAGCGAGTGCTATATGTGCTACTTAAAATTCTCCGGATTCTTCATTATTCCAACAGTTATTTTTTATTGTAAAGATTACCTTATTTAATTGGAGCATTTTCGCAATTCAAGTACAGAAAATTTTCTGTTTTGAAAAACCAGCGGTCAAAGATTAAAAACTAAGCGAAGTGTTCTCATCGTGAAGGAGTTAACTGTATTTTTAAAAGAAAATCTTGCTGAAAGAATAATAACACTGTAAAAAACTGTACAAAGTAGATTTGGTTATAGCTGGATATACTAGAAAAGTATCAAATATTGCTATTCTGCATAATTCTTTTTTTTTTAATCTTATCCTCATCTATTTATAAGGAACTTAACTCGGTATTGAGGATAAAAGGTAATACATATTTAAACTTCATTTGGCATTTCATAAAACTAAATTCAGCGTAGTAATAACCTTTTATTTTTCCAGTGTAGCTAACACAAAATTCTTGTTCAATGTTTCAACTTTGCATTGTGCTAAAAGAGCTCGCAAATTTGCCAAGCCGCTTTGGTCCGCGTCGCGTTTTTCTTGATGGGTTTTTAATTAACTTTTCAATACACAAGAGTCGTAATGAGAGACCCACTCAATCTAATCTAGTCCCGAATCCCATAGTATTTATAAAGGGTTCACTTGCATAAGAAATTAAATAAATAAATAGACATTTTAATACCAGAAGTTTCGTTACGTAGTGGCCGCTACATCAGAAGTAAGGAACATTTTGCATTAAAGAAGGCAAATAACACTTTTAAAAAAATCCTGGTACTAAACCGAATAATTTTTTTTAATTTCTTATTCGAACGAATTCTAATTTATGTGATTAATTCTAATTAAATTTGTATATTTACAACAATATAAAGTTTTTTGCTTCTATACTGATACTATAGGTAATGCATTAAACAAATATATTGTTGCAGCGTATATGGGGTTCTTTTGATCTTATGGTTAGAGAACTTCAAACTCTTGTCTCTTAGAAAAGTAGAAAATAATTTATTTACAGATCTTCAGAACAACAGAGTCTTCGAAACTCACAAATATTGCTAGATATTCAAAAATAACTGCTCAAATCTATCGTACAAGAATAGCTTTAGATCCCAGAGACTCTTTATACAACGTCTCAACACTTAATAACATTCAAAACAACATAAATGAAACTCAAGCAAACTTGCTAACAAACGCCTTGTTCACTCAATGACTGACTGGTAAATAATAACAACAGCTCGCATCGCTTCTCTTCTTATATAGGCTCGCAGCATGTGCTGGAAATTTCTAGAACCTACTCGAAAAATCCACGGAACAACAAACAATGTATCAGTATATCTAAAGGGGGGTTACCATTGAGAGGGAAGGGTTACCATCGCCAACAATCGCCAAGTTTGTCGCCAACTTGGCGATATCTTTATTATTTCGCCAATCTGCCGTAGACATACACTGAAAATAATGGACAAGTTTGCTTGATAACAGAGACAATGTAACAAAAACTAATATTAGTAAAGAAATGGAGCTTAATAAGATTATTTACATTATTTTACAGTACAAACACTAACTATATACAAAATTCGTAACACTACCCCCTCCTCAAAGACTGCACGTCCCGGGCAGTGCAATCCTTGAGTTAGAGGAAAACACTTAAAATAAATAAACAAATAAATAAATAAATAAATAATAACAATAATAATAAAATTTACATAAATAAGAACTAATTACTATTTACATATTTACAAAAAGTGACTTTCATGACCATGGTCTGAAATTCCAGTTTTGAATTTCTAATCACTTTGGCCAAAATAAGGGGCTAGTCGGTTATAATGTACGACCTTGGGCTTGGTGTGTGGCGATTTTCGTATGCGAACGACGTTGTATGTTGACAACTGTGTAAGGACCGTCTCAGTTTCTTTGTAGTTTTGGCGACAGTCCCTTACGACGTATGGGATTCCACAACCAAACTTTGTCACCTTCGTTGAACTCATGTCCAGTTGCCTTTGTGTCGTACCGTGTCTTCATCTTTCCCGATGCCAGTCCGATTCGGTTCCTCGCTAGACGATGAATCTCCTCAATCCGTGCCTGGAGTCCATCCACGTATTCTTCAGGCGACAAAGGAGCGTCAGGAGGACGGCCAAACAAAAGATCCGCAGGCAGACGAAGATCACGACCAAAGAGCATTTGAGAACGGGAGTAACCAGTGGCCTCATGAGCAGCACCTCTGTAGGCAAGCAGGAACAGAGTTAATTTCTTGTCCCAGTCCTGTTGATCTTTAGACACCAGGAGGGAGAGGCTATTTAGGATGGTACGATTGAACCGCTCCACCATGCCGTCCGATTGCGAATGTAGAGGTGTAGTTCGAGTTTTGTCCATGCCGAGTAGTTCACACATTTCCTTGAACACAGCCGAATCAAAATTTCTTCCTTGATCGGAATGGATTTGAAGAGGAACTCCGTATCTGGAAACCCAGTGTTGAATCAGTATGTCTGCTACGGTTACCGCCTCTTGATTAGGAATGGCGTAGGCTTCAGGCCACTTAGTGAAGTAGTCCATGACAACGAGGATGTACTTATTGCCATCAGATGTTCTAGGAAGTGGACCCAGGATGTCTAGGGCAATTCATTCGAAAGGAGCTCCTACATTATAACGTTGCAATCGTCCACGGGTGCGCCTCTTAGGACCTTTACGTGCTACACAGGTGTCACAAGCTCCAAGGTAACCACTTCTCCACGTCACTGCGAACATTATTCCAGTAGAAACGCTCTCGAACCTTTTGCAGGGTCTTCATTACACCAAAATGACCTCCTGTGGGACTACCATGCAGTTCTTGAAGAACCATAGAAATTATCGACTTAGGGAGTAGTAGTTGCCATCTACATGTCTTTCCATCGTCAGACTCCCATTTTCGGTACAAGATACCGTTCTTCAAATGTAGGGAATCCCAGAGAGACCAATAACGTTTAGTCGTAGGATGGTAATGGACCATGTCTTGCCAGCTGGGCTTCCTGTTGGACTCCTCTTTCAGCTCTAGAATTGGCTTAATTTCAGGATCGGCAAGTTGATCTTTACGCAGGCTGTCGTCACTCCACGGATCTTGCGATGATGTAGACCCAGTTGTAACTTGTCTTACTATAGGACCTTTGACATTAAATTTCTTCTCAACCCGGTCGCAGTATCTACAATTCTCTGAGCAGGGCCTTCTTGAGAGAGCATCTGCATTTCCATGTGATGAACCTTTTCGATGGCGTATCTCCATATCGTACTCTTGAAGCTTTTGTATCCACCTGGCTATCTGGCCTTCAGGGTTCTTAAAATTCAATAGCCAAGTTAGAGAAGCATGATCAGTTCGGATCAGGAATTTTCGACCGTAAAGAAAGTGATGAAAGTGGTCTACGGCTTTCACTACAGCAAGAAGCTCTTTTCTTGTTACGCAGTAGTTTCGCTCGGCCTTTGACAAACACTTGCTCAAATAGGCGATAACACGCTCCTGGCCGTCGATTTCCTGGGACAGTACAGCGCCAATGCTTTCGTTACTTGCATCCGTATCAAGTATAAACTGTTTATCGATTTGAGGATACGACAGAATTGGAGTGGATGTCAAGGCCTCCTTAAGCTTTTCGAAAGCCGCATCGCATTCCTGTGTCCACATAAATTTTTGATTGGCTTCTGTTAATTTATGAAGTGGTCTTGCAATCATCGAGAAGCCTTTGACAAATTTTCTATAATAGGTGCATAATCCTAGAAAACTCCGAAGCTGGTGAATATCTGCTGGACGACTCCAATTTTTCACAGCTGAAATCTTCTCCGGATCAGTCCGAACTCCTTCCGCCGAAATGATGTGTCCAAAGTATGCGACTTCATTGCGAAATAAGCTGCACTTCGAAGGGCTTAACTTCAAATTAGCTTCCTTTAATTTTTGTAACACCCGCCTGAGGTTGTTCAGATGTTCATCAAAAGATTTTCCTATGATTATGATATCATCTAAATAAACAAGACATGCTTCATATGACAGCCCCCGGAGAACCGTTTCCATAAGCCGTTCGAAAGTTGCAGGTGCGTTACACAGACCAAAAGGCATTACCTTGAACTGCCATAATCCTTGTCTCGTTGTAAAGGCAGTCTTCTCGCGGTCGTCCGGATGGATCTCTACCTGCCAGTAACCACTCTTCAGATCCAGAGTCGAGAACCAAGTGTTGCCCGCAAGTGTGTCGAGAGTGTCGTCGATCCTTGGTAGAGGGTAACTATCCTTTTTAGTGACGTCATTCAGTCGGCGGTAGTCTACACAAAATCTTGTAGAACCATCCTTCTTTCTTACTAATACAATGGGAGACGCCCAGGGACTTGTCGATGGTTCGATGACGTCATTTTCTTCCGTATCCTTAATTAAATTTTGCACCTCTTCTTGCTTGGCAAAAGGTAATCGTCTAGGGCAGGGCTGTCTAACGCGGCGCCCGAGGGCGCCGTGGCGCCCTTACAGGTTTTTCTTGGCGCCCTTTTGAAGTTTTTCTTGTTTGCATTTTTTTTTTAAATAAAATTCTACTTTAAAGGATATTTTGTTTAAAACCCTTAATATTTTCTTAAAATACTTTTAAAGTGTAAGTGTATTTCACACTTCAAAAGGAAAACGTACTTTACAGTGTTATTGCGTTTCTTCTTTATTTCATAGTTATTCCTTATAAAGCATTTTACGAAATTATGACGATGAGAATTGATAAAAATTGGCAATAAGTTTTAAATATATAAAAAGGTAAAACGTAAAAAAAAAGCACCCTACCATCATGCATGGAAGTTCAACGACTTTATTATTATTGTTGATATTGATTTAACGGCTTATTGTTTTATAAGACGGGAAAAATTGTGCCATTTTCCCCTCAGACCACTGAAATGTTAGGCAATTTCATCCATTCTGTTTTTTAAAAATTCTATAATATCGTTCGAAATGTTTTCCGTCAGTTAATGCTCTTTCATGCTATCGCTTTGTAACTACCCAATGGATTGGCCACTATATCATGCCTATCTTTGTTTCTGTACTTTTCATACTGACAAATTTGCGTCTCCAAAATAAATCAAGGAAAACTTTATCGTTTTAAAAGAAATCCCAACAATGTGCCTGGATTATCCTTTTATTTTAATTATCATATAAGCGAGATTTAAGTTTCTAGCTCTTTCCACTTCAAAAATTTTTAGAAGCAGCCTCTCACATAAAAATGTATATAATCCGAAATTTACTACTATCTAAAAGTTTTTTATTTTTTAATTAATTATTTTTTTTTCATGTAGCTTTAGATTCGTAGGATTCTTATGTCTTCTGCTAGATGCATTTGCATATGTGTTTGGTCCTAATATTGTGAGATAATTTTTTTGCATGTTTTGATTCAAGTTCATAATGGCGCCCCTCGTTGCTCAGTGAGAGTTGAGATGCGCCCCTGCTTAGCAAAAGGTTGGACAGGCCTGGTCTAGGGTGTTGTTTAATAGGTGAATGATCTATAGTATCAATTCGGTGTTGTGCCATTTTGGTTCGTCCAAAGTCTTCAGATGTTTGGGAGAATAAACTTTGGAATTCTCTAATTAAACTTTCCGCAGCATCCCTTTGATTTGGATCTAAGTCTGTATTTTGTAGCAAATCCTTGACTAAATTATCTGAAGATTTCTGGTGGTGATTGGAATTTTGACTTATGCACGTCACAGGAGCACATGATGCTATCACCTCTCCTTTCTTGATAGTCCTCGTCTTATCACTGATGTTAGCAATTCTGACTGGAATGGTCTTTTTCGAGAGGTCTACCACAGAAGAAGCCACCAATACTCCTACTTGCGTACTATTGTCTTCTGGATAATCTATATGGCCAAATCGGTAATTAGTTTCATTTTTAATTACAGCTGGAACTAAAAATTCTGTTCTTGGATCTAGATTGATATCTTCTTTGGCTATTACTGCTTGTTTACATTCAATTTCGTTATTTAATCCAAAAATCTTATTTCTTCAAATTTTGAGAGCATTTTGTTATTTTTGAAATCAAGTTTGAAGCCAAACTTCTTCAGAAAATCTAGCCCGATTAAGCAAGGATCTGTTATGTCAGCCACATATGACGTATGGTAATATTTCGTTCCTCCAAAGTTGATGGTTAAATCGGCCTTTCCATATATACCTATCTTGTCGCCCGTCACAGTTTGCAGGGTAACGCAGGGCGGAGTCCAGATGAGTTTACATTTCAATTTTCGAGCCAAATCTTCTCTTATTGTTACATTGGCTCCTGTATCCACAATCATACGGCATTGAATCTCGTTAATAAATCCTATCACATATAATTCAGTATCGCCGCCACTCATTTTCGATATTTGAAGGATCTTCAGGTGGGGCTTTTTATTCTCTGGTCTTGAATTCATCTCACGTTCGTGGATTTTGGGGCAGTTTCTTCGGAGATGTCCTGTATCACCGCATCCCCAGCACCTGAGATTCTGTCTTCTTGAGCTTGTTCTTCCATATTTTAAAGCATCCAGCTCTTGATTTATTTTCCTAATTTCTTTCAAGACATCGATCTCAGTGTCTGAGCTTTTGTTCACCGTTGCCCCTCGGACTGAATGACGATCTCTTCGGCTGGCTTGTGTAGCTGCTTCCAACTTTAAGGCATATAGTAATGCAGCCTTTAAATCCTGCACATCTGCCATTCGTACCGCTCTCTGCACTTCTGGATCTTTTATTCCGTCTACAAAGTACTGCAGTGAGAGCATCTCCCGTACATTTGTTGGACAGTCAATGAATGCTAAATTTGCCAGCCTTTCTATTTCTGAGGCAAACTCTTGAAGGGTTTCATTCGATTTTTGATGGCGGCTCTTCATTTGTATTCTCGCATACTCTTTGAAGAATTTTTCGCCGAATCTCATTTCAAGTGCACAACTTAGAGTGTCAAAATTGAGTTGCGTCATATATCGGGCAATGTTTGCAGCACGTCGGCGGCTTCTCCTCTTAAAGATGCTGCCAGTTGACAAGCTTTCACCTCGTCACTCCATTTGTTCGCTTCGGCTACAATGGTGAATTGGGTCTTGTAAACTTGCCAGGAACTCTTTCCGTCGTATGTCGACAGCTTGATGTGCACGGGAGAAGCAGGCGGATTCCTAAATTCTTCATAATTACTACTGCAGGCAGAAAGTTTCTTCTCAAGATCTTGTACTTTTTTATTTAGCTTCTCATCTACTTCACCTAGTATTTTCTCTACAACGTTACAAACTTCATTCTGAATTTTCTCTTCTACTTCCGCCATTTTCCTTTCCATTTTCTGTTCAACATTACTAACTTCATTCTGAATTTTCTCTTCTACTTCCTCTATTTTCTCTTCTACCGAGCCTATTCTTCTCTCTACCGATGAGAACTTTTCTTCCAAAGTTTTCTTCATTTCTTCTTGGCTTTTATTAACTTCCTCCTTTAATTCTTCCATTCTCTCTTGGCTTCTTTTCATTTCTCCTGTCAACTCTTCTTGGCCTTTATTCATCTTTTCCGCCAACTCTTCTTGGCCTTTAATCATCTTTTCCGCCAACTCCTCTTAGCCTTTATCCATTTTATTTGATAATCCATTAATAGCTTTCAACAACTCATTCAGTTGCTCTTCCGTTGCTCTCGTTTTCGCCATAAGATTCCAAATTCTGACACCAAATGTTGCAGCGTATATGGGGTTCTTTTGATCTTATGGTTAGAGAACTTCAAACTCTTGTCTCTTAGAAAAGTAGAAAATCATTTATTTACAGATCTTCAGAACAACAGAGTCTTCGAAACTCACAAATACTGCTAGATATTCAAAAATAACTGCTCAAATCTATCGTACAAGAATAGCTTTAGATCCCAGAGACTCTTTATACAACGTCTCAACACTTAATAACATTCAAAACAACATAAATGAAACTCAAGCAAACTTGCTAACAAACGCCTTGTTCACTCAATGACTGACTGGTAAATAATAAAAAACTAGCATCTATACCCCGCCCCAAACTTTGGCTCTTATCACAAATGCACCCAAGAAATTCCTAATGCTGCCGATAATTTTCCTTTTTTAACTGGAAGATATGGTTTCTTGACGATACGGTTTCTTGATTTCCGTTTTTTTGACGATACTACAAATAAACAACCAAACAGGCAGAGAGAGAAGTAAACAAACCGACAAACAAACATACAAACAGAAAAACAAACAAACAAACAAACAAACCAACAAACAAACAGACAAATAAAAAAAACTGACAAACTAAAAGACAAACTGATAAACAAACAAACAGACGCAAAAACAAACAAATAGAAAAACAAACAAACAAACTCACAAACAAATAAACCGACAAACAAACAAATAGACGTAAAAACAAACAAACCGACAAACAAACTGGCAAACAATTAAACCGACAAACGAACAAACAAACAAACAAACAGACAGACAAACGAACAAACAGACAGACATACAAAAACAAACAAACAAACGAACAAACAGACAGACGAACAAACGAACCGACAAACACACAGACAAATAAACAAACAAATCAACAAACAGACAAATAAACAAACCAACAGACAGACAAACATCGCTGGATTCCCGAAACTTGCTGTGCAGGAAACACTAAAATGCACGAAATTCGCCAACGCCACAATCACTAACGTGTGTATGAGCGCTGCGCGCCCATTAAAGCCAAAAGAAATATCACTGGATCCATGAAACTCGCTGTGCAGGAATCACTAAAATGTGCGAAACTCGCCAACGCCGCAATCACTAACGCGTGTATGAGCGCTGCGCGCCCATTAAAACAAAACAAAAAACATCATTGGATCCACGAAACTCGCTGTGCAGGAATCACTAAAATGTACGAAACTCGTCAACGCCGGAATCACTAACGCTTGTATGAGCGCTGCGCGCCCATTAAAACCAAAAAAACATCACTGGATCCACGAAACTCGCTGTGCAGGAATCACTAAAATGTATGAAACTCATCAACACCGGAATCACTAACGCCCCCATTTAAGTAAATAAATAAACATTTAAATAAATAAAATTTAAATAAATAAATTTAAATTTATTTAAATAAATAAATTAATAAAATAAATTTAAATAAATAAATAAATTAAGTTAAATTAATCCATTTAAATAAATAAATTTCTAAAATGAGCAAAATTGTTGTTATTAACGCAGGTATCAAACTATTAATCCCCATTTTCGGCAACATGGGGAATTTCTTGGGTGCATTTGTGATAAGAGCCAAAGTTTGGGGCGGGGTATAGACGCTACTTAATAACAACAGCTCGCATCGCTTCTCTTCTTATATAGGCTCGCAGCATGTGCTGGAAATTTCTAGAACCTACTCGAAAAATCCACGGAACAACAAACTATGTATCAGTATATCTAAAGGGGGATTACCATTGAGAGGGAAGGGTTACCATCGCCAACAATCGCCAAGTTTGTCGCCAACTTGGCGATATATCGCCAAATTTGGCGACCAAAATTGGTCGCCAAAAGTGACGCCAACTTGGCGATATCTTTATTATTTCGCCAATCTGCCGTAGACATACACTGAAAATAATGGACAAGTTTGCTTGATAACAGAGACGATGTAACAAAAACTAATATTAGTAAAGGAATGGAGCTTAATAAGATTATTTACATTATTTTACAGTACAAACACTAACTATTTACAAAATTCGTAACAATATTGTTAAAACTTGTTATCTAGGTTTTAAAAGCCGATGGTATGCAGAATGCATCGCCCCCATCATTATTTATGTCCAAACAATCCTTGTCTTTAAGGGTTAATATCTCGGCTGATTACCGACGAATTTTTTCAAAAATTATTATCAACCATACTTTTATACTTTTGCTACGACAGGTACTTCCAATGCTCCTCAATACCTTTGCTTGATGCGCGCAAATCGAAATTTGTGTGTAACAGAAAAATGTGCTTTTTTCAAAAATTATGCGATCTAGAGTAATCGCTATAGTTTTTCTGCAAGGTTTAAAGTAGCATCTATAACCTCTGTTTTTTTTCATAATTTTATTTTCAGTAGATTTGGAACTAGACGGGGGTGGGACATATTTTTGCAATATATTTTCGGCGATATCCCTGAAAATATAATACCTAAGATTAAAAGAAATGTATTTTTGAGTTCAGCGTAACGAAAGCTTTCACGAGATACCCGACACAATACACAAAAGAAAATATTTTGTTTTTAAAGTAATTTGATTAGCCCCCTACCATTCCTCCTAAATATATTTGTAAATCTTTAACAATCTGTAAATATGGGGGTCAATAATCTTTATTTCAAAAAAAAAAAAAAAAAAAAAAAAATGAGTGTAATTAGACAGTTTTTGAATAACAACACCTGCTAGTTTCATGCATTTCCGAACAAAAATAAATTAAAACTTATGTTACAAAGTTGCCTTTTTTGATTTAAAAACACCCTTGAGGAAATTTAAGTATTAAAAAAAATCTTTATGAAATCAATAAAAAAGAAATTAAATACCACATAATGAGAAACATTATAAATTAAAATCTGTTCATTTTAGCCCTTTTTTTACATTTTGGCCTCCCTTTAAGAAAACTATGTCTGCGCTAAGGGGACCCCTTAAATGAGGGGTCCCCTTGATGAGTAGTCTTAATTCTAAAATAGAAATCGATTATCAACATTTCCTTACATGGAAATTCATAAACATAAGATCAAACAATCACCATCACTAATTTTTTTTTCCACCAAACACTAGCAAATAAATTTTGTTGAATATTTTTATAAGTATTCAAATTTATTTAAAGTACTTTTAATGTATTACGGTTAATAAATATATTTTTTGAGCTTCAATTGCTCTTTTCCACTAAAAGGAAGAAAAAAATTAGAAACTAACCCCCTTACACGTACGGGAAGATAATCTCAATATTCGCGGTTGTTTTCTGGAACCTAAGCCTCGTGAATGTTAACCCTTTCGGGTCTGGTGTACATGTCTTTTAATGAAGCGTTATTTTGTTTTAAGAAATGTTTTTGCTGCAATTTACATGTAGTAATTTTTGTATATTATAATGCATTTATCTTATGACTTCATTTATGTTTAGGCATTAATAATAATAATAATTGTTATTATTTACTTAATTCTCTTTGCGCCGTTCGCGATTCTTTTATTTCAAACATATATTTCACTCTTTAACTTTTCAATAAAAGTTACTTTCCTGAAAGAATCATGTATAATGAAGCGCAAAAAGTATTTGAAAATTGTAATATAAGTTAAATCTTATTGTAATGTAATACTTTCAAAACATCTCCAATAATTCTTCCTTAGTCTATTGCGATATGAATATGAATTAAATAGCACACAAAACAACATGAATTAAATAGCACGTAAAACAACATTCGTTATGTTTCAAACAATAAAATATTCGTTAAACACTCATTAATCTATTTGGATGTCTAGTGTTAATGTTATTAACATAAAAGTAATTTTTTCTAAAAATGGAAAAACAATTCGGACCCGAAAGGGTTAAGGTATTCCTGTATATATACAGAGAAAAAAAAGGATAAAATGAAAGAAACAAACAAAAGAAAAAAAGGGTGTGTGTAAAGGGGAGGGTGGTCTTTCGTGAGTTTGCCAAACAAATCTTGTCTTTTTACCCAGTATAAAGAAATTATTTTGTGAATTTCGCTTTTAACATTCGCAACACCTCATCTCATATTATCACCTGTGAAACAAATTAATAGATTCTGCGCTCGTTCGAAACCAGACTTATGATAGCGAGCAGCAATGCACCTGTAACGATTTCATCAAGACATCCGAGAACAAGAATTCATTTAAGAAAGTATGATTTTGCAGGTGTCGCCACTGAAGCAAAACACTTCATTCCGCGGAATTTCATTATTATTTCGCTGCTACTCGAATTGAGAGAAATTCCCTCGACGCAGTCCTTCTTGGATTATTATGCTTTGAAAATAGTGTTTGCAATCCGACAGAAGTCTCAGAATGGTTAACGTAGTGTAAGTAGAAGTTCTTTTTCATTATTTTTGTAAATTTTCTGTATTCAGAATGTTATTGTTGAATGTTGAAGAGATATTACAATTTAATTACTTTATATTAATAAAAAAGTTTAAATAAATTTGAATTTTCGGGGTCGGGACAGAAAATTACCCATTTTAAAATTTATAAATGTTTTTACTTATCTCTTCTCCTTTAAAATATGTAATTATATATCAGTTTTTTTTTTCATATGGAAATGCTGAAAAATTAAATTAATTTTGAAATGCAAATGTTCAGCCGGATTAAAAATTAATATGCCATCGTAAAGAAAATCTCTTTATTTGTATATATTTTGTTGCACGCTTTTAGTTATTTAACTTGGACCGTGCTTGAAAAAGGCGAAATTTTTAAATACTATTGAGCAGTCGGAAAATGACAATAATTTGACCATTACTAAAAGCTCGGTAATTTTAAAACCAATTAATGGAATACAACAACTTTTTTCTACATTTTCATAAAATACTGTTCAAAAAAATATTGAAATATGTATATTTAGCAATATTAATTAGTTAAATTTTAATGACAAAATTGACGTTTTAAAAATAGGAATTTTCAAATATGCATTTTGCGTGCAAGATTTTAAAAATTCTGCTGCAGATATATATTTTATATTGCATATATTTATTTACACTACTATATTTTACTCTGAACCTCACATTAATCTAGATTTTATCACAATTTTTTTAAATAAAATAAATAGACGTAATTTTTTTTTTACTAAATTTAATAAATAAAATTTTTAAAGCCTTAATTATGCAAATGAATTTTAATATAATTTTAAATTAATGTTCAGTGTAAAATATAGTAGCATAAATAAATGTAAATGCAAAAATAAATACATAACTGCAGTAGAATTTTTTAAATCTTGTTCACAAAATGCATATTTTTAAAACGTCAATTTTGTCATTAAAATTTAACAATTTAATACTGCTAAATATATATAAATATAGATTTTTTAACCATTAGTATTTTATGAAAGTATAGAAAAAATTTTACATTCCATTAATTTTTTTGTAACTACAGAGTTTTTAATAATGATCAAATTATTGTCATTTTCCGGCTGCTCAACCTGATCTACCCCTTTAAAATTAAGAATTCTGACATATACAATTATGTATTCCTGATGACAATATACCGTTTTAATATTTTCAGAACGTATCTTTTAATCGATCAAATTTAATTAAGTGTTTATATATGCATCGATCAAATTCAATTCAATAATAGAAAAGAATGAAAAAAATAAACAAGCAAAAAAGATTTTGCCGTAACGTTGAATCGATTTATTCCAACAATGTAATGCATCCATTAAATTCAATTTCAAAAATGACAAAATAAATTCTTTTTAAAGTTTTTTGTTGTTGTATTTGCAAGTGAAAATATGCTGAGTTTAAAATCCATATTTTATAAATAAAAGTTCTCATTTCTTATATGGCGTCGCATTCCTATAGCGCTGAATTATTATTATTATTTTCTTACTTAGCTTTTCTTTTCTTTTCTTATTTATTTATTTATTTACGATATTACAACAGAAAAAAAATTAAGTCACTACAAATATTATTTTAGACCATACTAACAGACATACATTTAATGTTGGATCACTTTGTAATAGATTAAAAAAAAGTTTCATTTTTTTTTTCAAATATTTATTGTTGAGAGTCACTTTGTGATAGATTTGGCTTAGTTTCCTTATCGCATTATTTTCAGCATCCCTCGCTTTTACATTTTTTTTTTAAATCCCTAGATTTTATAAATATATGTATATCTACATTGAATTACATTGTTTTTGATAATTTAAAAACAAAACCTTTTTTGCTTACATTTTATTGCTAGTATCATTGTTAAAATAAAAAAAAATTATTGTATTATTAAGGCCCGTGTTAATAAATTTAAAAAAAATCATAATAAAAATTGTTTAAACTATCTATAGTTTAATTAAAAGTTAACTAAATTAATCCTTTAATTGATAATTAAGTTATTAAAATATCAAAATATTTTATTGCCATCGGGAGAATACATCTCTTCTAGAATTGAAGTACAGCAGGAAAATCAGTAAAAATTTCATTACAAAGTTCCATCTTTTACATACGTGAAGAAAGTTAAGTTAAATAAAAATGAATAAATAATCTGTATTCTATATATTTAAAAGACCAGTCTGTTTTTTTTAGGCATCAGCCCAGAGCTTTCTTCTGAACCGATTTGGATAATTATTTTTTTTTTTTTTTAATGAAAGTTGTTCACATGTAGATGTGTCCATTCTAGCTATTTTTTAATTTATTTCCATTTTTGTATTTTATTTTTAATTTTAAAAGATTTTTCATGAAATTTCTTCAAAACAATGGCAATCATATTATATTATTTTCATTACTGTATAGAAAAGAAAAATAATGAAAAATATTTAGACATGTGGCTTTTTTGAACGTATTTTTTAACTTGCGAGTTAAATTTTGGTAAAAAATATTTATACACGTGTACTTATAAGCGAATAAAAATTCATACTTACTCTGTCGTCACAAAAATATTGCTTATTGGGCCTTTTTTTTACGCATTTTAATTTATTGATGGCATTATTTCCATTATAATGAAACAGTTAATATGTTTTTATTTTAATATATGCTGGGGAAGCATAAAAATACGTATGTAAAATACGTGTAAAAAGTTTGTTCCGGTGAAAGTGGCAACATGCTTAGTTTAAAATGTATTTTTACTTTGACACATGTAAAGAGAAAAATTGATCTAATGGTATCAACATGACATAATTTACATTAATTTTTTATTTCTGGATTGTAAAGATTATAACTGGTAATTACATGATCGCTCTCGATTAAAAAATATAGGTAAGATATATGAATTTTTTAATAAAGAAGTCAGAAAAGTAAAGAATTTAAGGAAATTAAAAGTAATAAAAAATGGTTTTATATTAGAAAAAAAAAAGACTTCATGTAAGGCTTATACTGTTTAGGAATAATTTTTGTAGGTTTATTGTAAATGAATATAATAGCTCCTTATTTTGAGAAATTCCCATTTCTTTCATTGTGAAATTCTTTGTTGTCCTCAAAATAAATAAATAAATAAATAAATAAATAGTAGTTTACCTTTGAATGGCAACCAAAACCCAGTTACAATTTTTAGAAATGTATACCGATGGTGACAATGAACAGCGCCATTGCTTTCACTTTTATCGTACTTACATTAGTACTAAATCTAAATACTGTATAATTTCAATTTCACACGATAAAACAGGAATAAAATTAACTTTAGGATGAAATTTATTTGAAAAATAACAAAACTCAATTTAGCAACATTTTAAATTATTTTCAAACATGAATATTTTTTCAAATCTGTTTCAACCAACTTAAAAAATAGGAAAAAAAAGATAAATCAAAAATCAGATTATCGATATCACATTTTGTCTCACAACTGAAATCTGCTAATCAAAAAATCACAGATATTCAGTTTTGTATAACATAAAATTAACATCATTTCAAATTCCTTGAAATATTTTTTTAATCAGACTGTGATAGGAATTATATTTCATTATTTTTAAGATTCCAATGGTTGTGTTACTTCATAACATGTAAAGTGTCCCTATTTGGGGAGATGGGGCAGTCACCCTGATTATGGAAAGGGAACGAGGAAACCATGCAAAGAAATTATCAGCTGAAAGCACTAAAATTCTGTTACATCTAAAAATTGTCCTAATATTACTGAAAAATCTGTTTCACAAGGAATGAAATTAAAACAAACAAGTTGGAAATTGCACGTGAAGCGTAGCAAATGAGGTGCGTTCGTACGATAACGAAGTTTTAAAAATATCACTCTCATATATCAATCTCATAAAATTGTAAATAGTTATTTACAATTAAAATGCGCATCAAACAATGTTCTTTTTATACCATTATGCAATAGAATACTTTTGTGTGGCTTTGTAAATCAATAACAAATGTTCTTTGCACCACAGAACATACAAAATGTATATTATAATAGGTACTTTATAGATGCATATCAATTTCATTATGTTCGAATGAGTGTAACACCATTAAAATGCATTTGAAACATTTTCCCACCATTGACCGTATTGTAACGGAATAATTTTGATAGTCCCTGTAATTGAACTATGTATCCGATTTTGATAAAATTTTAAATAACTCGACAAAATTATTTAAAAATTATGTATTTTGAATTTCAAACGATTAAAATGCATTTGAAACTTTTTTCCCCATTGACCGTAATGCAATGGAATAATCTTGATTGTCCCTGTAATGGATCTATGAATCCGATATTTATAAAATTTGAAATGACTCGACAAAATTATGTAACAATTATATATTTTAAATTTCAAACGATTCGGTTGTTTAGTTTTTGCGTTGTTATATGCGGACGGACAGACGGACGGACTGAACGACAAATATAGGTGCTACGTATACATATGATTACGAACGCACCTGAAAATGATCAATAAAGTTTTTTTTTTTTTTTTTTTTTTTTTTTTTTAACATTGAATTTTGACACATTCCCTCTCATAATAATAAATCAGAGAAAAAGTAATAACGTAACATTGAATGCATTTGCCATTAACAATATACGATTGTTAAATACTTTGAGTACTTATTTATCAATTAATCGATTAATTCTGCTTGATTATATCTCATTAATGAAATAAATAATGGACATCTTAAATTGAAAAAAAAATTACAATATTTATAATAATGAATTCTAAAATGTACAAAATAGAAAAAAAATAGAAAAAAAGAAGAAAAGAAGAAAAGAAAGGGGAGTATTTAAAAAAATGTAAATGCACGAGATGCTGATATAAATGCTTTAAATAAATTGGAATTTTCATCATTTTATATAAATTTTTGAAGAATGCTCAGAATTTAGTTTTAAAAAACTAAATTCAGTTCTGATATGTTTATTGTAACTTATTTCCTAATCATCATATTTTCAATCTTCGCGCTTTTACAATTTTTAATTTGATCTCTAAATTTTGATTAATGCTTTTATTTATATAAGATCGAAATATAGAAAAGTGAAACCATTCAGGACGAACTGCACCATTTATATATGCTAAAGACTACTTCAGTGACCTTAAAAATTCGCTCACTGATTCTAATTCTAAGGAAGAAAATTTTAAAGATTTCTTGTTTGCTTTTCAGTGTTATTAAACAATTCTTTTTGCACTAGATAATTCAGATCGATCTCTACAAAGGTCTATTTTTCTTGCGTTTTTAATTTTCTTTAGAGATATTTTTAATGAGGGGCACTTTCATATTCGGAATCTGGTCTTTAGGTATTTTCCACCCAGATATGACTTGCCAAAGCGATTACATCTTAATCTGCAAATCGAGATTTAACTAATCCTAGATTTTCATCCATGAACTCGATGAGGTAATTGTCTGTGGTACCGCCTTGCGGTGTAAATCCTCTTGGAAAAAAAATCTGAAAACATAATCGAATCGAAAAAGTAAGAAAGGGCAGATGGAGGAATTAATCTTAGCCAGGGTTCTCGCTGTCACTCGCCATTGCGCCAAATTGAGACAAAATTCTTCATTTGGCGAGTAAACAAGCGATTAGATTCGCCAATTTGCGAGTGCTTAATTTTTGTTTTTATTTCTTTTCTTTTTCATTTTTCATGCATATGCATATACATATATGCATATTTTTAATATATACATATTCTTAATACATACATATGTTAAATATATTTGTAGTAGATAGTTGAAATGAGATTAATAAAAGTCATGGTCGCAGTTATAAAAACTTAGGTTACTTTAAAAAATATTGAAAAAAAAGGAAGTACATTAAAGGATTAAAGATTTTTTTTTCTACACGACGAATATATTTTGCTAATACTTTTTTGGCGAATATTTTTTATTTTTAATTAACTACTTTACTAACATTGGTCAAGAGAACACTGACTTACCTATCAAATGAATAACAAATAAATAAATAAAATAAAAATAAATAAAAATACTAAAATGCAAACTAGATATCTTTAAAAAATTCTTCCATAGGATTAGCTTTAGCAAGCAAGTCTTTCCAGGTGACTGAATAGTTTTTTAAAAAGCAAAGTTGTTGTTTTTTTAGATGAGTGTTTTATTGAACCAATTTTGCTAACAATTTTTTATTTTTATAATTAGTTTATTTGCAGATTTGCTCTTACTAGCTACTTTTTAAAGTAATCCCGGTCTTTTTATTTTAATTTTAAAAGATTTTTATGAGTTTTTTTTTTTTTTTTTTCAAAACGGTGGCAATTAAATTATTTTCATGATTTCAGATAATAGAGAAATGATAAAAATATTCAGAAACATTGCTTTTTTGAAGTATTTTATTATTTGCAAGTTATTTTCTGTGGAAAAAATGCACGTGTAATTTATTTTTAAGCTTAAAAAATTGTATTTATTGCAACATCACGAGAATATTGTCTATTGGGTTTATTATCATCTTTATGCATTACGACTTTACCAGATTTATTTTCACTGCAATTAAAATTATTTTTATTTGAATATACTGCGGTTAAGCATAAAAAACATACATAAAGTATGTTTGAAAATTTTGCCCCGGTAACGTTTTACTTAGCTTGAGATGCATTTTTACATTTACAAAATCAAGCAGAAAAACTGTTATGATTGTGTCAACATCGAGTAATTTTCATTTCTAGGTGAGCATTTATTGGCGCGTAATTAAATCCATTTTTTTTTAAACGCCCATACAATTATACGAGTTACAGAGAATACTAGGCGATTTATCACCTGTGGCGGTTTAGGTGAAAGAGGCTGTAACAGTCATATCTTGGCCACGGCCCTCGCGAAGACTTTTTTATTGGTGGGGAGAGAGCCTTAAATTGCCAAATCAAAATTCAGAATTTGCCAATTCGGTGAAAAACAAACATAAACAATTTTCGGCCTTTGCCAACTAGTTTTGTGATTTTACAATGTCATCACAATTAGAAAATGTAATATAGTTTTCATTTGTAAAAAGCTTATTAATATTTCTAATTATATTGGTTACGTTCGTCAAATCTATCAGAAATAGAAAGTGCATTATAGTTTTTTATTAAAATTCTGAACTAATTTGCCAGTTCATACTGTAAAACTGTTTGCCAACTGTAACAGCATGTGCAAACGCTTGGGTGGGTGGGTGGGGGCTCCCTCTTCCCCCCCCCCTTAGTAAGGCCCCTGATCTTGGTTTTCGTTAGCTTTGATCATCCCTACTCAACATTTTTTAAATTCCGGCTTCCAAAGGTATGTTTCAGACTTTAAATGTGCCACAAACAGAATTTTCCGAATTCAGGCGGGGTGCAACCCACTTATAATGAAAAATTAAAATAATATGTAATGAAATTAGTACTATAAAATGTTTTCGACTCCAATTTTTCCGAGACAAAAATTCAACCTTAAAAGGTAGTATTTGAACAGATATGAAACATACAATTATAATAATGCAACATTTTCAAAGAAACTTTCTCTTTTAAATTCAAATTTTGCTCAATGCGAAAAAAAAATTGTAGACATATTGTGCAAATTTAGTTTTGAATGATGTTTTATTATTGTTGAATATTAAGAAACGTGCACATCACTGTAGGACAAATAGGACTACATGCAAAAAGAACTTTTGTCAAAGGAAACTTTTTTAACACAATTTTCATTTAAAATCTGTCCTGTTATATGCAATTATCTTCCCATGAAAATATATAAAACGACTCTGAAGATCATAAATATTTTTTATACGCATCTCAATTAGTTGTATAAATATAGGTTAATGATTATATGCATCGGGCCGTTCATAAAATGTTGCCGGACCACATGCGGCACGCAGATTGAATATGATTCTTCTTTGAGTATAAACTCTTCTTTGAAATTACGAGACCAACTTGAGTAGCCATTTGCAGTACAAACAACAGAATGTAACGTTAAGTAACCGGCAAAACAAAGTATGCTCAAACGAGAAGTACTGCAGATATGATGACGTGCCAAGCGAAGATATCAGGTTTATTGCCGCTAAGAGGCGATTAGGCGGTCACCTGCTTGGATACCTGGTATCTAAATCTAACCAACACGTCCTATAAGGACGTGTTGGTTAGATACCAGGATCAACACGTCTTATAGGACGTGTTGTTCTAACCCGTTAAGCTGGAGTAACTCGTCAAATAGGGTCCTGGTCATCGATTAGAAAGAAAGAAAAAGCTCTTCTTTGAGTATAAGCTCTTTTTTAACAGTCAGGAAATTTTAATAATTTTATGGGATGCTTATGATTGTAACTTTTGTGAAATAGATAAAATTAGGAGACTGTGAAATGTATTTGAAGTTTATTAATTTCCCAGAATTTATACAGCTTGCAAAATATATGAGAATAGGAGGCTTACTTTAGGTACTTTACGGTAAGTATAAGGAAATAATGATAATGTCTGATTGATGAGTGAAGTCAATAAATAGACTTTGTATAAGTCTGTACAGAGTGAATGGCTGAATGATAAAAATCCTCAATAATCAAGTAATTTCGAAGTTTATCTTATTCAATTTAATATAGTCAATAAGGAATTTGATAAACAGTATCTACCGATTGATTCTTACTTTGTAAATAGGAGCTGAGTCTTGCTTAAACGGTTTGGATGTTTCTTGAAAAAAGAAAGAACCAGTAATCATGTAATTGATTCAAATTAGTACGTATTTTGTTCGGGGTATGAAGGCGAGAGATGTCTTTCCCTCATGACTGATTGAGCATGTGATTCTTTTTAATACAGTTCTATCTTTTTTATTTTAATCTCTCGTGCTAAAATTCCATCATTTTAAATTCTAAGCGCCGGTTTACATATCATGTCTGATCATGAAGTCTTATGCTAACCCATGAGAAAGTGTAGTTAGTTGATTATTCATTACTTGATACAATTTATCGAACTGTCTCTTTTTATATCCTTCATTTTCACCTTAAATTCAGACTGCAATTTTTAGCAGCTGTAATTTTAGGATAGAAATTTCTGTCTTATCTAATATTAAAATTCCGTCTGAAAAACTTTAGGTGGGGGGAGGATGGTATCAGATTACACTCGCAGTTAAGGGGTTAATAATGCACACCTTTACTATCTGTACAAATATTACGAAATAAATATATATACACTGCTCAAAACAATTAAAGAACATTGCAGTTTTAGGTGGATTTTGTATCTGAGAAACTTTTTAGCTGATTGATACATACATAGACAGACATAGTAGGTTATATGAGAATAAATTACACATGTTTGGCAAAAAAAAAAAAAATGCATTTTATTGCGCATTTGTGTACAAAAGGAAAAAAACACAATTTGTGCATATGAGAAAAAAAGAATAAGAAAAGGTGTTTTCTTCAAAGAAAATCATTTTCAGTAGGGGGTATGGTTTCCACGGGCGGCCAGCAACGTTGAACACCTTTGAGGCATGGACTCAATGAGGCTATTAATGACGAGTTGGGGTATTCTGCCCCACTCTTCCAGAAGAGCTCTTTCCAGTTCTTGGAGAGTTTGTGGGGGTTGTTGGCGGCCAGAAACTCGTCTTCCTAGAGCGTCCTAAACGTGCTCGATTGGATTCATGTCTGGAGAACACGCTGGCCATTCCATTCGAACGATTCCTTCCTCGAAAAGGAAATCCTCCACCAGGTTTGCACGATGTGGCCTGCAGTTATCGTCCATTAAAATGAAGTTATCTCCGATTGCTGCAGCGTAAAGGACTACAATAGGTCTGAGGATCTTTTCCCTATATCGGCGACCAGTCAGAGCTCCATCTCGAATGATGTAGAGGTCAGTGTGCCCGTCAATGGAGATGCCACCATACACTAACACTCCTCCACCGCCAAATCTGACACTTTCGTGCACGAACGCAGGATTATTCCTACTGCCAAGGTCCCTCCAGATGAAAATACGCCTATTATCTGGATGCACAGAAAAACGGGACTCGTCAGAAAACAGAATATTGCTCCATTCATTATATGGAATTGCTCCATTCATTTTGCTCCATTCATTTCTCCTCCAGTTGACATGCTCGATTGCCTACTCTCTGCGGTCGCGACGATGCCTTGATGTTAATCTAACACATACCATCGGTCGGCGAGCATACAGACCTACAGCATGGAGCCGGTTTCGGACAGTCTGAGTTGAAATCGTGGTGCCTGTAGCCGAGCGAAGGTGTTGTTGGAGAAGAGTAGCGTTCATGTTTCGGTGTCTCCGAGCTGTTAACGCTAAATACCGATCTTCATTGGGCGTCGAAACAAAGCAATCACTGAATGCCGATCATCCTTGTCTTCATTCTCTTTTATCCAGTTGAAAGTCAAATTTCATTCGCTGCCGCTGAAGCGACGTTTTTGATGTCGAACTCAAAATTTGCATACTCCACAGTTTGAAAACCAGAAAAATTAACATTTGTGATTCTCTTCTTCTATTTTCGGCAAAAAAAAATTTCGTTTATATCTTTAATTTATATAAAACTTCAAATATCCTTCAATTGTTTTGAGCAGTGTATTTACAATTAGATGTATGCTACAATACCAAAAATGAAAAAGTCCAAAAAGTTTTTTTTACTATTTCATGACATTTCAATATTATGAAAAATTTAATATAACTCAAAGTTTAATTAAAAATAAAGTTTAATATTATAAATAAAATTTAAATAATTTAATAGTATGAAATGATTATACATATTCATAATTATATGCATGCTATAATGAAGTTTTAAAAAATGCATAAAAAAACCAAGAACAAATAAAAAATGACAAAAGGGTTTTTTCTACTTCATGAAAATTCTCTCTTACAAAAGTAATGAATCAAAGAACGCAAACATTTCTCTTTGATATCAGTGATATACGTAAAAAAATTACTACTTTTGAAATTATGTTGAATTATTTATCATTCCTTTTACTTTGAAGTATGCTCGAGTTTTTTTTCCGTTTTAAATGAGGCTATTTTTCTTTATTAAGATAGAGAAACAACTATAAATTGATAGATATTATCTAAGCGTAAGCATTAATACATAACTGATCGTTGTTTTTCAAAAGTATGTTATTATTATTATTATTATTATTATTATTATTATTATTATTATTATTTTATTTTTTATTTTTTACAGAAAATTGTTCAATTACAGATTTGGGAGGGAGAAAAATACTGTTTTCAACAACATTTAATTATTTGAAAATAGGAGTTCTCTTTACTTCACTAATAAAAGATGGAAAAAATCCAGATCGGAATAGACTCGATACGTTTTAGGAAAATAAAAAAGCCAAACGGACTTTTTTCTAATTCATGAAATTTTCGTCTTACCAAAGTAATGAATCAAATAACGCTAACATTTCTCTTTCATATGAATAATGAATAATATTTCTCTTTCATATATAAAAAAATTACTGCATGTGAAATTATCTTGAATTACTTATAATTTTTTTTTTACTTTTAAGTATGCTGGAGTTTTTTTCCATTTGAATTGCGGATATTTTTCTTTATTAAGATAGAGAAATAACTATTTAAGCGAAATAGTTAATATATAACCGATCGCTGTTTTCCAAAAGTATGTTATTTTTTTACAAAAAGTTTTTGATATACATCAGAATTGTAAGGGAAAAAATACTGTTTTCAACATTATTCAATTATTTAAAAAGACAGTTCTCTTTACTTCAATAATAAAATATGGAAAAAAAATTCAGGCTGGAATAGATTCAATACCTTTTATGAAAATATATATACTCTAATGTGAAAATGATAAATAATAATAATAATAATAATAATTAAAAAAAATAATAAACTTAACCCTTGCGACTCCTGCTTCTCTTACAAAAATTTTAAGTCAATAGCACTTTTTCAGAAGATTTTACTTTCAATTACATAATATCCAAAAGGCTCTAATTGAACAAGGCATATTTAATTTTCCTTTATTACTGGTGTCAAAAAATTTGTTGCTATTAAAGGTGATGTCCAGTCAGATTGGACATTCGAGTGCAAAGGGTTAAAAGGATTTAAGCATACAGAAATAATAATAATATCTGATTGATGAACGAAGTTAATAAATACTTTTTTTCGGGGGGGGGGGGGTACAGAGTGAGTGGCTGAATTATAACAAGTGGCAAGTGTGATTGCAAAAAATAGATATAAATAAAATCTTAAATATCTAAAATAAAAAAAAAGTTTAAAATAAAATTTAAAATACTGAATCAGTAATAAATCGCAAAAACTTTTTAAATCGAAAGAAAATTGAATTTCAAAAAATATTATGAATTTCCAGATGAACGAAACCTAATAATATAAACCCTTAAATTGGCCCAAAATACGAAAATTATTCTTATTAAATCATCTTAGGATGAAACTTTCAAGTTCCCGCATCGTTGATCGAACTAAGAACCTTCCCTTTTCTAGCGAGATGTTTTTCGCCCAAGCCATGATGTCTACACGAAAGACGTTCAAATTAAGCTTCTCTTTTTAAATCGCAAAAATAAATGAATGACATTGAAAAACTTAATTTAATTAAAATAATAAACTTATTAGTACATATAATGCTGTATACTAATTTTTCATTTATTTAAAATTCAGTTGGTTTAAGGCGGTTCTTAAATCCCTTACTCAACAACGCGAAACTATCTGACTAATTTTTAAACGTAAAGGTATAAAATTCGTGAAGCTGGCTTTTGAAGCAATTTGGAATCAAACCGAGTTTTCTATTTTGTGATATATGAATTACTTATCGAATTATAAGCAGTGTTTAATTCAGACACTTTTCTCCGGGAGGGATATATCTTGCTCCCGGGGGTGGGACATTGTAGAGTTCCAGAGGGAAATTGCCCATTTTGAACATTGATAACACAAAATCTCAAAATTTCAGGGGGAGGACATTTCAATGCTATTTCCGGGGGGAGACATTTCAGTGCTCTGGGGGGGGGGGGGGGGAGAATGTCTCCTCCCCGAGCCACCCCCTGAATTCAACACTCATTAAAAACAACTTTGGTCACGTAATGATCGGTTTTTCTCTATTTTCTCGTTATTGAGAAAAATTCGATTCAAAACGCAAACTTAGATAGAATTTTCAGAAAGATTTTTTTCCGTTTACTGAAAAGGGAAAACGTCTTTCGTTTACATATTTTTAAATAAAAACACCTGCCAATTTCGGGCATTAATAAAATTTAAATCTTCATTTACTTTTAGGATGGGAAGCTTAAATAATCCTTATATAAAGTACATAGTATACAGTAAAACCTCCATAACGGACACTCCCGAATAGCGGACACCTCTATTTAACGGACAGTTTTCCAATCCCCACTCCCAAAACCTAAGTTTTTGTATGTTTAACCTCTGAATAACGGACATTCCGAATAGCGGACACTTTATTCGGCGATAAAGGTTGAAAAACTATGTTTAAAAGAGAAAAAAAAATGAAAAAAAAAAAAAGCAAAAAGGCCTCTGAATTTATCAGGACAACGTGTCCTAAATTTTGTGATCACAGATAAATGTAAATAAAGAGCTGGGGAAAATCTCCCCCCCCCCCCATGTTCAGTGCTAAATTCAGGGTGTTGCCCGGGAGGAATATCTCCCAGAGCATTGAAATTTCACCCAAGAATATTTTAAGATTTTATACTTTTAAAGGTCAAAAAGTGCAATTCTTCCCTTCCTGCCTGGAACTCCACAATGTCCAATAACGACACATAGAAAAACAAATTACATGTAATCGCAAGCAAAAGTAAACTTTTGTAACCGATTATTTCACGAGAATATAGTAAACAGTGGATAAAAGTGTGCACAAATTTATTTCACTTTTGTTGATTAAAAATTATTTTTAATTTCTGATTAATTATATAATAGAGGTTTTAGGACATATAAAAGTAAATTAATGAAACATTAAGCATTTCTTAGCGATTTTTGAATCTCTGAGGTTTTCCCAATAGCGGACACCTCCGAATAGCGGACAATTTCTGCGTTCCCGAGGTGTCCGTTATTTAGAGGTTTTACTGTATTAGAATTTTAAAAGAACAGTGTTTCTTATCTAAATGCTCATATTGCATTTATATTTCTTTACTAATGACTTTGTTATTGCATAATTAAATACATCGTGTAATAAAATGCATTAAAATATATATGTGGCACTCGGGGACTGCCGCGGTAAAGCTATTGCATAGCATTTTTTATCAACTTATGCAAAAATACCGCGTCAATGTCTGCTGAAGTCTATCGAAGGATACCGCGCCGAAGTCTGCCAAACTCAACCGTCGTTAGCCGGAGTGTTAGGATTTTTTCTCGTTACGGAATTCCTAGATTCGGTCGCCGCGCTCAAAGATCGCTATAATAGCTATGCAATAGCTTAATAAATTACCAAACAAAATTTGGCCGCGCTACGAAAATTAGATCGCGAGTTATAAGCATTTTAAATTTTTCGACCCTCACGGTGGGGGGGTCTCCTATCACCAAAAATTAACACCGTCTCATAAAAAATTACCAAACAAAATTTGGTCGCGCTACGAAAATTAGATCGCGAGTTATAAGCATTTTAAATTTTTCGACCCTCACCGTGAGGGTCTCCTGTCACCAAAAATTAACAATATCTCATAATAAATTACCAAACAAAATTTGGCCGCGCTACGAAAATTAGATCGCGAGTTATAAGCATTTTAAATTTTTTGACCCTCACCGTGGGGTTCTCCTGTCACCAAAAGCTAACACTGACTCATAATAAATTACCAAACAAAATTTGGCCGAGCTACGAAAATTAGATCGCGAGTTATAAGCATTTTAAGTTTTTCTACCCTCACCGTGGGGGGGAGGGATCTAATGTCCCCAAAAATTAACACTGTCTCATAATAAATTACCAAACAAAATTTGGCCGCGCAACGAAAATTAGATCGCGATTAAATTATTCGACCCTCACCGTGGGGGGCCTCCTGTCACCAAAAATTAACAGTCTCATATTAAAATACGAAACAAAATTTGGCCGCGATACGAAAATTAGATCGCGAGTTATAAACATTTTTAATTTTTCGACCCTCACCGTGGGGTGTCTTCTGTCACCAACAATTAACACTGTCTCAGAATAAATTACCAAACAAAATTTGGCCGCGCTACGAAAATTAGATAGCTAGTTATAAGCATTTTAAATTTTTCGACCCTCACCGTGGGGGGGGGGGGTCTAATGTCCCCAAAAATTAACACTGCCTCATAATACATTACCAAACAAAATTTCGCCGCGCTACGAAAATTAGATCGCGATTAAATTATTCGACCCTCACCGTGGGGGGCCTCCTGTCACCAAAAATTAACAGTCTCATATTAAAATACCAAACAAAATTTGGCCGCGCTACGAAAATTAGATCGCGAGTTATAAACATTTTTAATTTTTCGACCCTCACCGTGGGGTGTCTTCTGTCACCAATAATTAACACTGTCTCATAATAAATTACCAAACAAAATTTGGACGCGCTACGAAAATTAGATAGCGAGTTATAAGCATTTTAAATTTTCCGACCCTCACCGGGGGGGGTCTCCTGTCACCAAAAGTAACACTGTCTCATAGTAAATTTCCAAACAAAATTTGGCCGCGCTACGAAAATTAGATCGCGAGTTATAAGCCTTTTAAATTATTCGACCCTCACCGTGGGGGGTCTCCTGTCACCAAAAATTAACAGTCTCATATTAAATTACCAAACAAAATTTGGCCGTGCTACGAAAATTAGATCGCGAGTTATAAGCATTTTTAATTTTTCGACCCTCACCGTGGGGTGTCTTCTGTCACCAACAATTAACACTGTCTCATAATAAATTACCAAACAAAATTTGGCCGCGCTACGAAAATTAGATAGCGAGTTATAAGCATTTTAAATTTTTTGACTCTCACCGTGGGGGGTCTCCTGTCACCAAAAATTAACACTGTCTCATAATAAATTACCAAACAAAATTTAGCCGAGCTACGAAAATTAGATCGCGAGTTATGAGCCTTTAAATTTTTCGACCCTCACCGTGGGGGGTCTCCTGTCACCAAAAATTAACAGTCTCATATTAAATTACCAAACAAAATTTGGCCGCGCTACGAAAATTAGATAGCGAGTTATAAGCATTTTAAATTTTTCGACCCTCACCATGGGGGGTCTCCTGTCACCAAAAATTAACAGTCTCATATTAAATTACCAAACAAAATTTGGCCGCGCTACGAAAATTAGATCGTGAGTTATAAGCCTTTTAAATTATTCGATCCTCACCGTGGGGGGGTCTCTTGTCACCAAAAATTAACACAGTCTTATAATAAATTACCAAATAATATTTTGCCAAGCTACCAAAATTAGATCGCGAGTTATAAGCATTTTTAATTTTTCGACCCTCACCGTGGGGTGTCTTCTGTCACCAACAATTAACAATGTCTCATAATAAATTACCAAACAAAATTTGGCTGCACTACGAGAATTAGATCGCGACTTATGAGCATTTTAAATTTTTCGATTCTCACCGTGTGGGGTCTCTTGTCACCAAAAATTAACACTGACTCATAATAAATTACCAAACAAGTTTGGCCGCGCTACGAAAATTAGATCGCGAGTTATAAGCATCTTAAATTTTTCGACCCTCACCGTGGGGTGTCTCTTGTCACCAGAAATTAACAATGTCTCATAATAAATTACCAAACAAAGTTTGGCCGCGCTACGAAAGTTAGATCGCGAGTTATAAGCATTTTAAATTTTTTGACCCTCAGGGTGGGGGGTCTCCTGTCATCAAAATAAATAAGACCACCAAAATAAACACTGTCTCATAATAAATTACCAAACAAAATTTGGCCGCGCTATGAAAATTAGATCATAAGAAACATAAGTTTGAGACTTGATATCCTAATATCTGAAAAATACCACGTCAATGTCTTGCTGAAGTCTACCGAAGGATACCGTCCCGAAGTTTTCCGAACGGAAACGACGTTACCCGAGTGTTAGGTTTTTTCGTTACCGATGTGTTAGGATTTTGCGCGTTACGGAATTTTTGGATTCGGTCTCCGCGCTCAAAGCCCGCGATAAAAGCTATGCAATAGCTTAAAAATTTCAAATACAACGGAAAATGGAAAAAAAAAAAAAAAAAAAAAATCCTACTTTGTGGAATTTTATCTCACAAAAGTAATGAATCAACGACCATAGAAGTTCTTCTTTTACATCAGCGATATGAAAAACTAATTACTTATGGGATTATATTGAATTACTTATCGCTTCTGTTGCACTCAAGTTTTCCAAATTTCCTTCCCCCCCCCCTCTTTGAAGTGTGGATATTTCTCCTTAATTCAGGTAAGGAAATAAACGCAAATGAATAACTGTTATTTAAGTGCAAAAGTTAATAAATAGACGATAATTATTTTTAAGAGTAACTTACTTTTTTGTCATAATTTTGTTAATTACAGCGCATTTTGATACTAACATTGGAAGCAAAAAAATATTCTGTTCTAACGATGTTATTTAATTATTAGGGGGTTTAATTTTTCTCTCTGAAGACAGTTTAAAAAAAAAAGGATTTGTCAATCCTTCGTAAAATGAAACTTCCCAATAAATTCATGGGGTCATTTTTATATGAAAATGCATTATATCTGATCACATATATTTTGAAGTGATTTGAAATCGATCAACACTTTCCATTTTTTTGATAAAGTATAACATATGGAGTTTCATGTACTTGTGTTCTCGAGATAACTATCTACAAATCTAATTATAACAGCAACTTTGATTTCATTTTTAGAAGGATCCGTTTTTTTTTCTTTACACTAGTTTTACACTGGTTTCTGCCCCCTACAAGATACGCTTGCCAACTCCCGTTCAGACTCTAAAAACACACTAATTTTACTGGTTTTAAGATAATTATTGAAAATTGAATTATAATTAAAAGAAAAAAAAACAGTGACGATATCCCTGTGAACGGGTTTCCATTCATTTTTGTTTTGCTGGCTTATGCTCTAAAAAAAGAAAGAAAAAAATAAATAAAAAAATTTGCAAAGTTACTACAATTTTTCTAGGAAATTGGGATTCCTAGAATTTTTTATGTAACTTCAATTATTGTAATTTTAGTAGATTCTTTTGTAAAGCTACAGATTTCTTTAGCTTTACAAAAACAAGTTTTGTAGGTTTACATATCTTTTTCTTTTTTTTTTTTTTTATACAATGTACAGATAAAATTTGAGTAAGCATACAGATTTATGTAACTTTGCATCTGTAAAATTACAGTTTTTTTCCAGTGTGAAAATGAAACGCAGATGAATTCCGTCATTTTTGACGAGGATGATATACTATATATGATATATAGATACACACATATAATAACTAGTGAAAAATGCTCCAAGGAGCAGTGCAAAAGCAGAATATGATTTTAATTGAGCCTTAAAAAGTAATGGACAAGTGCTTCTGTTAATTACTGAGCATGAGGAAGGATAAGGGATCCCTTCTTGGCTACAACTCACTTCAATGCCAACTTTGAAAAAATCATATTTGCGCTTTTTCCATACAAAAGAAATTTGCGGTTCTTTAGTAGAATTTCCCACCGTGCTTTAGATGTTAACCAGGGGTGTAGTCATAAAAATAACATAAGATATATGCTCTAAGCAGAGGGATATTCTAGAATGTGTATACTATAAGCTTTCTTGAAAAACAGAGGGTATATGGTGTTCTATTAAAAAGTCCAGAAGGTGTACGGCGTATAGCCTGTACTACATCTCTGATGTTAACTGCACTGTTCACTCTGCACTATACTACAAATCAATTTTCTGTGCAATTATACACTTAGGGTATGCTTGGTGGCAGTGCATGAATGTGATACCTGCAGGAACTAGGTATCTGGCATTATGTCGCCTTCCTTTACATTTATGTCTAATTAAGCTGCATCTTTACTGGTTACGTCTTTACACTATACATTTTTATAGTAACTGCGACTGATTTGTTTTCACGGAAAAAGCGCAAATATGATTTTTTCAAAGTTGGCATTGAAGTGAGTTGTAGCCAAGAAGGGATCCCTTATCCTTCCTCATGCTCAGTAATTAACAGAAGCACTTGTCCATTACTTTTTAATGCTCAATTAAAATCATATTCTGCTTTTGCACTGCTCCTTGGAGCATTTTTCACTAGTCTTTCTAGTTTTCCATATTCCACTGGGATACTGCACAACTTGTTTTGTATTTTATATATAGATATAAAAAATGTTCCCGGGATAAAAAGTTTGTCTTTTGTTTAAAAAAAATTAAGTTTTTATCTTTAGTAGTTTTCGAGAAAAGTGCTGTGACACAAAATTTTTGTCCGATTTTCAGAATACTCTACAGTACACCTACAGTATGCCATAAAAAAAAAAAATAATTTTTGTGCTATGTTGTGCTTCTTGGTCAGACGAACATTTAAAAAAAAATCATCAAAATTGGATAAGTATTTAGTTAGTTATTGCAAAAAGAAAAATTGAAAAATCCCTGTTTTTGCGGTTTCCTATGCTTAAGCATTATCGCTCAATCATATTATTGTTGCGCGCTGCCGCGTTTACAATGATTCCAACCAATGAGAAAGCGCCATTTCATGGCCAAGTAACCATTTTCTATACAAGCAGGGGAGTGCGTTGCAGCAAAATGCAGCAGATTTTTAACAGCGTGCATATCCTTGGCGCTATAGTTTACAGGAGTGGTACATTGTTCAAAATTTGAAACTTTTGCTGCATTGCCACTCCATCGCTTTGATAGAATATCTCTATTTTGATCGATGAGAATCCTCGATAATGCATTTAAGTAATCGTTTTCTACTTATCTACTATATCGTTTCCGTATATTTATTTTTTCAATCAGCATCAAGGTGCGCACTTTATTAGAAGACGCGCTCTATTAGAGGGCTCATTCTATTAGAATAAATACGGTATATACTTATAGTAAATACACTTTGTTAAAGTACAGGGCCCCAATATTTGACAGGTATGCCAGGCATTTTTGCCATTGATGCCATTGTGCTAAAAACAAAATATAAATAAATGAAAAAATGGATAAAATATACATTTGGTATGGTGCAAAAAATTGCCTAATTTAAAATTAAAAATCAAATATAACAGCCACCAGGGCTAGACACCGTGCATAATTATTCAGTAAATGATTCATTAACACTAGAACGCCCGGAAATTCTACTCAAGTTTGAAAATAATATTTCTCACCAGAATTTTTATTCAAAATTATTTAATTGATTTATTTAACGTAAATTTACGTGGATTAGATTTAAATTATTTCAAGAAAATTTTTCTGGTTCGAATTGAAATTTAGTTACATGATTGGAGTCGAATCGACTCCATCCGGGCGTTCTAGTGTTAAAAAATGACAAAAATCAGCATGTCAAAAATTTCAAAAAAATTCATAATTCGTTAAAAAATTAAGTTAAAAATAAGAGAAAAAAAAGCATTCTGTATTTTTTAATGCTTAATCGAATGGTGTAACTGGTTTTTCTCTCCGATGATCACAAGTACCTTAGATTGATGACTGCCATTCTTTTATTTCATCTTGTAAAAAAACTGTTTAACGTAAAGCTATGAATTTTTGCAGGATTAATTAGCATCGCAAAATCTTTAAAATAAACTTTACCGCAACATTCTATCTGCAATAGAACGTTAGATATACCCATTTATGACCAAGTTTGGAAAATACGCAATTTCAGAAAAACCGCCCAGCGAAATAGCGTTTTCTCGATGACTACCCCGGGATAAAAAGTTTGTCTTTTGTTTAAAAAAAAATTAAGTTTTTATCTTTAGTAGTTTTCGAGAAAAGTGCTGAGACACAAAATTTTTGTCCGATTTTCAGAATACTCTATAGTACACCTACAGTATGCCATAAAAAAAATAATTTTTGTGCTATGTTGTGCTTCTCGGTCAGACGAACATTAAAAAAAAAATCATCAAAATTGGATAAGTATTTAGTTAGTCATTGCAAAAAGAAAAATTGAAAAATCCGTGTTTTTGCGCTTTCCTATGCTTAAGCATTACCGCTCAATCATATTATTGTTGCGCGCTGCCGCGCGCACAATGATTTAGAGAATCAAAAGACAACTAATAAATTCTCTTAACAGACCCAGACTAAATTTTTTGTGCTAAGATAGCAGATGTCTGATTTATGTATAGAATACCTAATAGGATGTTATAAAACTTACATACTCGAACAATAAGGTGACTAAAATGCCAAATTTATATATAAGAGGTGGAACCCGTCGAAATCCGACGAAAGAAAATGTTTAAGAAGTAACTATTCCAATGATTTATAATAAATCTACAAAATTAGTTACAGTAAAAAATGCATCTAATATTGGCCAGTCTAATTCTTAAACAAATATTATTTTAATCTAAAATTAACAAAATACTGTACAATTCAGTTTTCCAAATTATTAAAATTAAACTTTAATTGCATATGCAATCAGTAAGATATAATAAAGATCATTTATTGTAATAAAGCTATTAACTGAGTGTGTTATGTTTGGTATACATACGAATGAAAAAGAAAAAAATCGAAATTGACACGATTATAGAATTTCACGCGAAATCTAAACCCGTCATCATTTTCATCTTCTCAAAATTTACCCACACACTTCTCATACCCGTATTCACCATGTTAAAAAAAATGGTATTTTAATTTCATCATTTTAAAACCACTTTAACTCAAAACTTGAAGTCCCCCCATGTAATTGATAAATGAAAACGAAATAAAACCGAAATTCACCGGATTTTATAACAGACGATATTATGACAAAGTATCGCGTTTTAATTTCTTTTTTCTTTTCCTCTTTCAAGAGAAAATGGAGTGATTCTGTTGCCACAATCACAAAATTAGTACTAAAAACTACTAAAAAAGAAATTAATATCTCAAAAATAAATTAATATACAGCTTGCAAACAAAGTGCACTTAAAAAGAAATTTTTTTCTCTATAGGATGGTGTAAAAATTTTAAATGTGCAACATTTAGAAGTGTAAATTTCACAGTAACGAAAATAGCAAAACCGAAATTGCATGGGAAAGTGTTGCCATTCTCAAAATTACGTATGCGTTATGCACAGATACGTTTCGTTTTATAATATAGATAATATGCTGGTAACTTTTTAAAATATCATTTTTACTTTTATTCTATTGCTACTTTGTGGTAAAATAGACCTATAGGATTTTTTTTTCTTTACTTAAGGTTTTCCAAAATAGCAAGTAAAACTTTTATTAACCATTTGAGTTCTATGACGTATCCGTCAAGATATCTAGCTGATTTTTCGGGATTTCGTTCATCTGACGAAATCCTATTCGTGTGTGTCCTCTGTTTGTCCGTCCGTCACAAGGTCCGTATATAAAATAAGACTTCAAACAGAGACTTCAAATTTTGTGTACTTACAGCTAAATATTTCGCGTCACACGACAAATCATAAAATTTGGAAAAGTCGATTATTTTAATTAAATTAATTTTTTCAATGTCATCCGTTCATTTTTCGATTTAAATTTTAAAACAGAAACTTAATTTCAACGTTTTTGAAGTAGATATAGTTTGGAGGTAAAGAGTCTCGCTAGTGAAAAGAAGGTTTTTAGTTCGAACTCTGATGCTGAAACTTGAAATTTTCATATTAAGTTGATTTTAATAAGAAGAAATTTCGTATTTTTGGCCAATTTAAAATAAATATTATTAGGGTTTCGTTTATCTGATATTCATAACATTTTTTTGGAATTCAATTTTCTTTCTATTTGAAAAACTTTTGCAATTTATTAATAATTCAGTATTTTAAATTTCATTTTAAACAATTTTTTTTTGCTTTTAGAAATTTAAAATTTTATTTATATCTCCGCTAAATTCTTCAAATTTGGGATTTTTAAAAAATTTGAATTTTGAACATTATTTAAATAATTTAATTTGAACATTTTTAATTCAATTAAAATAAATAACTTCCCTATTTAATTATTTTAAAATTAAATTTATTGATGCTACCATCTGTATAAGAATTCAATAATTATAAATCAACAATTTGGATTTATTAATTAAAGGACAAGTTGTTTTGAAAGAAATATTAAACACAATTCTCTGTGCGTTCTGCGACCACACTTACTCATTTGATTAATGAGGCATTCTGAATTCTCACCAGAAAGTTTTAACTTTTATTTTTGCTTTAGAATATTATTGATTTTCCATAAATAAAGTAAAAGAAAATTACCAATTGAATTTTTGTTATGTAAATTCAAAATTTCTACACATATAAAGAAAAGAAAAGAAAAGAAAATCTATCAGTGGTAGCTAGTGACATACACTATAAGGCCAAAGGTGACCGGCCACTTGCGAATTTAGAAGTTTTGTTAAATATTTTGAAAAATGCATGAGGAATTATGCTAAGATTCGAAGTGTGCAAACGAGATAGTACAGGTCACACATTTACTTGAAGATTTTTACCTGAAACATCATAGAGGACCGTCAACAAATTGAAAAAGAGCGGAATCCATATTTTTTCGATAACCCTGTCAAAACTAATGTAGCAAAAGCGCTTAAACAGTAGATTATGATTTTAAATATCTTATTTTAATAAACTATGTTTATTTGTTTGTGAATAACATTTATACTCGCAGATAAAATAAGGTTTTTATAAAAACAGCCCCAAAGTTTTTTGCTTATAATTTACAGAGTTCTTAATATGAAAAAATATCTTTTCAGAAAATATTGCAAATGACATTGCATGCAATATCTTTTAATCAGGATTAAAAAATAGTAAAAATTGTATGAAAAATGAGCAGGCTTTCTAAATAACGTTTCACTGCATATGTTCAAATACAATAAAAATACATTGACTAGTGTCAACATAGAATACACAATATGGAATGTACTACTATATTTGAATACAACCCCTCATTCTTTTGCTTCATTTTGGGAACTATGGATTTTGAGCTTATTCAGTAATTTTCTGAATTTTCGAGCTATATTTTTAAGACTTTTACAAGAGTTGCTCTGTGCATTTAGCTAACACATTATGCAAATTATATTTTGATTGCATTCACGTGTGCGCAGTAAAATATTATTTAGAAAACCTGCTCATTTTTCATACAATTTTTATTATTTTTTAATCATGATTAAACGATGCTGAGTACAATGTCGTTTGTCATATTTTCTGAAAAGAACATTTTTTTTATTAAGAAATCTGCAAATTATAAGCGAAAAAATTTGGCAAAATTTTGGACTGTTTTTATAAAAACCTTAATTTTGCTACGATTATACATGCTGTCTTCATAAAAATAAACACAGTTTATTACAGTAAGCCATTTAACCATAATCTGCAGTTTAAACGAGTTTGCTACATTAATTTTGACAAGATTACCCAAAAAATATTCTTTTTTTTGGGGGGGGGGATTTTTACGGTATTATATGAACTGTACGATTATATTTACACACCAAGACTTTAAGGCATGCCTCTGTTCGCGAAAACACTCGCGAGCTCAGCTAATGCTGTTTCTTTGAGAAGGCATGTTTCGAATAACTCTTTGGCATTTTGACATTTTAAAGTATCTTTTTTTGCATTGGAATCCCAGGTCCTTCTCAAGATCGCTTCTTAATTACTTTTTCGAATTTGGTCGCAGATATTTTTTATAAACTTAGTTTCACTTTCAGAACCGGTTCAGAAAGTGAAAGTTACTTTGTAAAAAAATACTTGCGACCGAAATTGAAATCCGTCCAATTTCAAACACTAAAGATTACGAAAAAAATATTTTTAGGGAAAAAAATTACCGTCCGTCTGTCTGTGTGTCCGCCTGTCTCTGTGTCTGTATGTCTGTAAACGCTCTATCTCCCGAAAAAATTGAGATAGAGACTTGAAAATGTGGTATGTACTTAGTATGCAAGAATGGAAAGAAACTTTTTAAAAATCAATAACCTCGATTATCCGGAACAATTTTTGAAATATTCGTTCTGATGAAAGGTACATAAAAATTTTCGAATTTTTTTATTTTAAGAAGTAGATGCAAACGACAATAAAAAAGCATGAATTTAGCATAAAGAATGAAGTCGATCGGTTAATTAGTTGCCAAGATAATTGTAGTCTTATTTTCACATTCTTTGATTTTTCATGGCCTTATATTTTATTCTTTCAATTCAAAGATATATTTTAGTTGGAAATGAGACACTTAATTCAAGGCAGTAAACTGTTAGTTAATTTAAATATCATTTTTGGAGTTATAAGGATGCTTCTTTTACGCAATTTGGTACTACTTGATTATTTCGTTGATCAAAAAACTAGTGCCAAAGTATAAGATTAGAATGTCAATAATGGCTTACCGTATCACATTCATTTGCCATTAAACGCGTTACATGTTTTTGTTATGTCATCAAGTGTTTTTTAATTCGATGTTTTATTCACACGATGTTTTATTTGTATTTATAGTAGTACCCACAATTTCGCAATAGAGCATTACTATGCATTAAAAATATACGTTTACATTTTATTTTTTAATTGCGATGCATTTTATAAATAATTTTCACATGTTTTATTTTCATATTTTATGGTACGTATAATCATTATGGATAAATATTATGGTGGCCCCCAACGACTAGTTTTTATTTTTGCTTACTCAGAATTGTTCTAGAAATTTGTGTAATCATCCTGTAAAATAAAAATTAAAAAATAAAATATGTAAAAAAACATGTTTTATGTGACAGTGTAAAAAGTGTAAATTCTACCCAAATCATTTTCGTTGAAAAAATGCTGTTGTTTTAATAAATAATCCATATAAATTTTATTCAATTTAAAATGAATTTTCTGCTTATAGACGATAATGTGCCCCGGAAAAAGAAATAAAACTGCTACACATTTTATTTTCAGTTAAAAAATGCTAATGTTTATTTCAATAGTGTATAGTAATTTTGTTGAAATTTAATTAAAATTTCTATTTATTAACTACAATTTTCCCGCGATTTTTTTGTGTGGCCCTGTAAAAAATGCATAATTGCCATGTTCGTCAAATTATAGTTTATTGCAAAATGTGTATATCTGGGTAGAAAATACTTTTTCCGACATTGTAATAGTTTATAAAGCATTTAAAAAAATCAAATATTTATTCATTTTAAAACTCACTATCGGCTTAAAATACCGTCAAATTATTCTCTATCTAAATCTGCATTGAAGCATTAATATCTTTTTACTAATGACTTTGTTATTCATAATTATATGCATGCTATAATGAAATTTTAAAAAATGCATTAAAAAATCAAATACAAATGATAAGGCGAAAGGATTTTTTTCTACTTTATGAAATTTCCATCTTACAAAAGTAATGAATCAAAGAACATAAATATTCCCCTTTCACATCAGTGAACTAAAAAACTAAAAATTATTACTTGTGAAATTATCTTGAATTACTTATCATTTCTTTTACTTTCAAGTATGCTCGAGATTTTTTTTCTGTTCGAAGTGAGGATATTTTTCTTTATTAAGGTAGAGAAATAACTATAAACTGATAACTATTATTTAAGCCCAAAAATTAAGATATGTTTTTCAAGAGTATTTCACTTTTTGCAGAAACTTGTTCAGTTACAGCGTTGAAAGGCAGGAAAATACTGTTTTCAACAATGTTAAATTATTTAATTAGTAAGAAAAATTATGCGTTGAGTATAGATTATGAAAAATTTTCAACATTTCCTTAAATCTGTTATAAAACTTCGTTATTTAGTGAAATAAAGTTACTGTACATAGCCAAATATGTATTCCAGTGCTTTTAATCAGCCCTGAATTTGATCTGTCGATTGATACATATCTATATACTGGGGAACTTTAGTTTAGCAAGAAAATGTCAAACAGATCGAAATTTCTCTTTCAGCAATTTTTACTAATAGATGGAAACATACTTGAATACTTTTGCTCAGCGCTGTAGTTTACCCAGTATATTTATCACACGCCAATATTTAGCTAAGGTTTATTTTAAAATAAAACACTCATAAAACTACTAAAATCCCATTCATAGGCGTCAATGTACCAATTCTTTGTGTAGCCCATCATAATATTTTATTTATATATTCTACCAACTTATTTATATTCTACCAACTTTCTTAGTAAATGATTATAGTTCAGTTTAAAAATGCATAATTTATTTAAAGACCACCTTTAAGTAATTTATGCTCATATTCAGTAACGTTTGCGAGCTCTTTTGTGCAGTTCTGTTTATCAACTATAGCATTTATATACACCATATAATATGCATAGATTTAGTGAAACTTAAAAGCGCATCTCATAATTAAAATGTATTTCATCCATCCATCAGCTATCATCGGATACATATACCGTACTTCGGAAAGAATATACTATTTGAAATATTTTGTGTATCCCTGTAAATGCTACGCACTTCGTATTATGATTTTATTGTATAACTTATACTAAGCCTCAACGACATACATACATTTTATTATATATGAACCTGTTTAATATTATTAAAATATGTCGCACACAATCCCCCCCCCCTTTACCATTATGTAATGGAATTCTTTTGTATGGACCTGTTAATGAATAATAGCTATTTTTTTCATCGAATGTTTTACTGAATACATATTTTAGTGTACTTTGTAAATGCACATAAATTTTTATTTGTTTGACAAGGTGTAACATCTTTAAAATTTATTTAAAACGATTTTTTCCCATAAATCGGGACGTAATGTAGCGGTAAACTTTTGGCTGTCCCTGTAAATAAATTAATCATGCTAGAAACATCATTTGAAATAGAGTTCGTGCTAGAGTAAACTTCAATAATGTCCAAAAATTTCAGGATAATCCGAATATATTTACAGGAGTTAGAATACGGCCAGACGGGCAGAAAAACCTAAATCATAAACACTTTTCAACTTTTTTGGAAAGTGTTAAAAAGAGAGTTATCTTTACTTTACTATTAAAAGCTAAAAAAAATTCAGATCGAAATAGATTCGATACATTTTATGAAAATATACACATTCTAATATGAGAAAGCTAATTAAAAAAATATCTTAGAGAAATTTGCTGTAAAATATTGAAATTAAGCCCTTCCTTAGCAGGCAGAAAGTTCTAATAAGATTAAGGGGTTCTTATAATCGGAACTTTTGAAATTAGGAGGGTGTGGGAATATCTTTGGAATTTATAATTTTTTTCAGGATTTATAAAGCTTACAAAATATGTGAGAAGGGAAGGCTTGTATTTTGAGAAGACTTACTTAGGTACTTTACAGTTAGTATAAGGAGATAATGATAATATGTAATTTATAAGCGATGTCAGTAAATAGACTTTCTATAACTTCTATTCAGAGTGAATGGCTGAATGTTAAACGTCGTCAATAATAAAATGATTTCGAAGTTTCTGTTATTTCTTTCAATATAGGAAACAATCAGGAAATTGATATAGAGTATCTATTGGCTGATTCTCAATTTGTAAATAGGAGCTGAGTCTTGCTTAAACGGTTTGAATGGTTCTTAAAAGAAATAGCGAGCCAGTAATAATGAAATTCATTCAAATTAGTACTTATTTTGTTCGGAGTATGAAGGCAACAGATGTATTTCCCCCGTAATGGATTAAGCATGTGATTCTTTTCATTCAGTTCTATCTTTCTCATTTCAGTTTCTCCTGTTAAAATCCCATCACTTTGAATTGTAATCGCCGGTTTACAAATGAAAATCACGAAGCCCTATGCTAACCCACGAGAAAGTATAATTAGTTGATTATAAATAAATCAACCCCTTGAGGGGCGCCGTTTGCAGTCTGTAAACGGTTAATTTCAATGCCCTAATTTCCAAATGACACCAGTGAGTTTTTATTACAAAATCAATCTTTTAATATGAGTTAAAAAGAGCTTTTGAATTTTGTCAGATACTTTTTTTCGACAATTGCAGTGTGAATTCATTATTTAAACATTTTTGGAGCAAAAATGCTTTGCCCCTGAAAGGGTTAATATAAACTATTAAACTCTATTTTTTTATGTCCTTTATTTCGACCCTAAATTCCAACTGTAACTTTTTGCAATTGTAATTTTAGGATAGAAATCTCTGACTTATCTAATATTAAAATTCTGTCTGTGGAAAAATCTGTAGGGTGGGGGAGGGGAGAATCGTATCAGATTTCATTAGCAGTTAAGTGCATAATAATGCATAACTTTCCTTACTATGTGTACAAATATTGTGAAATAAATATAAAAAAATCATAATTAGATGCTTGCTATAATAAAGTTCTTAAAAAATGCATAAAAAATTGAAAAAGGCCAAAGATTTTTTCCCTTATTTCATAAAATTTCAATATTATGAAAAGTTTTTTAAAAAATTTAATATTATGATGCATAGTTTAATATAATTTAATATTATTAATAATGCTTAATATTAAATAAAGTTTAATTATAAATAAAATTTAATATAGTTTAATATTATGAAATAATTATATATATTCATAATTATATGCATGCTATATGAAGTTTTAAAAAATGCATTAGAAAAACATAGAACAAATAAAGCCAAAAGGATTTTTTTCTACGTCGTAAAATTTCAATCTTACAAAAGTAATAGAACACAAACATTTCTTTTTCATATCAGCGATATATATATATATATGTATATTATTACATATGAAATTATATTGAATTACTTATCATTTGTCGAGAACTTCTTCCATTTGAAGTGAGCATATTTTTCTTTATTAAAGTACAGAAATAACTATAAATTGATAAATATCATTTAAGCGCAAAAACTGATATATATAACTGATCGTTGTTTTTCAAAAATATGGTATTTTTTTGCAAAAAGGTGTTCATTTACAGATTTGTAAGGGAGAAAAATACTGTTTTCAACAATATCCAATTATTTAAAAAGAGATTTCTCTTTATTTCACTAATAAAAGATTAAAAAGAAAATCGGATCAAAATAGATTCGATAAGTTTTATGAACATACACATATTCTAATATGTGAATACTAAATTTTAACAAAATAGAATGCCTAAAGAGATTTACCGCAAAGTATGAAAGTAAGTTCTTCTTTAGCAGACAGGAAGTTCTAATAATTTTAAAGAATGTTTGTAATTAGAACTTTTGTGAAATAGTCAAAATTAGGAGAGTGTGGGGATATATTTAAAATTTATAAATTTCCCAAGATTTATATAGCTTTCAAAATATATGAGAAAGGAAGACTTAGATTTTGAGAGGGCTTATTTTAGGTACTTTACAGTAAGTATAAGGAAATAATGATAATATCTGACAGTTGAACGAAGCCTACAAATAGACTTTGTGTAAGCTCTGTACAGAGTTGAATAGCTAAATGATAAAAATCGTCAACAATAAAATAATTTCGAAGTTTCTGTTATTCCTTGCAATATAGATTTTCAGTCAGTCAGGAAAATTGTACACAGTATTTACTGATTGATTCTCACTTTGTAAATAGCAGCTGATTCTTGATTAAACGGTTTGGAAGGTTCTTGAAAGAAAGAAAGAACCAATAATCACGAAATTGATTCAAACTAGTACTTATTTAATTCGAGGTATAAAGGCGAGAAGTGTCTATCTCTCATAACTCATTGAGCATGTAATTCTTTTTAATTCAGATCTATCTTTCCCATTTCTCTCTCTCGTGTTAAAATCCCATCATTTTAAATAATAAAGGCCGGATTACAGACCATGTCTGACCACGAAGTCTAATACTAATCCATGAGAAAGTTTAATAGTTAATATTACTTAACATAATTTATTAAACTCTCTTTTTTATGTTTTTTATTTCCACCTTAAATTCCAACTGTAACATTTGACAATTTTAATTTTATGATAGAAATAAATCTCTGACTTATCTATTATTAAAATACTCTCTGTGTTAAAAACTGTGGGTAGAAGGGTGGAATTGTATCAGATTTCATTGGCAGTTAAGGGGTTAATAATGCATAACTTTTCTTACTATATGAACAAACATTATGCAATAAATATTATACATTCATAATTAGATGCATGCTACAATAAAGTTTTAAAAAATGCATAAAAAATGAAAAAGGCCAATTTTTTTTTTCTTCTTCATGGAATCTCAATTTTATGAAAAGTTTCTATAATTTAATATTATGAAATATAGTTTAATATTATAAATAATGTTCAATAATAAATAAAGTTTAATTATAAATAAAGTTTAATTATTAATAAAGTTTAATATTATGAATAAAATTTAATGTGGTTCAATATTATGAAACAATTATATATAGGGGAGAGAGGGGCACCTTTGAACATTTTTACGGAAAATCAATATATTTCTTACTTGAATTATTTTTATTGAGTTTTAAATATTACATAATAAAAACAACGCATTTCTTCATCATATGAACCATAAATTAAACATTTTCCAAAGAAATTAAATAAGTTGTGAGGATTTAAAAAGTTGAAAGATTTTTATTCAAACCTGCCCCATGTAAGGGTACCTTTGAACATCAAAGGGAACCTTTGAATAAATGAATAAAATATGAAAATATTGAGAGTTTTTATAAAAAGTTGCTTATGTTACAGAAATATAAAGTAATAGTATGAATAAAATTAAATAGCTACATTTTGTTGAAACTAGTAATTCTTTTGTTATTTATCCAAACTTAAATCCATCAAAGTTGATGTAAAAACTCATTGTTGACAAAACACAAAGTGTCCCCCCCCCCCCAGTTGAGTTTGGTTGGGAAAACTTTTTTACAATATCTTTGAAATACACCAACGTGATATCTGATGCTTCTGGCAAATTAAAATTTTTCATTTGCTATGTTTTTTATTAGATTTGATATAAAATTCCATTTTATCCGTTACGGAAACCAGAAATAATATTAAAATAGCAAATAAAGCCTTTGTGCTCAAATGTTTAAAGATAGAAAACCAACGAATATAAATGCACAAATAAAGTATGAGAAGGTAGCAAATAGCTATTTCGAATCTACTATCGAGATTCTTCATCAGAAGAAGAATCTGATCATTCTGATGAAGAATCTCGATAGTAGATTCGAAATAGCTATTTGCTACCTTCCCATACTTTATTTGTGCATTTATATTCGTTGGTTTTCTATCTTTAAACCAGAAATAATGTTTGGAAACCTGTTAAATCATGAATCACTATTTCGTATCCAGGATTTGGAATTATCCAATGAAAGAATTTAGATTTGAAACTTCCCATCATTCATACATACAGAGGTTGAAACCTATGTGTGCAGTAAGGGGAATTGTTATAAGTCCATGTTCTTTGACATTCTTAATTAATCTCTTTTCACATAAAAAAAACAGAAATAATAATACTTAGATACATTAACAACTCTTTACTTCATAGTTTTATGTGTTCTCTTTAAATTGTTTCAAATATTATTTATCACCAATTTATTTGGTGTTTTTTCGCTGTTCAATGGTGCCTCATCACATGGAGTTTAACATTAAAACGGTTTACTCAATTTGACTGAAGAATTTGAATAAAACAAAGCTTATAAACTAAAGCTAATATCTTTGTCGAAGCATTGAACAATAAATTAAAATTTTAGGGATAGAAGTTTGTAAACAAAAACCTTACAACTTTATTCTCTTAAGTTTAGATTCAAGAGGGAGAAAAATACATATCTTGTTCTTGTTTAGACAGTACTGTTCATACAAAATGGTACAGCTTTGTATAATTATTTTCTTGAAGCAGCAGTAATGTATTGCCATATAAATTTTTTTTTAATTATTTATTCGGAAGAAAATATTTAGAATGTTCAAAGGTGCCCCCAGTTCAAATGTGCCCCCCTCTCCCCTACTCATAATTATATTCATGCTATAATGAAGTTTTAAAGGATGCATTACAAAAACCAAGAGTTTGTTTTTCAAAAGTATGTAATTTTTTACAGAAAGTTGTTCAATTACAGAATTGTGAAGGAGAAAAATACTGTTTTGAACAGCATTCAATTATTTGAAAAGAGAGTTCTCTTTACTTCACTAATAAAAGATAGAAAAAAATATCTGATCGGAATAGACTCGATACGTTTTATAAAAATAAGAAAGCCAAAAGGATTTTTTTCTACTTCGTGAAATTTCCACCTTGCAAAAATAATGAATCAAAGAACGTAAACTTTCTATTTCATATCAACGATATATTAAAAAAGAAATTATCACTTGTGAAATTATCTTGAATTATTTATCATTTCTTTTACTTTCAAATAGACTCGACATTTTTTTTTCCGTTTGAAGTGAAGATATATTTTTTTATAAGAGAAATAATTATAAATTGATAAATATTATTTAAGCACAAAAGTCAATATATAACTGATCGTTGTTTTTCAAAAGTATATACAGTCGAACCTCTATATAACGAAACTCCATACATCGAATTTCTCCATATAACGAATTTTTAGTAAGAACGGTCCCCTTTTCGCATGATTACATTAAAAACAGACTCTATATAGCGAAATATCTATCTCCATATAACGAATTTTTTCATAAATTGATCTTAATTTATTCAGTTTTAAAAAAGCTTCGAAATCATATGGAATCAATTTTCCATCACTTATTTTTGATTTATCGTTCAGTGGAGAGGGTTTTTTTTTTTTTTTTTATAAATATTACTTCTCTCCTTAATCTTTAAATCTAACAAGTTCATCCCACCTCCCACACACCTTTCAACATCCTTCTCAAAACACAGTCAATTGAATTGTTACACATATAAGAGAGGAATCAATGAGAGCACATAAGAGAGACCTTCAAATGGAGGAAAATATCAACTACAATTTTTCATTCCTTGCTAAAATTTGAGAATTTTTTTGAGAGCGTAACAATTGTAATTTTAAAATCAAAACAACAAAAAATTACAGATTTCTTCCTCTGAAATTTATGTAAGTCTTCCTCTTTTGATTTTCATTAAGCTTTCAAATAAATGTCTTTTCTCTTTTTTGAAACTGCTTAAATAAGTAAGAAATAAAATGTTAGGTTAATATATACTTTTAAACATTTCAAATTCTTAATTAAAAAGATCAAAAATAATATTTGTTCAAAATTTACACATTAAATACTATTTTTAACATCATACTCTATACATCGAATTTCTCTATATAACGAATTTTTTACTGGAACGATGGATTTCGTTATATAGAGGCTCGACTGTAATTTTTTACAGAAAGTTGTTCCATTACAGAGTTGTAAGAGAGAAAAATAATGTTTTTAACACTTCAGTTATTTAAAAAAAGAGAGTTCTTTTTACTTCCCTTATAAAAGAAGGAAAAAATTTCTAATAGAAATAGATTTGACAAGTTTTATAGAAATATATACATTTTTATATGAGAATGCTAAATTTGAATAAAATAGAATACCTTAACCCTTACGACTCTTGTGTCTCTTATAAAAATTTTATTAGGTCGGTATTTCTTTTTTAAAGATTTTACTTTCAATTACATAATATCAAAACAGTTCTAATTAAATAAGGAATTTTATTTTCCTTTATTATTGGTGTCAAGAACAAATTTTGCAAATAAAGTTGATGTCCAGTCAGACTGGACACTTGAGTGCAAACGGTTAAAGGGTATTTAAGCATACAGAAATATTGATAATACCTGATTGATGAACGAAGTTAATAAATAGATTTTGACTATACCTTGTACAGAGTGAGTGGTTGAATTATAACAAATGTAAGTGGGATCGCAGATCGCACAGGGAATTGTGTTTAATATTTCTTTTAAAACAATTTATCCTTTAATTAATAAATCTAAATTGTTAAATTATAATTATTAAATACTTTCACTAGGTAGCATCAATAAATTTAATTTAAATATAATTATCTAAAGAATTTATTTAATTTAATCAAATTAAAAATATTCAAATCAAATCATTATCAAAAACACAAATAAAGCAATTAAAAGTTTTAAAATTTTAGATTGTCATATTCTTGGCATGTCAAATTGTAATGTGTGTGAAGTAAAGACCTTTTTCTATACTGTGCAAATATCTTTTTTTTTTTTTACTTTTTAAATAAAATTTATACCTTATAAAACACACATAAGAGGAGGGTAACAAATTCTGTATTTTACAAATATTTTTGTATACTTAAAATATGATTATTACTGAAAATCATTACCATTTTCTTGATTTGCTCATTTTAGTTCTTTATCAGGTATAAATATGGCGCTGCTGAGTAATTCTTATTTTTCACATAGCTCAAGTCAGAAGTTACATAATCATAGCTACCAGCAAAATCTTTTAGGTATTTCTTTGAAAAGAATGCGTTTAAAATTTAAATAAAAACTGATTAAAGTTTTACGGTATCATTTTCTTGGCTTGCATAAATTAACAAATAAAACGGAACATTAAATTGAATTTGAATTACTATATACAGGTAACAAGCTCCTTTAAAATAAAATAAAAAATTAGACCTAAAATGAAAAAAAATGAAAAGTGTTTTAGAATGAAATTGTCATTATTCTGGCATATATATGTCAAGAAATGATACATAATTACATAAAAATTAACTTATTATTTAAGCTCTTCAAAATTCAACCATTTTAAATGAAAAAATCCTTTATTTAGCCAATAGAAAATAAATATACCTCTTAAAATTTTTAATAGTTTTCAAGGGATAATTTCAATACAAAGTATAAGCCGTATTTTATTTCACCTCGACCCTTTTCATTTATTCATACTGTTTACTATTGCCACTGAATATTTTTCATTTTCTACTGTCAGTCTGGTTTTTTTTTTTTTTTTTTTTTTTTTTTTTTTTTTTTTTTTTTTTTTTTTAATATTAACTACATTAAGTCTTAAAGCGGTTTTTAAAAAATGAGAATTCCTTTTTTTTTTTTTTTTTTGAAATAGGAGAACTATTTGAATAGATATCCTCTCTCATTTATTTTGTTGAATAGATTTCTTTTGTTGGATAAACTCTCTTTTGAATTTGAATGTGATAGAATTAAATAATATTTTTTGAAAATGTATTTCAATTTTTTGTAGAACTAATTGTTTTCCGCGGATGAAGATCCCCGTCTCATCACCCGTCTAGAATGAAAATCCTGCATATGCTGTTAAAAAATTAATGGGAACAAATCACAGAATTTTTGAATTAAAAAGCGAATACTAATTCTTCATCGACTTAAAATTTAGTTGGTTTAAGGCGGTCCTTAAATTCTTTACTCAACAAAGCGAAACTTTCTGACTAATTAGGTGCGTTCGTATAATTTTGTAAGTACCAAGGACCTTTAGCCGCCGTTCAATCCGTCTGTCCGTCCTCATATAAGAGAGCAAAAATTACCCAATCGTATAGTTTAAAATTTAAAATATATAATCGAGTAATTTCAAATTTTATAAAAATCGGATGCATAATTTAATTACAGGGACATTTAAAAGAATTCCGTTACATTACGGCCAATGGGAAAAAATAGTTTCAAGTGGATTTTAATGAAGATATGAAGTTACACACTTTCGACCTCAGTAAAATTGATATTCATTTATGAAGTATATACTAAAACATGCATTCTGTACAACCTGTGGTGCAATGAATTTTTTTTATTGATTTACAGAGCCACACAAAAGTAGTCCATTCTATAATGGTATAGGGGGAAACAATGTTTAAGCGCGTTTTAATTATATTAACTATTTCATATTTTACGAAATTGATATACGTTGCTGAGATTTACTACAAGCTACTTCGTGCCTAATAGAATACGGATTGTATTTACAGGGGGACACAAAAGATTTCGGCTATTATACTGTATCCGAAGTACAGTACACTATTATACCAAGATCTGAATATTTTTAAAGCTGTGTTACAGTACGTACGTGCCTCATTTGCTAAGCTTTTACGATTTGTTTTTAAACTTAAAAGTACAAAATGAGTGGAGCTGAATTTTGAAGCTAGTTGGAATCGAAACGAATCTTCTATTTTTGGATAAATAAATTACTTATATAATTATAAGTAACTGTTGTCACGTGATGAACGTTTTTTCTCTGTTTTCGCGGTGTCGCGTCAGAAATTCGGTTCAAATTGCAAACTTAAGAAAGATCGTTCTGAAAGATCGTTTGCAAAAAAATGAAAAACGTGTTTTGATTACATACACTGTAAAACATTTGTGTGACATTACTCCATAAAACTGGTGACATTACTCCATAAAACAGTGTTATGGTCTGATTTTTTTTCACTTATATAATGGTGTAATTTAAAAATATGTTTGTGATGTAACATTACATATTAGTGTAATGTTACACTGGTTATCTTGGTTAAACCGATATCATCGTTATTCCACCATAAACTTGGTGGAAGCTTGGATGCCACTAACTTTATAGAGTAACGTTACAAAAATGTTTTACCGTGTATTTTAAATAAGAATACCTGTCAATTTACGGGGTTTCGGGACAAAAATAAATTAAAAAATGTTCCATAACTGTAGCTTTTTGGATTAGAAAACAGTATTAATAAAACTTAAATATTCTGGTATTTTTAGGATGAGAAGCTGAAATAATCCCTATATAGAAACACTGTTCATAGTATGTATTTGAATTTTAAAAGAACAGTGATTCTTACCTTAATACTCATATTACATTTTTATTTCTTCACTAATAAGTTTGTTATTCATAATTGCATGCATGGTATAATAAAACGCCAAAAACGGAAAAAAAAACATAAAAAAAGACTTCAAGTAAAACTGAAAAGGAAAAAATATTTTTTTTTCTACATTGTGGAAATACATCTCGCAAAAGTAATGAATCAAAGACCATAAATGTTCTTCTTTTACATCAGCGATATGAAAAATTCCTGTCGGCTGGGCCTATAGGCGGAGGTAGATTTCGAAGAGTGCTCATTTCAACAAAAAAAATATATGATTAGAAATAAACCCAGTTTAATAACTTCATTTGGGCGTTTATGAAAAATTTTTAATTTCATTTTTCTGCAAAAACTGGTTTTATCAGAATCATCTTAAGAAAAATTTAGCTCAAATGCCCATTTTGACAACATATTTTGAATTAGATTCTGAATTTATTAAAAAATCGACCAAAACAGTATATTATACAGTTCCTAAATAACAAAAAACTGTAAGTTGAATGCATTTGAGAAAAAATTTAATTTAAAAATGAGTCATAAAATAACCGATTTGTTGTTTGAATACATCCTCAATTCTTGAATCATGATTGCTTCGGAAAATTTTGTGCGAAATACTCACTTTGACAGCATTTTTAAAAATATATTCTATCTTTATCAAAAAACTGGCCAATGCGTCACAGTATATAGTTCTTAAATAAGAGGATCTGTAAATTGGATGCGTTTGAGAGCGAAAATGGATTTTAAAACGAGTCATAAAAAACGCAATTTGCTATGTGAAAACAAATGTGTTTCAAATCGCAAAGACTTCGGGAAATTCTGTTCAAAATACCCTTTTTGGTACCCTTTTTCAAAATATATTCTGTCTTTATCAAAAAACCGATCAATGCATCACATTATATAGTTCCTAAATAAGAGGATCTGTAAATTGGATGCATTTAAGAGCAAAAATGGATTTAAAAACGAGTCAGAAAAAAACGCAATTTCTTATTTGAACACTTCCTTAAATTTTCAATCGCGATGATTTCTGAAAATTCTGTTCAAAATACCCTTTTTGGTAGCATTTTTTGAAATATATTTCGTCTTTATCAAAAAACTGACCAATGCATCACATTATATAGTTCCTAAATAAGAGGATCTGTAAATTGGATGCGTATGAAAACAAAAATGGATTTAAAAACGAGTCAGAAAAAAACGCAATTTCTTATTTGAATACTTCCTTCAACTTTCAGTCCCGATGACTTTCGGAAATTCTGTTCAAAATACCCTTTTTGGTAGCCTTTTTAAAAATATATAAATATATTCTGTCTTTATCAGAAAATGGACCAATGCGTCACTTTATACAGTTTCTAAATAAGAGGATCTACCATTTGGATGCGTTTAAAATCAAAAATGAATTTAAAAATGAGTCAGAATATAAGCAGTTAGGATTTGAGGTTTTTTCTCCAACTCCTATTTTTGTTTAATTTCTTTTTGCTATACGAATTGGTTCTATGAAAAACTTGTCAATATAAAAGTTGTAGATATTTTTGAGAAGATGTAAAATAAATTTAATCAGATTTGATATCTTAAAAATTGACAGAGTTATGAATTTTTCTCTTTTTTCAGCGCCCTTTTTCTTTTCGTTTTTAATTTTTTTCATCGGTAAAAGTTGGTCCTATCAAAAACTTGTAAATACAAAACTTTTAGATAATGTTAAGAACATTTATAAAAAATTTAGTTGGACTTGATATCTTGAAAATTGACGAAGTTATGAATTTTTTTTCTCTCGAAATCCCTGTTTTTTTTCGCCCTTGAGCCACTTCTAAATTTATCAAAAATCTGTCATGCATATACTTTTGGCCCATTTTTAAGAAGTACTATAAACTTTAAACCGATTCGATATCTACTTTAATTAAGAAGTTATGGCGTTTTTTCGGTTTTCACAAAAACGCCCCCTATTCCGACCCCCTTGGTCCGATTTTGCCCATTAACGAACTTAGCCAAGATTTTATCCCCTTTGATTTTATGTACCAGTTTGGTGGAGATTGGTGAAGAATTATAGAAGTTATCGTGTCCATAAAAAAGTGATATATATATATATATATATAGATAGATAGATAGATAAACTGGTGCGATTGCAATAGGTAGTATTTCTTACGAAATCTACCTAAAACTAATTACTTATGGGATTATCTTGAATTATTTATCGCTTCTGTCGCACTCAAGTTTTCTAAATTTCACTTTTTTTTCTTTTAGAAGTGTGGATATTTCTCCTTAATTAAGATAAGGAAATAAACACAAATTAATAACTGTTATTTAAATGCAAAAGTTAATAAATGGATGATAATTATTTTTTAAAGTATGTTACTTTTTTGCTATAGTTTGGTTAATTACAGCGTATTTTGCTAGTAACGTTGAAATAAAAAAATATCCTGTTCTAACCATTTTAATTAATTATTAGGGGATTTCATTTTACTTTTTGAAGAGTTTTCAAAAAAGTATTTTTTAACCCTTCGCAAAATGAAACTTCTTTACACATTCACGGGCTCATTTTTATACGAAAATGCATTATATCTGAGCACGTAGTTTTTGAAGTGATTTAAAATCGATTAGCAGTTTTCATTTTTCGATAAGGTATAACGTATTGAGTTATATATATTTGTCTTCTCGTGATAATTTTCTTAGAATCTGATTATAACAGCTACTTCGACATCATTTTGAAAAAGATCCCTTACTTTTTTTTTTACATTAACGGTTTTTGTTCCCTACAACCTTCGCTTGCCAACTCCCGCCCAGACTCTAAAAGAACACTAATTTTTCCGATTTTAAGATAATTATTGGAAATTGAATTAGAATTAATTAAAAAAACCCTGATGATATCCCTGTGAATTGGTTTCTATTCATGAGATTTTAAGGCCGAATCAGCTGCTGGTCATGGCTCTATTCGTATTGATCGAATGAAATTAGTTAAGTATTTAAAAATCAGCTAATATAAAATGAAATAAGTCAATACAGTTCTTTTAAAAAAACAGTGTTTCTACCTAAATGCTCATATTACATTTTTTATTATTAATGACTTTGTTATTCATAATTACATGCATGCTATAATAAAATGAGAAAAAAAAAATCCTTTAAAAAACTTCAAGTACAACTAAAAAGGAAAATTTTTTTTTTTTTTTTTTAACTTTGTGGAATTTCATCTCACAAAAGTAATGAATCAAAGACCATAAATGTTCTTCTTTTACATCAACGATACGAAAAACTAATTACTTTTGGGATTATATTTAATTATTTATCGCTTCTGTTGCATTCAAGTTTTCCAAATTTCCTTTTTTTCCCCCCTTCTTTGAAGTGTGGATATTTCTCCTTAATTCAGGTAAGAAAATAACGTAAATTAATAACTGTTATTTAAGTGCAAAAGTTATTAAATGGATGATAATTATTTTTAAGAGTACGTTACTTTTTAACCAGAATTTGGTTAATTACTGTGTACTTTGCTTGTAATGTTGGAGGCCAAAAAAAAATATTCTGTTCTAACGATGATATTTAATTATTAGGGGGTTTAATTTTACTCTCTGAAGACAGATTTCAAGAAAAATATTTTTTAATCTTTCGCAAAATGAAACTTCCTGACACATTCATGGGTTCATTTTTATACGGATATCCATTAAATCTGAGCACGTTGTTTTTGAAGTAATTCGAAATCGTGTAGCACTTTTCATTTTTCGATAACGTATAACCTATTGAGTTTTATATATATGTCTCCTCGAGATAACTTTCTGAAAATCTGGTTGCAACAGCAACTTTGACATCATTTTCAGAAAAATGCCTTACTTTTTTTTTTACACTTGTGATTTTTGTCCTCTACAAGCTACGTTTGCCAACTCTAGTACAGACTCTAAAAACAAACTAATTTTACCGGTTTTAAGATAGTTATTGAAAATTGAATTATAATTAGAAAAAAAAAACAGTGACGATATCCCTATGAACTGGTTTCCATTAATTTATCTTTTGCTGGGAAATTTTAAGGCCGAATCAGCTGCTGGTTATAGCTCTTTTCGTATTGATCGAATAAAATTACTTAAGTATTTAAAAATCAGATAATATAAAACGAAATAAGTTAATACAGTTCTTTTAAAAGAACAGTGTTTCCTACCTAAATGTTCATATTACATTTCCTTTTTTTATTAATGACTTTGTTATTCATAATTACATGCATGCTATAATAAAACGAGAAAAAAAATCCTTTAAAAACTTTAAGTACAACTGAAAAGGAAAAAAAATTTTTTTTTCTTTAACTTTGTGGAATTGCATCTCACAAATGTAATGAATGAAAGACCATAAATGTTCTTTTTTTACATCAGTGATATGAAAAACTAATTACTTATGGGATTATCTTGAATTATTTATCGCTTCTGTCGCACTCAAGTTTTCTAAATTTCCCCCTTTTTTTTTCCTCTTTGAAGTGTGGATATTTCTCCTTAATTATGGTAAGGAAATAAACGCAAATTAATAACTGTTATTTAAGTGCAAAAGTTAATAAATAGATGATAATTAATTTTAAAAGTACGTAAAGTTTTAAAAGTACGTTACTTTTTTTGCCATAATTTGGTTCGTTACAGCTTATTTTTCTAGTAATGTTTGAAGCAGAAAAAAAAAAAAATCCCTTTTTAATGATACTACTTAATTATTAGGGGATTTAATTTTACTCTCTGAAGACAGTTTTCAAAAAAAGTATTTTTCAACCCTCCGCAAAATGAAACTTCCTGACACAATCACGGACTCATTTTTACAGAGAAATGCATTATATCGGAGCACGTAGTTTTTTAGTTTTTTATTTATTTATTTTTTTTTTTATAGTGATTTGAAATCGAATTGCACTTTTCATTTTTCGATAAAGTATAACGTATTGAGTTTTATATACTTGTCTTCTCGAGATAACTTTCTAAAAATCTGAGTATAACAGCAACTTTGATTTCATTTTTAGAAGGATCTTTTTTTTTTTCTTTACACTAGCTTTACACTGGTTTCTGCTCCCTACAAGCTACGCTTGCCAACTTCCGTTCAGACTCTAAGATTATTATCGAAAATTGAATTATAATTAAAAGAAAAAAAAAACAGTGTCGATATCCCTGTGAACGGGTTTCCATTCATTTTTCTTTTGCTGGGAGATTTTAAGGCCGAATCAGATGCTGGTTATAGCTCTTTTCGTGTTGATTGAATAAAATTAGTTAAACATTTGAAAATCAGTTAATATAAAATGAAATAAGTCGATACAGTTCTTTTTAAAGAACAGTGTTTCTTACCTAAATGCTCATATTACATTTACATTTCTTTACTAATGACTTTGTTATTCATAACTATATGCATCGTGTAATAAAACACGAAAAAATAAAATTTACTAAAAAAAAATCTCAAGTACAACTGAAACAATTTTTTTTCTTTTTCTACTTTCTGGAATTACATTTCACAAAAGTAATGAATCAACGACCATAAATGTTCTTCTTTTACATCAGCGACTTGAAAAACTAATTACTTATGGGATTATCTTGAATTATTTATCGCTTCTGTCGCACCTCAAATTTTCTAAATTTCCCCCCTTTTTTTTCCTCTTTGAAAAGGGGATATTTCTACTTAATTACGGGAAGGAAACAAATGCAAATTAATAATTGTTATTTAAGTTCAAATGTTAATAAATAGATGATAATTATTTTAAAAAGTCCTTCCGGCAATGACGGGAGGAAGAGGTAGCTTTCATATACTTATTTATTTATTTATTTTAAATTAAGTTATATTATTCAAACATACGAAGCTCAAATTAGTGGAACCTGATTTTATAAGATTGAATATTAGTTTTTGTCAATACTGAATATTTATAGGAATTTTTAGAAATTAGTCATATTTTATTGAACCTGGTTTTATTTTAAGCGATTTAGAGAGTCGCCAAATTCCACGATATCATGAAGTGTATGTCATTTTAAAGCAACATGATGGATAAAAGAAACCAATGAGCTTGGTCGAAATCTTAATTCATATGAACATGCACACTCACATCGATATCGATTAATATATACGAGTGCTGTCGCGGGCAAATTGACTTTTTTTTTTTTAAATGTCACCCACATTAGAAATTGAAATTGCTATATCCCAGGCGTTTTTCAAGATAAAGACAAAGCAAAAAATACACCTGGATTCATTATTAAGATAAATAGTTTAGAAAGAAACCTTTTTTCAATTTCTAATTTTTGGTTTGTACATCATTATACATTTAAAAGATTTTTGACAAACTTAAATGGCCGCCATTTTTAAACAAGATGTCGGATAAAGTTGGAGCATGAACTCGGTCAAGACATTGGTAGTACCATGTACACAAGGAGTTATATCGAAATCAGTTTATAAATATGCGCATTATAGCGTGACAAATTTCAGACCGTTTCAAAATGTCAATCACACTGGAAATTGAAAGTGCTAAAACTCAGCCATTTTTCAAGATATAGATGAAACAAAAAATGCTCTGGAATCTTTGTATCAAGGTTATAACACAAAAGAAAAATCCTTTCCAATTTCTTACTTTTTTGCACCTAATTTTAAAATGTAAATTAAAAAAAATTAATATTCCGCCATTTTCAAAAAAGACGGCGGTTGGAACTGGCCAACGAACTCGGTACAGGCATCTGTATGTACTATCTACACACCAAGTTTCATCCAAATCGATTCATAAATACCCGTGTTATCACGTAGCGAAAACCAGAACATTTCAAAATGTGAGCAACACTAAATATTAAAAGTGCTATAACTTAGCCATTTTTTAAGATACAGACGGAACAAAAAATGTTTTGGAATCTTTGTATCAAGGTCAAATGAATAAAAGAAAAATCTTTTTTCAATTTCACCCTTTTTTGTACCTAATTTTAAATTAAAAATTAAAAAAAAATAAATAAAATAAATGGCCGCCCTTTTGAAACAAGATGGCGGATGGAACTGGCTAACGAACTTGGTTCAGGCTTCATTATGTATTATGTACACACCAAAAGTTACATCCAAATCGATTTATAAATATGCGTGTTATCACGGGACAAAAATCAGATCGTTTCAAAATGTCAGCCATAAGAAAAATTCAAAGTGCTATAACTCAATCATTTTTTAAGATATAGACAAAATAAAAAGTTTTCTGGAATCGGTGTTTTAAGATCTAACACATAAAATAAAAATATTTTCCAATTTTTAATTTTTTCGCATTTAATTTTAAATCTTAAATTTTTAAACTTTTTTAGACGGCCGCCATTTTGAAACAAGATGGCGGATGATACTGGCCAACGAACTCGGTCGAGATATTTGTATGTACTATGTACATACCAAGTTTCATTCAAATCGGCTCATAAATACGTTAGTTATAGCATGACAAAAATCAGATATATATATATATATATATATATTTATTTATATATATATATATGTCAACATTTGAACGGAGGGTGGTTTTGGGGTCTGGGGATCATGATCGGTGAAAATATACCAAAATTTTCTGGAAGTGCTTTCCTCCTGACGGCTGCAATAGGTAGCTTTTTACTTTTTGTAATGAAAGCTACCTAAAAATATGTTACTCTTTTGCTATAGTTTGGTTAATTACAGCGTATTTTGCTAGTAACGTTAATAGCAAAAAATATCCTGTTCTAACCATGTTAATTAATTATTGGGGGATTTTTATTTTACTTTTTGAAGAGTTTTCAAAAAAGTATTTTTTAATCCTTCGCAAAATGAAACTTCTTTACACATTCACGGGCTCATTTTTATACGAAAATGCATTATATCTGAGCACGTAGTTTTTGAAGTGATTTAAAATCGATTAGCACTTTTCATTTTTCGATAAAGTATAGCGTATTGAGTTTTATATATTTATCCTCTCGAGATAATTTTCTTAAAATCTGATTATAACAGCTATTTTGACATCATTTTGAAAAAGATCCCTTATTTATTTATTTATTTTTTACATTAGTGGTTTTTGTTCCCTACATGTTTCGCTTCCCAACTCCCGCTCAGACTCTAAAAGAACACTAATTTTTTCCGGTTTTAAGATAATTATTGGAAATTGAATTATAATTTTAAAAAAACCGTGATGATAACCATGTGAGATGTGAACTGGTTTCTATTCATTTCTCTTTTGCTGGGAGATTTTAAGGCTGATTCAGCCGCTGGTTATGACTCTATCGTATTGATTGAATAAAATTAGTTAAATATTTAAAAATGAGCTAATATAAAATGAAATAAGTCAATACAGTTCTTTTAAAAGAACAGTGTTTCTTACCTAAATGTTCATATTACATTTACCTTTTTAATTAATGACTTTGTAATTCATAATTACATGCATGCTATAATAAAACAAGGTAAAACCCCTACAAGGTTCGCTTGCCAACTCCCGTGCAGACTCTAAAAACACAAAACACACTAATTTTACCGGTTTTAAGATAATTATTAGAAATTGAATAATAATAATAATAATAATAATAATAATAATAATAATAATAATAATAATAAAGTGACGATATCCCTGTGAAATGGTTTCCATTCATGTCTCTTTTGCCGGGAGATTTTAAGGCCGAATCAGCTGCTGGTTATAGTTCTTTTCCTGTTGATTGAATAAAATTAGTTAAACATTTGAAAATCAGATAATATGAAATGAAATAAGTCAATACAGTTCTTTTAAAAGAACAGCGTTTCTTATCTAAATGCTTATATTAAATTTACATTTCTTTACTAATGATTTTGTTATTCATAATTACATACCTCGTGTAATAAAACTCGAAAAAAAAATTCCATTAAAAAAAACCTTAAGCACAATTGAAAAGGAATTGTTTTTTTAAATGACTGGCTTCTATGCTTTTTTTTTTTTTTTTTTTGGGGGGGGGGGGGTTAAGGCCGAACAAGAGACAATCTCCCGTGCAGACTCTGAAAACACAAAATTTTACCGGTTTTAAGATAATTATTGGAAATTCAATAATAATAATAATAATAATAATAATAACAACAATAATAATAATAATAATAAAGTGACGATAGCCCTGTGAATTGGTTTCCATTCATGTCTCTTTTGCCGGGAGATTTTAAGGCCGAATCAGCTGCTGGTTATAGTTCTTTTCCTATTGATTGAATAAAATTAGTTAAACATTTGAAAATCAGCTAATATGAAATGAAATAAGTCAATACAGTTCTTTTAAAAGAACAGTGTTTCTTATCTAAATGCTCGTATCTTAGACACACGGCAGTGTGTCAGCCAAGTTCACAAAGTAAAAGGCGACACACTGGCCGTGGGTTATATTACCCGAACCATTTCGAGCCACTTTTGAACTCTCAATAACTTAAATTCTATTTGACCTACACACTTGCAATTTTTTGTGTCGTGTAAGACCATCTTCTAATTTCCGAATCCTAAATTTTTTTAAAAAAATCTTGTACCGTTCACGAGAAATTGACGTCTGAAAACCACTGTTTTTACCATTGACTCACTGACTCACTCATATAAATGTTTGACTACTTCCAGGTGACTTAGGAAGTTGAAATTTGGTGTGGAGGTAGGTTATTGGATCTATAAATAGGAAAAAATCAGAAATTACCATTAATTAAACATTAATGGTTGGTTAGAGGATAAATTATTGGATTACAATGGAAGTTTATGCGAATTTCACAAAATACCAGATTTAGTGCCAAGTTGTCGTCACTTTTGGCGAGTATCAGGGCTAATCTCTGAAACTATCGAACCGATTTCAAAAGTAATGGTACCAAAATGATGGTATTCGCCCCGGTTCAAACATAAACTATATCTTATGTCTGTGCCACTAACCAAAAGAGGGTTCCGAAGCGAAAAACATTCTAAAAATGTGATTTTTGTTTTGCTGAAGGGCCTAGAAGCGCAAAATTTGGCATGTTAATTATTTATAAGACATAAATGATCACTAATGACATTTGCTAAAAAGTATCGAATTTAAATGGGTGAAAATACGCGAAGAGCGTTCTAAAAAAAGTTCGAAATACCACTTTTAAAACAATCTCAGCAAACAACAAACCGATCTTAAAAGTAATGATATCAAAATGATGATGACAGTCTTTGCTCCAACACAGGATATATCTTATGTCGATTACACGAACCCAAAGGAGGTAAAAGAGCAAAAAACATTCTAAAAATGCGATGTCTGTATATTAAGGGACTGGACTGGAAACATAAAGTTTGGCATTTTAGAGTTTATGGGAATTTCGCGAAATATCAGAAATAGTGCCAAGTTGGCAAAGCTTTTGGCGAGTATCGGGACTAATCTCTGAAACCACCGAACCGATTTCAAAATTAATGATACCAATATGATGGTATTCGCCCCGGTTCAAACATAGGCTATATTTTATGCGTATACCATTAACCAAAAGAGGGTGAAGAAGCAAAAAACATTCTAAAAAAGCAACTTTTGTGTTACTGAAAGACCTAGAACTATAAGATTTGGCATGTTAATTATTTATAAGATATAAATGATCTCTAAGGCATTTGATAAAAAATACGGAATTCAAAAAGGGTGAAAATGTGCGAAAAGCGTTCTAAAAATTTTCTAAATTGGAATTTTTAAGCAATTTCAACAAACAACAAACCGATCTTAAAAGTAATGATATCAAAATGATGGTGATAGTCCTTGCTCTAATATAGGCTATATCTTATGTCGATTCCATTAATCCAAAGGGGGTAAAAGAGCAAAAAGCGTTCTAAAAATGCGATGTCTGTATGTTAAGGGCCTAAAAACATAAAATTTCGCATGTTCATTAATTATAAGATATAAATGATCAGTAAGAACATTTGTTAACAAATACAAAATTTAAAAGAGGTAAAAATACGCAAAAAGCGTTCTAAAAAATTTCTAAATAGCAATATTTAAGCAATCTTCGGTAGTTAGCGAACCGATTTAAAGAAAAAAAAGATGCCAAATGATGGCGACAGTCCTTGCTCTAACAAAATTATTGGATAAATTACCAGATTACAATGGGAATCTATGGAAATTTGGCAAAATACCAGAAATAGCGCCATGTTAGCATGAATTTTGGTGCGTAATTTTTGTCGTCAATATAGCGATATTTCGCCAAGTTGGCTACAAACGTTTTTGGTCGACCAAATAATCATGTAGTACCCAATCACGTAAAAGAAACATCCTTATTAGTGGAATTTAAAGGAACATAAGCAGTCCTAATGTTAAATTTTTAAATTTGACTGAAAAAAACAGTGAATAAATGCAGGAATAAGCTGAAAGATTAATTAATATTAAATAAAACTAATTTATCTAATTTAACCTATTTATTTCAAAAAGGAAACAAATACCTACTTATTTGACAAAAAATAATGATATCCTATCAAAAACATTAATGTGAAAAAATGCCAAGTTCGTTAAAGGTTTCGCTCATAAAAGAAGTGATTTGACAAAAAAATAATGATATCCTGTCAAAAACATGAATGTGAAAGAATGCCAAGTTCGTTAAAGGTTTCGCTAATAAAATAAGTGAGATTTAACTACAAACCAAGTTCTTTCGGAGCTACTTAAATCATAGCTCCTGTCATGCATAATATTATTCAATTGCTTAAAATGATTTGTTATGTTACTTGTTATTCAATAGAGCGACTTGGCAAGTTTTCAGCTACCAACTTTAATCTTTGAGTCGGAGTATAATTTAATCTAGAATCTGATTGGCAGAGATCTAGTCAATCGAGTGTTCGAATAAGTATATTGAAGTTAAGGTACTGATAAGTTAAGGAAGGGATCAACTTTAATTTCTGATCAACTAAATAGAAAAAATTGAATAAGAGAAAACTTGCTAAGTCGCTTAATTGAATAGCAAATAACATAACAAATCATTTTAAGCAATTGAATAATATTATGCATGACAGGAGCTATGATTTAAGGAGCTCCGAAAGAACTTGGTTTGTAGTTAAATCTCACTTATTTTATTAGCGAAACCTTTAACGAACTTGGCATTCTTTCACATTCATGTTTTTGACAGGATATCATTATTTTTTTGTCAAATCACTTCTTTTATGAGCGAAACCTTTAACGAACTTGGTATTTTTTCACATTCATGTTTTTAATAGGATTACATTTACATTTCTTTACTAATGACTTTGTTGTTCATAACTACACACATCGTGTAATAAAACTCGAAAAAAAAAATCCATTAAAAAAATAGTAAAAATTTCGAAAAAATGAGTTATTTTAAAAAAGAACTCCTACATTGATTTAGCCCTACTCTCCTAAAACAAATATTCTTTTAAAGTTACCAAACTTCATAAACCATAAACTTCGACAGATCAACGTATTAAAAAATTGTGCTGCATAAATCAATTAGAACCATGTGATCACCAGCGCATCAATTTTTATTGTCTGAGCGAAGCGAAGTCTTATACTCAGAGTATGTAACGATATTAAAAGTAAAAAAAATTCTTTCGTCAAGCAAATCTCAAAAAGTACTTATCAGATTTTGATTCTGTTTGTATCATTAGATACCTATGGAGGTAATCTGGTGAATGCACCACCTACGAAAAATTAGTTCCAAATAGTTTAAAAGTTATATTAAAAAAAACTGATAAAAAGCACAATTTATTTGCATACGTCACAGAAATTTGGTGTGCGTCATTTTTCACTGGCTGGATATTTTTGTAGAGAACCGAATCAGAGTGTATGGAGTAAATAGTAATTGTTTGAGCGAAGCGAAGGCTAATACACATAGTACGTAATGATATTAAAAGTTAAGCATAATTCTTTAGGCAAACAAATCTGAAAAATACATGACGGATTTTGAAGTTGATTGTACTAGAAGGTACCTATAAGTGTAACCTACTGAATGCACCTACTTTAAAAAATGTGTTCCAAATAGTTAAAAAATTATATTAAAAAAACTGATAAAAAAGTACGATTTATTTGCATACATCTCAGATATTTGATGTACGGAAACTTGTTTTTGTTATATTCCAGAATTTGAGCACATGGAGCAAAGAAAATACGCAAGCAATTTTTATTTAAATACAATAAAACATATTTAAATTTAAAAAACAAATCTGTTTTTTTATTATTTTTATATTATTTATTTAAAAGAAAAAAGCCATAATACTTAGTGACTTAGTATTCGGGGTTTTGCGATAATTTTTATAATAACATTTTGTAATCGCATCTTTTGCTTGACATCTTATATACTTCACACATGAAAATTAGGAAAAAATTCTTTCGTGTTTAAGTAAAATACGAGTTTGACATGAGTGCTTTAGATATTACTTTTAATCATAGATTATATTCTGTTATTTTGTTTACATAGATTACTTAATATTATTTCTCATTAAGCAACCTGTGTTCCCCAGCGATTATTGCTCTATTGCACGCATTTTATAGTGGCTACATTTTATAAAAACGTATACATGACGCAGAGGTCATACATACACCAAGTTGATGCGATTGCAACAAAATGGCGATTTCATGTCTCACATGGTAACCCGTTTATTTTGTTCCATCACTTTATTTAAAAAATAAACAAAGTTGGAAGCAATAAATATACAGTTATAAATAATAAACATAATAATAAATAAAATAAAAAGTATAAATATGACAAAAAATCGTATTAGAGAAATATTCAAAAACTGTCACCGAAACAAAGTTTCAACCAATTTACGGGAGTAGAAATCGCGCCACGTAGTGCATGTATGAACGCTGTATTTATAACTAAACGTGCTATATTTATACGTAAAAATAAGCATAAACGTTCCTCAGGTTTATTTATGTAACTGTTCATATCTATTTGCAACAAATATCACTTTCTGAAGTCTCCACAGGATGAAGGTTTATAAAAACGCCAAGGAAAAGGTAATATTGGAAAAGTACCTTGAAATTGAAGTAGGTATATCCAGTCTTCTCGCTGACTTTTGACCAACGTTAGTAATTTGACGAATTAAAAATAAAAAACATTCGCCAAATGAAAAAAATATTAGCCAAATAGATTCGCCGTGTAGCACTAAAAAATTATCTTTAATTCTTTAATGTACTCCTTTTTTCCCCCCAAGATGTCCTAAAATAACCTAAGCTTTTATAACTGCGACAACGATTGTTATTAATCTAAACTCAACTATTCGCTATACATTAAAAATGTTATTGTACAAATATATTTATAAAAAAAAAATAAAAATATCAAACACACACACCAAAAAACGAAAAAGAAAAGAAAAAAAAGAAAAACTGAGCACTAGCAATTTGGCGAATCTAATTGCTGGTTTACTCGCCAAATGAAGAATTTAGTCGCAATTTGGCGCAATGGCGAGCGGCAGCGAGAATACTGGGTATATCATATACGGATCGGGTTTGAGGCAAATTTGGCGAAAATCATTTTTGAATATGAGTTACAAATATATTTTTCAATTATTTTGTATTATTTCAAAAAATTAAATAATAATAATAATTAAAAGCACGATCAATTAATAAAGAAAGAAAAACTATTTATATTATTTGATTAAAAAAAATTAAACAATTTATTAATAATGTTTACAGAGTATTTTAATGACATTACTCTATTGAGGTGGATTGAATCTGATATAAATCACCGAGTTTCACAACGATTACGTTAGAACAGGATATTCATAGCATTTTTAATCAATTTATCGCGACACACAAAAGAAATCAGCTACAATGCTGTCTTTTAGTAACAATTGATGAGATGAGTTTTCAATTTTGGCATGTGCTTTTAAATTTAACTATTTTTAGATACGTTCGTAATTATATAAATACGTAGCATCTACAGTCGTCGACTGATCCGTCCGTCTGTCTACTTATCCGCCAGTATGTCCACATACAACAGCACAAAATCTACCTAACCGAATCGTTTGAAATTTTAAATATATATTTGGCGCCGAATTTTGTTGAGTCATTTAAAAGTATTCCGTTAGATTGTGGCCGATGGGTTGAAATAATTCCAAGTGCTTTTTAATTATAACACCCGTAGAAACATAAAGAAATCGATATGCATTTATGAAGGGCACTAGAATATAAATTTTGTAGAATATGCCACGGAAAGAAATACTTATTATTCATTTAGAGGGTACCATAAAAGAATTCTGAAGCATAATGTTATGTGGGGGGGGGGGGGGGGCATTATTTTTTCCAATCAAAAGATTTTTATTATAGAATCATTTTCTCATTTGACATTACAAAGTCTTTTAAATAGTAATTTATTCAGGTAAAACTGCATAATAGAGTTCACTTTGGCGTATTGAGCCTGCATGTTTTTCTGAAAAAATGCGTTCCAATTTCTAAATCCCTTGTGATGATACTTTGACAGCTCAAAGATAATGCAGACGAGATATTCAAATCTCATGTCGTATCTTATACTACAAATATTGCCAATTCCTTTTATTTAACGCATGCTAAAGCGAAATATTGCTCAACTCCTTGAGAATGGATTTGAAAAGAAAACAAAACGGCGTATGTAGTGACCATCATGCATTACCTATTTAAATCCAATTGATCATATCTGGAACACATTCAAACGACGCATCACATTCCTTTGTTGGCGTTTTCGCGATTTTTATGTACCACTTTTAAAGAGAGCCTAAATTCTTATCGAGAACCTCATCACATCAATAGAAATCAGATGTAGATATTATACTGTTATATATATTAACTATTCTGAATTAACTATTTAAGGGGTTCACACACCATATAAAAAATTTCTCTTTCTTTTCAACCGTCATGATTTGTGCCATTTTTAGAACTTTCCAACAAAGTTGAAAAATGCTTATGCATTCGGTTTGTTTGGCCGTCTGGCCGCGCTCTAACTCCCGTAAATATACTCGGATTGCTATGAAATTTTTATACGTTATTGAGGTTTACACTAGCACGAACCCTATTGAAAATGAAGTATCTACCATGATTAGTTTATCTACAGAGAGAATCAAAAGTTTCCCATTACATTATGGCCTATGGGGAAAAATCGTTAATATACTCGGATTGCCATGAAATTTTAGGACGTTATTGACGTTTACCCTAGCACGAACCCTATTGAAAAAGAAGTTTATACCATGATTAGTTTATCTACAGGGCGAATCAAAAGTTTCCCATTACATTATGGTCCATGGGGAAAAATCGTTAATATACTCGGATTGACATGAAATTTTAGGACGTTATTGACGTTTACCCTAGCACAAGTCCTATCGAAAATGAAGTTTCTATCATGATTAGTTTATCTACAGGGCGAATCAAAAGTTTTCCATTTCATTACGGCCTATGGGGAAAAATCGTTTCAAAGGAATTTAAGATGTTATACCCTGTCAAACATATTAAAATATGCATTCTATATAATATAAGGTGAAAATGTAGCTATTATTCATTTACAGGGCCAAACAAAAGAATTCCATCAGATAATGGTAAAAGGGGGAATTGTGTGTGACATATTTTAAACATATTAAGCTTTTTCATGTATAATAAAATTGATATATGTCACTGAAGCTGAATATAAATTATACGCTACTGTCTTGCATAATATGAAGTACATAGCATTTACAGGGCCATACAAAAGATTTCAAATAGTATATTCTTTCCGAAGTACCGTATATGTGTCAGATGATGGCTGATGGAGGGATGAAATGCATTTTAATTATGATATGCGCGTTTATATTTCGCTAAATATATGCACATTATATGGTGTGTATAAATGTTATAGTTGATATACGGGGCTACCCAAAAGAGCTCACCAATTTACTGAATATGAGCGTAAATTATTAAAGCGTGGTTCTTAAATAAACTATGCATTTTTACGCTGAGCTTCACTCAATTTACTGAGAGATGTTTGCAGAATATAGATAAAAGGATATACAGGGCCACGCAAAGAATTCGGTACATGGACGCTTATGAATGATGATTTATTAGAATGTGATTTGAGTTGTTTTAAAAGTGTTTTGTTTACAATAAATTTTAGCCTAATGCTGATGTGTAATAAAGGTACAATGTAAACTACAGGGCTGAACAAAAGTATTCAAGTATGTTTCCATCTTATAGTATGAATTGCTGAAAAAAAAATTTCAAGCTACTGGGTATTTTCTTGCTAAACTAAATTTTCCCATTATATCAATTGACATATGAAATACAGAGCTGTTCAAAAGTACTGGAATACATATTTGGGTACATTTGGCAATACGCTATTATTTCCCTAAATAACAAAGTTTTGTTAAAGATTTCATTAAGTGTTGGAATCTATGCTTAACGCATGATTTTTCTTACTTGTTACGTTCTAAAATTGGTGTGGAGTGTCTGTTTATCTTCTCGGCGTAATTTCAAAGAGTTCAAATTCCGATACAAGATATTTTAGTGTTTTATTATGTGCATTAATTTTAATATATTGCGTACGTTCAATTTTATAACCACGCATGGCTCTTTTGCATAATTTGCTTCCCTCTTTTTTAACCATGTATACGAATTTATATAGAATGTTTTGTAATTGTATAGTTCAATTTGGTCATTTTCGTCATTTAAACTTGTAGCAGTATATGGTCAATTAAAGGTAGCATCGTATTTTTTTTCTTTTACTTTTTTCAAGTTCTTATTAAATCTATGTTCTCAGCAATATCGCTCAGACTAATCCCTCTGAGGGAAGTCCTAGTTTAAAATTATTTTCTATTGTTTAAAAAAGGAAGTTTCAATTAAAAAAAACGTTTAAATTATAACTATAGAACAAAACAATTTTTATAATTAAATATATATATATAAAAGTAAATAGGCAATTTATTAAGAAATAAACAGCAATAACCGGGTTACCATATCAGGCAAAATAACGTCATTTTAGCGCCAGTTAGAGGTCTAGGTGCGTATATAACATCTGTGCCAAGTTTTATATTCCACGCCGTATTTGTTGAGATATTTAGAAGCTATTAACTATCTCTGCCTATGGGGATGCCTTCGTTTCTCATGACACTAATTATTTATCCAAAAACCAAAAATAAAATAAAACAATAATATAAAACCAAAAATAAAAAAAATTACTCTTTGAAATTTAGTCTTGGAACATTTCAAAATGCACTGAGTTAAAAATATATAATATAAAGAGGAAAAAAGTGTTACGTCATTTTTATAAACCGAGTATGTTGATACAAATAGGTCTGCCAATCCACGAACATGATTTGTTCAAGATTTATGGGCATTTTTTTTAGCAACAATTGATACTTTTTGTTATTTTATTATATATATGTATCGTACATTTACACAACACTACGTTTTCATTGAAACATATTTTCAATTATATTACTTTTATAATAAACATTTTGAGCCAAAATTTTTTATGTTTTTAATAAAATAAGCCTATCACACATGAGTATATGCTTAGAATAGCGGATTTCCTACCTAACTGCTCTAATTACATTAGTATTTATTTGCAAATGACTTTTATATTCATAGAAATATACACGCTGTAAGTAAGTGCACTTTCAAGTATAACTAAGGGAGAAAAACACGATGTTTTCTTTCTCCACTTTGTAAAATTATTCCTCTCTTCTATTCAAAGTAATCAATCAAGAACCAAAATACTAATTCCTTTCTCTCATCAGAAATCAGAAAAATTTCTTGCTTTATGGATTTACCTTGAATTATTTATCATTTCTGATGTGTAATTCATAGAACCAACTTATTATTCCTTGAAGTGTGGCCTTTATTTAATTAAAGTAACGAAAAAATAAGTTTTCTTTATTTTTTCATTTGGAAGACTGTACAATTAGTTATTCAAAACATTTTTTCCCTTCATTTAATCATTAAAAGAGTAATAATGACTGTACAAGCTCTCAAACCGGAAGATTGTATGTACAGTGCTCAGCAAAAGTTTAGACAATGATCGATTACGCTTCTATATTCAGAAGTATGCACCGAATTTTTGTAATTCATCTGTCATACATTACTTGTGACTTATCCTTTATTCACATACAATAAATTTTAAATTTAAGGAACCTTTTACATAATGCATTATGAAGAAAAAAAGAAATTAACATTGTGGCAAAAGTATAGACAATTTGTATATTTACAGAAAAATAACAACAAATTAAAATCGAGTTTTACCCACGGTGTCTGCAATTAGTACAAGAATTTGACTTTTCATCGAACAAACTAAATCCTGCATCACTTGGGGGTATATTTTGTACCAAATATGTTCAAAAGCAGCTCGAAGATTAACAGAAAAGTATAGCAAAAATTTGCATAAACTTTACGACATATGATGTTACAAAAGTTTTCGATTGGGTCCAGATCAGAGCTACACGCCGGCCAGTTGAGATCAGTAGTATTTTCAGAGTTAAACGAAGTTCTTGTTTTGTATGCAATATGCACAGACGCATTATATTGCTGAAATCCATACTTTGACCATCTAAAACTTTCCCAAATGACAAAAAATTGATCTTCGACGTATGTATGTATTCTTGTGTTGCTTGGCAACCATTGAGTAACTTTATATATACTGGAGCATTAAAGCAAAATGAGGACCAAATCATTAAAAAGTCACCTCCTTGTTGTCGAGTTAAGAAAGTCACAGGCTCTTTATGCAAGTCGTGCCAATAGTGTGCCCACCCGTTTGGGCCATTCAAATTCTACTTTTTTCTCGTTATTGAATATTATAGCGTACTATTTGGGTCCGTATGCAGTATGTTTGCAAGTTCATTGCATTCTCGCCAATTTGTAGCAAGATTTTAAAGCTGATTGTTTTATCATTTTCATGTAAAGTGATTTACCTGTTTCTTTAATTCATCTATGAATCATGTCCATCGATACAGAAAGTTCTGACTTACTTTTAATGTGATTGACAATCATCATTTGTGTAAATGTCAGTTTATGAATCCTTTTGTCATCTCATTTTCTGGTCAAAGAAGGTCTTCCAGATTTACGTTTTCTTTTGAAGGAGTCACTCTTAGACTATACTTCATAGATAGACCACTTTGGACGGTTAAATGCTGTTGAAATTTCTGCAACAGTCTTTTCTTTACATTTCAGCTTTCCTACTTCAATTACCTCATCTAACTGAATATTTTTAGCTCGCGGTATCTTCATTAATGACACTATATCGAGGTATATTTAAATACTTCAGACATTTGACATCATAATTTAGAAATTTGCATTTTTTCCGTGAACAGTTGGCAAATAAATCAAAAAAGTGTCTAAATTTTTTGCAATAACCGAATTTTACTCTTTTGAGTTAAATTAAATATTATCTTATATTATAACCATTTTTTTATCCTGCATTGTTGAAAATATATTTATAAATAAGTATAGCAATTTGTGAAACTCAAGTGTTTGTATTTTTTATTTAAAGGCTAAAAAATACCAATGTCTAAACTTTTGCACTGTAAGTGAACGGAAATAATAAAATCGTTTAATATTGAGATACATATATCTATAATTGGTATCGTTTACGATTCAAGTTTTAATAAATTTCTTTTTCTTTATAACATGAAAATTGTATGAAATAATTACCTATAGATGTCTTTATCTGTTACCGAAAGATGATAGCATAAGATGGATATTTATTTGTTTAAAATGCAAACTTTTTACAGAGTTTATACATTTTTCTTCATTTTTCAAAATCGCGAAATGTAAGAAGTAAGTTTATTTGTCTTTTTTTTCTACCAATGATCTAAATAAACAAGTTGGAAATTGCACGTGAACGTAGCAAATGAGGTGCGTTCGTACGATAACGAAGTTTTAAAAATATTCAGATCTTTCTGATATAGTAGAGCGTACTCCGGATACAGTATGGTAGTCGAAATCTTTGTGTTTCTGTAAATATGCAGAAAGTAATTTTCATTACACCTCAGAAACATATATCTTATTCATAAAATGTGAAATAGTTGAATATAATTAAAACACGCCCCAAACAATATTTCCCCGTATAGCATTATGTAGTGGGATACTTTTGTGTGGCCCTGTAATTTAATAATAAAAATTATTTGCATCACAGATTGTATGGAATGCATATTTTAGTATATATTTCGTAGATTCATGCCAATTCTATTATGTTCGAATGAGTGTAACATCATTAAAATGCATTCGAAACTTCTTCCCATTGACCGTAATGTAACGGAATCCTTTTGATTGACCCTGTAATTGAACTATGCACCCGAGTTTCATAACATTTGAAAAGACTTGACAAAATTACGCAATAATTATATGTTTTAAATTTCAAACGATTAAAATCCATTTGAAACTTTTTTTCCCATTAACCGCAATGTAGCGGAATCCTTTTGATTGTCCCTGTAATTGATCTATCCATCCGATTTTCATAAAATTTGAAATGACTCGACAAAATTATGTTATAATTATCTATTTTAAAATTCAAACGATTCGGTTGGGTAGTTTTTGAGTTGTTATATGCGGACGGACATACGGACAGAGAGACAGACAGACGGACAGACGGACGGACTGAGCGACAACAATAGGTCCTACGTATTTACATAATTACGAACGCACCTAAAAAAATCACAATCTGAGCTTTTAGACATATTTGGAAAGAAGTTTTAAAATTATGAATTTACATAATTAAGTCTAATTTTTATGCCTTTTTGTAACATACAAAATAAAGGGCACTAGGCACAAATGGATGCATATTTTTGTTCGTCATTTAGGGAACAGTTATGTATGCAAAAGTCAAAATATATAATTATATTCATTATACTGTTACAAATACTATGCATATTCCCATATTTAGAATATTTACATTTTATCAAATAAACATTTTACAAAATAATAATAATAATAATTATTATTATTATTATTAACGTAACAAGTCCCTTGTAAGTGCTATTCTACATCTTGCAATTAAAAAATTGTTTAAAAAACATTTTGTTATATTATTTGTTGAAAATAGGCTTTTTTTTTTTCGAATTTTGGGAGTTCTGAGATCTCTTAAGTAAAAATCACAGGCAATACAATTAACACTTTTGGTTCCGGCGTCTCTTACAGAAATTTTATTCGATTGACAACACTTTTTAAAAGAGAAGTTATGTACAATTACACTATAGCAAACATGCTTTTATAAAAGGAGTCAATTTTTATTTTTCTTCGTTACTGATGCCAAAAACAAATTTTACAAAGAAAGATGATGTCACGTCAGGCGCGACAAAGGAGTGCAAAGAGTTAGATATAAATAAATAGTTTTAAATAAAAATTCTGCTGAGAAATGTTTATAATCGGGGTTGAGTATAATTTAATCAAGGTAGGGATGTTAGAAATTAATAAATAAAGAATTCGATTATAAGTGGCAATTTTTGTTTGAAAAGTCAAACATAAAATCTTCAAAGTTTTTTTTTTTTTTTTGTTTTTGATTGATTTTTAATTTTATTTTTATAGTTACGTTTTCTTGGGGTATGGTATACGCAAAAATGCTTTAATAAAACATAACAAACTTTGTTTTCCTTCGTTACTGCTGGCCAAAACACATTTTGAAAAGATATATGATGTCACGTCAGGGTCGACAAAGGACTGCAAAGGGTTAGATATATATGTTAAATAATTTTGAATAAAAATTTTGCTGTGAAATGGTTTTAATCACAGTTGAGTAAAATTTCATTAAAGTAGATTTTTAATTCTACTAGCCGCCCTTGACGAACAGTTTAGTATTCCTTAAATGTATGTTAAGCTTTGTATCATATTACTTTAATTCCTAATTTAATTTACTTGCTCAATTCTTTGCCAAATCAGAAGATTATGTCACAGAAATCAAGAATTCGGTATTTTTATGCTAGCCGGGCACAGGCGATAAATCGCCAAACATTATTCCCGTGGTATTTTTTCGTATTTCATTAATTTCATTAAAAATATAATCCCTTCACTGACTTCATTTATAATACATAACTTTAATTTTAAACTGAAACGTTTAAAATTCATGAATTTTATTTATTTGCTTTTTATTTAATAAAAAAAGGTATTTTGAAGTTTTATAATTGCAACAAAAGAGCGAAACGTAAATAAACCCGATTTACCTCAGTCTAAATTCTGCCAAAAGATTTTCACAACATAACCTATGAGATGTCTTTCATTCGGGCATTGTCATTAATTAATTAAAAAATAATCGCGATTTCTGTGCCACATACGATAGCGTAACATATATATGTAGATTTGTATAGTTGTTTCCTTGGGGTATGGTATACGTAAAAAATTAAACAAACTTTGTAAACCTTAATATGATCCCATATTACATATTTTAGTAAGGAAAGTTTGATACATAGGGAAGATTGATACATAGATACCATTTTGTTTTGTTTTTTAAATTTTTATTGGTTTTATGTTTTTCAATTTTTAATAAATAGTTTTTTACAACATTTGATGATCGTTTTAATTTAACATCTACTTTGTGATTCTTAATAGATAGACAGATAAAATCTTATACTATAATGCGAGCAAAAATTGTGTGTGTGTGTGTGTGGGTAACTTTTATCTCAAAAACGGCTCTAACGATTTTCGCAAAAATTTGGATTTTACCATTTTCGGGCACGAGAAGACCATTGGGCTAGGTCACATGTTCGAGAAAATTCGATTATTGGGTCGTTTTGGGTCGTAATGGGTCAAGATCAAGCTATTTATATCTAGAGAACGGATGGATCGATTTTAAGGAAATTTTCTATCCAATCGTTTTTTGGCACAACAAAACTATTAGGCTGGGTCACATGTTCGAAAAATTTCGATTAGTGGGTCAATTTTGGGTCATTATGGGTCAAGCTATTTTTATCTAAAAAACGGCTCTATCGATTTTGACCAAATTTTATATTTTATCGTTTTGGATTACAAGAAGACCATTGGGTTAGGTAACATGTTCGAGAAAATTCGGTAAGTGGGTCATTCTTGGGGTCATTGTGGGTCATGCTATTTTTATCTAGCGATTTTCTCATGCAATTTTGACTAAAAATTGCATTCTATGGTTTTCGGGCACGAGAAAAACATTGGGCTAGGTTACATGTTCGAGAAAAAATTTCAATGGGTCTTATTGGGTCATTAAGAGTCTGGGTCAAGCTATTTATATTTAAAGAACGGCGTGATGGATTATAACGAAATTTTGTATGTAACAGTTTTTTGACATGAGAAAACTAATGGGCTAAATCACATGTTTGAGAGATTTCGACTATGAGGGTCATTTGTGGGTCATGATGGGTCATAATGGGTCATGGTCAACCTATATCTAAAGAACAAGTGGATCGATTTTAACGAAATTTTGTATGCAACATTTTTTTGGCACGATAAAATCATTGGACTAGGTTACATGTTCGAAAAATTTCGATTAATGGGTCATTTTGGGTCATTAAGAGTCTGGGTCGAGCTATTTATATTTAAAGAACGGCGTGATGGATTATAACGAAATTTTGTATGTGACAGTTTTTTGACATGGGAAAACTAATGAGCTAAATCACATGTTTGAGAGATTTCGACTATGAGGGTCATTTGTGGGTCATGATGGGTCATAATGGGTCATGGTCAAACTATATCTAAAGAACAGGTGGATCGAATTTAATGAAATTTTGTATGCAACATTTTTTTGGCACGATAAAATCATTGGACTAGGTTACATGTTCGAAAAATTTCGATTAATGGGTCATTTTGGATCATAAAGGGTCTGGGTCAAGCTAATTAAAGAACGGCAGGATCAATTTTAACGAAATTCTGTATGTAACAATTTTTAGAAACGAGAAAACTAATGGACTAAGTCACATATTCGAGAGCTTTCGATTATAAGGGTCATTTGTGGGTCTTAATGGGTCAAGGTCAAGCTATATCTAAAGAATGGGCGGGTCGATTTTAACGAAATTTTATATACAACATATTTTTGGCATGAGAAAATCATTGGAGTAGGTCACATGTTCGAGAAATTTCAATTAGTGGGTCACTTTTGGGTCATTCTAATTTTATCTAGACAATGTTTCGCGCAATTTTGATTAAATTTTGCATTTTATCGTTTTCGATCACAAGAAAATCATTGGGTTAGGACAGATTTTTGAGAAAATTTGATCAATGGGTCATTTTGGATTATTAGGGGTCAGGGTCAAACTAACTATATCTAAAAAACGGCTCAATCGATTTTATCTAAATTTTGTATCTAATGTTTTTCGGCATGCTAAAACTAAAGAGCTAGGCCACACGTTCGAGAGATTTCGATTATAAGCGTCATTTGTTGGTCATAATGGGTCATGCTAATTTTATATAGAAAATGGTACTCACCATTTTGACTATGCTTTGTATTATATCGTTTTTGAGCAAGCGAAAACCATTTGGCTTGGACACATGCTCGCGAAAATTCTATTAGTGGGTCATTTTGGGTCTTAATGAGCTAGGGTCATTCTAATTATATATAACAACGACTCAATCAATTTTACCCTAAATTTTTAAACAAAACTTTTTTGTCACGAGAAGACTATTGGGTTGAGTCGCATGTTACACAAATTTATATTAGTGGGTCATTTCGCTTCATTGCTGAATGCTGCCAAGCTAATTTTACCTAAAAAATGACTTAAACGATTTTGATTCAATTTTATATTCTACTGTTTTTGATTACCTGAAGACGATTGAGCTATGTCACATGCTTGATCAAATTTGATTAGTGGCTCATTTTGGGTAATACGGGTCAGGGTCACGAGAATATGGCAAAAGCCAATAACTTGGTGATATTTGACAAAATATTGGCGACATATGGCCAAAAAATCGACTATAAAAATTACGAAAACCAAAACACGTATTTGGAGCCAAATGAAAAGAATGCCTCCAAATTTGGCTATATCTAGCAAAAAATATTGTGTTTCAGAATGTAAAGAATTTTTTTATACATTCTTAAGAGGATTCGAGATCCATGGTTAAACCAATCAGAGTCGAGCTAAAAAAGTGATTTAGATCGATGTCCTTTCGTTGTAAAATTTAAAATAAAATAAAATTTATAAATATGCGCATAAAAACATAGTTTTCTTATTGATTGTTTTTCTAAATAATACTATTATAAACATGTTTTACAGTTATAATACAGAGTTAATGATACAGTGAAAATACTATATCGAGTTGAACACAAAGTTAATTTTGACCGAGCTAAGCTCGGTCTCCCCTGCTAGTATAGATAATATGCAACAATATTTTAACATTTTGTACAGTTAACTATTATGGAAGAGGGGGGGGATGCGTTGGCATTTTTTAGGTGCGTTCGTAATTATGTAAATACGTAGCACCTATTGTTGTCGTTCAGTCCGTCCGTCTGTCTGTCCGTCCGCATATAACAACGCAAAAACTACCCAACTGAATCATTTGAAATTTAAAATACATAATTATTACGTAATTTTGTCGAGTCGTTTCAAATTTTATGAAAACCGGATGCATAGGACATATTACAGGGACAATCAAAAGGATTCCGTTGCATTACGGTCAATGGGGAAAAAGTTTCAAATGCATTTTAATCGTTTGAAATTTTAAATACGTAATTATTACATAATTTCGCCGAGTTATTTCTAATTTTATCAAAATTGGATGCATAGTTCAATTACAGGGACAATCAAAATTATTGCGTTACTTTACGGTTAATGTGGAAAATGTTTCAAATGCATTTTAATCGTGTTACACTCATTGGAACGTAATAAAATTTATATGCATTTATTGCATAATCTATGGTGCAAAGAATATTTGTTATTGATTTACAAGGTCACACAAAAGTATTTCATTGCAAAATGGTATAGGGAGAACATTGTTTGGTACGCATTTTAATTGTAATTATTTACAGTTTTATGAGAGTGATATTTTTAAAACTTCTTTATCGTACGAGCGTATCTCATTTGCTACGCTTCACGTGCAATTTCCAACTTGTTTCTCTTGTAAAGGGGGTGGTAGTCCAGAAAAGTTTGGAAACCTGTGCCGTAAGGAATGAGGAAGAAGAATTTTTATCAGATGCTTCTGATTATGCTGATGTTGATTTATATAATCCAATTAGTGCTAATTCTTGAATTATTGTGGCATATTCTACTTTAAAGACCATTCGACATTATGTAAATTACGTAGAAAAGCAGTGCGATGATGAATGGTTAGTTCGCTTTGTGCATCGTGCTGAAGCAAAAAAGTTTAAATGGCCTGAAAATGGAAGATGTTTCTATAATTGACGAAGAGCAAATTGAAAGCACTTTTAAATCCACCCGACTTTACTTATCAAAATGATAAAAATATTAGTTTATCCTTAAAAAAAAAAAAAAAAAAAAAAAAAAAAAAAAAAAAAAAAAAAAAAAGCTTAAATGTGCTACATTTATGTTAAATTAGTTGCAAATCAGCAATGGTCACTTTATTTGTTACTTGCAGCAAGATCTCTATTTCTTTCATTATTTATTTTCTAAAAAATTTATTAATGGAATTGTTAAATTTTTTTGCAGTAAACATTTCTCAAACAAACAAATAAACAAAAAAAATGTCAACATCATTTCTTTTTAAATTTTACTAAAATATTTGAACATTTATCGTAAATAAAAAAGAATATTGCCCAGTTATACTGATGGCATTGAGCTCACAGGCTACGCATACTAATTGTACATTACAGCCTTATATATTCAAGGGTTAATTCCGTTGGAAAAAAAAATTAAGAAAGGGAAACAGCTCTCTCCTTTCCTCTTTTTTATACTTAATCATTAAACCTCCTAAACTATCAAGAACATGCTTTATCATAAAAAAATCTATATCCAAAATTCAGAGCAAATCGGATAATTCTTAATAAAAACCCATTTAACATTTATATAATTTAAGAGGAGCTATCCCCCTCTTTTATACTTAACCATTAAACTTCAAAAACTATTCAGAGATTTGAACGAAATCTGACAATTTTGCTTGAAAAACCCTTTTATATCAATTAAGGGGAGGGGCATTAGAACCTCCGTTCCCCCTGTTTATACTTATTCAATGAACACCTCATAATAGTCACGAAATTGCCTCATCAAAATGATCCTATATCTAAATTTTTGAACGAAAACTGTTAATTCCGCATGAAAGATCCATTAAATCAATTAAGGGGAGGGGCATGAGCCCCTCGTTCCCTCTCTTATACATTTCGAATGAACACCAAAAACTAATCAGGGAAGCGCCTTATCAGGATATACCTACATACAAAATTTCAAGTGGATCCGATATTTTTATCATGAGTTATCGCGTTACGCACGAACATACGAACGTACATACAGAACGGGCGGGCACATAAGCTCTCAGGTTATGATAGCCTGTGAGCTAAAAATGTATGACATATATTGAATTGTTAACAACTTTTTTTTTAATTTACATAACAATGTAAATTATGAAATCTCTCTTGTCCCAATCTCAATCCCAAATCTCCCTTGTTCCAATTTTAATCCCAAATCTCCCTTGCAAGTGTATCAGTACTCCCCAGTAATGGAAAGATTTGATACAATAATAACCATTCAGATAAAGTGAGATGTATTTTTTGAATGATTTTTTAAATTCACTGTATATTTAAATAAATAAATAAATAAATAAATAAATAAATAAATAAAAGGGCATTTTATAAGACACTAAAAGAAAAAAAACTTTCTAGAGATTACAAAAAATTGTTTCAAAAAAGTGTATCATATTTTCCCTTCCTCCTCTACAGCTTTGGAAAACGTACATTTGCTTTGCTTACTATTTTTCTGTTGATATTTAAAAAATGTAATCTTATGATTTTTTTACAGAGTTGTTTGGACAGAAACATGTTTTTATCTCAAGATATATATATTTTTTTATTACATATGATTAAAGACACCGCCGCATAAAGATGTAAAATTTCTAACAGGTGTTAAGATTAAAAGAAGAAGATGGCCTTGCATTTGTTTTATCATTTTTAAATTTCTTGTTTTGCTCAATATATATATATATATGTTGCTTTATATATTTATATATATGTACATATACACTTGCGTTTATCTGCAAAGCATTTAAGATAAAATCCCACCAAAGGTTTTATTAGGTGTGGGCTAGTGTTTAGTGGTTTTTTTAATACGAATGCATTTTTTGAGATAGGGGTCTTTTGACTATTACAAACTGTGCCCCCTTTTTAATTGAACGCCCACTTGATTTAATGTAACGCCAACTGATACTGTATTTAAGTTTTTTAGGTCAATGCAGACCAGAAAAGGGTGGTGTATTTTGGTGTATTTTTGTCGGCCGATTATCTACGCTATGGGATATAGGCCCTATGGGGTGGGTTGCCCTCCGTGGGGGTCTTTCTAAGGGAACCTAACCCGTATTTACGCAAGGTTCGAAGAAAACACAATTTGACGAACTAATGCCAATATTGAGACTTCGGTTGCTGCTACTGTTCAATAACTTAACTGAAATCTTATTCTTATTGAAATGCATTGACCTGCTAATGATGACCCACTAATTGAATTTTCTCGATTATGTGCCCTAGCCCAATGGTCTACTCTGATTCGAAATCGTTAGGATAGAAAATTTACCAAAAATCGCTAGATTCGTTTTCAGGATAAAATTTGTATACATTCACGGCTTACACGCACACAAGATTTGCTCGTATTATAATAATAGATTCTTAACCATTTAATGCATAAAGCATGAACATACAATGCTTGAATAACGTAGTTAAGATATTCATGTAACCAAAAACCTTGGTTTTATACTGACGTTTGGATTCGTAAATATTTATCAGCGCATTGCTTTTAGTTCTAAAATGTGTTATTCATTTTTTTTCACCCACTAAACAATAGATGTTAGATCAACATTATTATTGCTAGATTAGGAATCCTTTAACCTTGTTTTTGCTCATCTGTTTATTTATGTTTTAGCTTGTTTATATTTCATATAAAAAATTTGATTTTTCTTGATTTAGGAGTATTGTTTTTTAGATCCATTCTTTTGTCTCGTGAATTTTAGTTATTTAATTTTTAAATCATGAATAATTTTCAATTTTTCATTTATTTTTTTCTTGTAGTAAAATGACTTGTTCAAAATCTGTTAATCTGAATTTATTTTTGTTTTCATTTTTAACATTTTCGAACATAGCTGAGACTAATGTTAATATTAATGTTAATGTTAGTTAAGTTTAATGACTTTGGGTTATCAGTATAGGGGCAGATTCAAGGTCACCGTTCGCTACGTGGCTACTAAATTTTTTGACTTGGCGACTAATTTTTGACGTCTAAGTCGCCATCCTTTGGCAAATTTTGCGGGTGATTTTTTCGCAATCATTTGACGAAAAATACGTATTTCTGCAATACTCTGACGAGAATCACATGTTTTTTCGCGATCCTCTGACGAAAATTGCATTTTTTCGGGATCATTTGACAAAAATTGCGTTTTTCAGCGATTTGACGAATGTCGGAACGTTTTTGCAATCCTTTGATAAAATTAGCTTTTTTCCGATCTTTTAGCGAAATTTGCGTTGTTTCGTGCTGTTTTTTTAATTTTTCTTAGAAATTAAGACCTGGTAGCGACTGAAATATTTGGGTTAGGAGCCACTGGCTCCTTAACAAATTTGGAAATTTGCATCTACTTGTTAATCTGTTTACTTTCTGTTTGCCCTTGCTTTAAATCGAGTATATATACCCGGATTGAAAAATAACTAAAATACATTATTGAGGCATGCCATGATATGTTTGATATTGAAAATGAAATGTGTAACATTTATGGTTAACCTCAAGGACACACAAGTGTATTCCATTGAATTAAGGTCTAAGGGAAAATTTATATGAAATGTATTTTAATTACATTACGTAATCTTAGAAATAATGACATTTGTACACATTATGGAGATGCATCAGAAGATGGTTACTATCGAATGTACTATGTTTAATACTTATAGTAAAAATACAGAGAAACTCAAAAGTGTTCCATTACATGATGGTCTATGAAAGGAAAATCGTTTGTGGCATATTTTAATGATGTTACTCGCCTACAAACATAATGAAATTCATTACGATGTTCTTATATATGCTATGCATTTTAACTAAGTTTTTGCACAATACATGCATGTATAAATTGTATACACTATATGCAGGGCTATACAAAAGAATTCGAAACCATTACTGAGAATGAACATGGATTGCTTAAAGATGTTTGTAACACTCTCCAACACGATTGAAAAGTGTTTATGAACTCGGACTGTCTGTCTACCTATCCGTTCTCTAACTTGTGTACATATTAGAGGTCTGCACGGGCCGGAATCTCCAGGCCCGGGCCCGGCCCGTTTTGGCCCGTTACAATTTCTTTGATTTCTAAAAAATTCAGATTTTTATCATATAATTAAGATTTTTTTTAAAGAATACTCATACATATCTATAGAATGATTTTTCAGTATATTTTACAGGAAATACACATTAGCAACATTAATGATTACTAAGATTCTTTGGCTTTCAACATCCAAATAAAGATTCATTAAAAAATTAATATGGCTTAGAATAAAAGAAAAAAGAAGGAAAGTTAAAAAATCGTAACTTTTGAAGCTGTTCATTAAAAGAAGATTTATAAAAATAATTCTGTATCATTTTATTAAAGATTTTAAATCCAAATCCATTCGTTAATTCAAAGAAGTTCCTTTCTGATACATTTCTAGATTCATTTTTTTTTTTCTCAGACACGCATAAGATTAGCAGGTGTCTTTATTCAGAAACTATATAATCAAATGGCGTAATCCTTTTTTGATACAAGCAATTTAAGAATACTGCAAGTAAATAAGATATTGTCATAGTTAGTGTTTTGAATAGAATTTCCGGAAGCGATAGCATGGGAAGGGAGAAAACCTGCAGCCATTTGAGAAACTATTGTATTTCAACAAGGTTATACAAGTATTTTATTTACCAAAAAGGAATAACGCTATTCGATTCCAACTTCCTTCAATAGTCAGGCTTATCACTTGCTTTTACATTTAAAAATTAATCTGAAAATGTGTCTAACTTTCGCGTTATTGAGAAATTAATTTAAAAACCATCAAGAAAGATGTATCCAAAGATTAAGCTAACAAATGTTCTTTATCGCTGTTAATAATTTTACAAATCTGTTTCAAAATTGCCTGCCCTACAGATGTTGAGAACAATTAAGTCTTGTTCCAATCTGGCAAGTCTATATGTAGAAAAATAATGAAAGCTTGATCTCGGCCCGCCACGAGTCAGCTAAAAAAATATTAAGCGGATTACACACAACTGTCCGATGCCGATCTCTACATTGTACAAGTTACATTTTTATATTGATGCTGTCAAACTAGTATGGCTCGTGACGCACATTTATCTCGTTAAAACCATTTTCATTGAAAATAGGCCATATTTAATAATTACTGCTTAAGTCTTCAAAACGGGCCGGCAGGACCGAAAATATTATTTCGGCCCGGCCCGGCCCGTATGGCCCGTTCAATTCTTTTGCCGGCCCGGCCCGTTAGAAAATTCAAAACAATTTCGCCGGGCCGAGTACGGGCCACGGGCCAAGCTCGGACCCGAGCAGACCTCCAGTACATATAGTCAAAGTGCGATGAAATTATATATATTATTAATGTTTACTATGGTATATTTGGTATTGAAAATGAAATGTGTAGCATTCATTTACAGGGGGTACTCAAAGGAATTTTGTTACATTACGTTCTTTGGGGAAAAAATCGTTTGCTATGCTTTTTAATGATCTTTCACAATCTATATATGTATTACGTTAATGTATGTGGCACAAAAATCACGATTATTTGTTAATTGTTTAATGGCAACATCCAAATGAAACACATCTTATGGGTTACTATGCAAAAGTCTTTTGGTAAGATATATGCTGTGATGGCAAATTGGATTTATTTATATTTTCTTTCTTCGCTGCAATTATGAAGCATCAAAATATCATTATTTTTATTTTTTTCTGTTTTTTTTTTTTTTTTTTTTTTTTTTTTTTTTTTACTTAAAAAAATAAGTAAAAATCATGAATTTTAAACTTTTCAGTTTCAATTTAAAGTTTTGTATTATCAATGAAATGGGTGAAATGATTATATTATTATATTTTAAATAATTAAGGAAATACGAAAAAATGCCACGAGTACAATATTTAGCGGTTTATTGTCTGCACCGGGCTAGCATTAAAATACTGAGCTTGATTTATCAGCACAGATGTCATATATGCAATACATTGGCGTGTTATTTTTCTGACGCCAATTTGGCGAAACTTCCGTTTTCAAATACCAGTTACATATGTATTTTTAAACTAATTCCTGCTATTTTAAAAAGGAAATAATAAATTTTAAAAAAGTTTAGTTAATAGCTATAGAATAAAACAATTTATATCATTTAAAAAAATAAAATAAAAGCAAACATTCAGTTTATTAATAAATAAATAACAATAGCCGGGTTACCATGTGAGGCACATATAATTACCATTTTCTTGCAATCGCGCCAATGTGGTGAGCGTATGGCATCTGTGTCTATTTCTCTAGCAGTATCTTCTAATTTGACAAAAAAATGACCAATTAAAATAACTTATGAATAAAAGCAATATGACTTAATGCTTAGTGTACATTCAATAAAGACCAAACTGGTCGCCAAGGGCGGCTAGTTTCAAACATATTGATATTTATACACATATCTGAAGCTAATTACAATGTGATAACTATGGAATATGATATGCAAAGCATTCGTCGTTCGTTTACAGGGATTCTCAAAAGAATTTTATTACTTGATGGTCTATGAGAAAAAAATCTTTAGCAGTGTATTTTATTTATGTTACACTATTTCGAATTTATTGATATTGTATGTATCTCTACTGTGCACCACAAGATGCGCACTACAGAATATGGTGCGCATAACATCCATTATTTACGCACAGGGACACAGAAAATAATAGGGTCTATAACACTCTCTGAAAAACATTTGCCGAAAGTTCGTTTTAGCAATGTAAAGCGTTTTTAAATTAAAAATTTTTTTTCGCTATTAGTTGTTGTCTATAAATTCCATAGATGACATACAATACAGCACAAAATATCTGTGCTATGCGTTTCCTAACTGAACTGAATTTTAGCGTACTATGCATTATATAATAAATTTATAGACCCTATGCAGGGTTGTACATAAAAGTCAGATATTTTCCTGACTGTTGATGGTAATTGTGGAATTGTGTTTTTTTAAATGTTTTATGCGTTTTACAAATTTTAGGTAGATTTCGTATGAAATACTATCTATTGCAATCGCATCAGTTTATATATATATATATACAGGGGTTGGACAAAAATATTGAAACACCTTTTGAAATGCATGTTTGAAAAGAAAGATTGATCATAATGAACTATGTTGATGGCACTGGAGTTTTTACCTACTGGAGCCACCTATACAACTTCCTAAAATCGCTGCACAGTTCAGTCGTTGTTGGAGCACTGTTATGTGAGATTATCATTGCATTATGTCAGAGTTAACAGACTTCAAACGTGGACAAATTGTTGGCGCGCGTATGGTGGGTGCTTCCGTAAGCAAGGTAGCCGAGGTTATTAGTGTTTCAAAAGGTGCTGTGTCGAAGATTTATTCCGCATATTTGAAATGCGGAAAAAACATCATCCGCTATATCACAGCGCGGACGAAAGTGTGTGCTGAGTGATCGTGACAGACGATCATTAAGGAGGATTATCGCGAAAAATAAGCCGTCCACAGCTGCAAAAGTTACTGCTGAAATGAATGTCGTGTTACCAAATCCTGCGAGTACCAAAACAATTAGAAGGGAGCTTTATAAACAGGGAATTGCTGGCCGTGTTGCAAATGAAAAGCCATCCATCAGTAATGCTAATGCCTGTAACAGGAAAAAGTGGTGTTTAAGTCATAAAGCCTGGACTATAGAGCAGTGGAAGAGCGTAATATGGTCTGGTGAGTCTTCTTTCGCATTGTTCCCCACTTCTAGCCGAATTTACGTCTGGAGAACGCCATCTTAAGCCTTCAATACAGACTGCTTGTTGCCAAGAGTGAAACATGGCGGGGGTTCGGTGATGGTTTGGGCAGCCATATCGTGGTTCTCTTCTGGCCCCATGATAGCTATGTAAGGGCGTATTACTGCTCAGACTTATGTGAACATTTTGGCCGATCAAGTCCATCCAATGGTACAAGCTTTGTTCCCCAATGATGATGGTATCTTCCAAGACGACAAAGTCCCCTTTCACACAGCTCACATTGTCCAGAAATGGTTTTCTGAGCACGAGGGTGAATTTTCGCGTCTCCCCAGGCCACCAAAGTCATCAGACTTAAATATTATTGAACCTTTGTGGTATACATTGGAGCGGAAAGTGCGTTCTCGCTATCCACCGCCAACATCATTATCTGAACTTGTCATCGTTTTGCAGGAATAATGGTACAATATTCCCTTGGCAAACATACAGAAACTGTATTTATCCATTCCGAGAAGACTGAAAGCTGTTTTGAATAACAACGGGTACCGTACACAATACTAGGCAAGGAAACGTGTTTTTTTAAGTTGTTTCCATATTTTTGTCCAACCCCTGTATATATATATAAATATATATATATATATATATATATATATATATATATATATATCACTTTTTTATGGACACGATAACTTCTATAATTCTTCACCAATCTCCACCAAACTGGTACATAAAATCAAAGGGGATAAAATCTCGGCTAAGTTCGTTAATGGGCAAAATCGGACCAAGGGGGTCGGAATAGGGGGCGTTTTTGTGAAAACCGAAAAAACGCCATAACTTCTTTATTAAAGTAGATATCGAATCGGTTTAAAGTTTATATTGCTTCTTAAAAATGGGCCAAAAGTTTATGCATGACAGATTTTTGATAAATTTAGAAGTGGGCTCAAGGAGCGAAAAAAACAGGGGTTTTGAGAGAAAAAAATTCATAACTTCGTCAATTTTCAAGATATCTAGTCCAAATAAATTTTTTGTAAATGTTCTTAAAATTATCTAAAACTTTTGTATTTACAAGTTTTTGATAGGATCAACTTTTACCCATGAACAAAATTAAAAACGAAAAGAAAAAGGGCGGTGAAAAAAGAGAAAAATCCATAACTCCGTCAATTTTTACGATATCAAATCTGATTAAATTTATCTTACATCTTCTCAAAAATATCTACAACTTTTATATTGACAAGTTTTTCGTAAGACTAATTCGTATAGCAAAAAAAAAAAAAAAAAAAAAAAAAAAAAAAAATTAAACAAAAATAGGAGTTGGAGTAAAAATCTCAAATCCAAACTGCTTATATTCTGACTCACTTTTAAATTCATTTTTGATTTTAAACGCATCCAAATGGTAGATCCTCTTATTTAGAAACTGTATAAAGTGACGCACTGGTCAGTTTTCTGATAAAGACAGAATATATTTCAAAAAAGGCTACCCAAAAGGGTATTTTGAACAGAATTTTCCGAAATCATCGTGATAGAAAATTTAAGGAAGTGTTCAAATAAGAAATTGCGTTTTTTTCTGACTCGTTTTAATATCCATTTTTGCTCTCAAACGCATCCAATTTACAGATCCTCTTACTTAGGAACTATATAATGTGATGCATTGATCGGTTTTTTTGATAAAGACAGAATATATTTCGAAAAAGGCTACCAAAAAGGGTATTTTGAACAGAATTTCCCGAAGTCTTCGTGATTTGAAAATTTAAGGAAGTTTTCACATAGCAAATTGCGTTTTTCATGACTCGTTTTAAAATCCATTTTCGCTCTCAAACGCATCCAATTTACAGATCCTTTTATTTAGGAACTATATACTGTGACGCATTGGCCAGTTTTTTGTTAAAGATAGAATATATTTTTAAAAATGCTGTCAAAGTGAGTATTTCGCACAAAATTTTCCGAAGCAATCATGATTAAAGAATTAAGGATGTATTCAAACAACAAATCGGTTATTTTATGACTCATTTTTAAATTCAATTTTTTTCTCAAATGCATTCAACTGACAGTTTCTTGTTATTTAGGAACTGTATTATGTACTGTTTTGGTCGATTTTTTTAATAAATTCAGAATTTAATTTAAAATATGTTGTCAAAATGGGCATTTGAGCTGAATTTTTCTTAAGATGATTCTGATAAAACCAGTTTTTGCAGAAAAATGAAATTAAAAATTTTTCATAACCGGCCAAATGAAGTTATTAAACTGGGTTTATCTCTAATCATGTATATATATTTTTTGAAATGAGCACTCTTCGAAATCTACCTCCGCCTATAGGCCCAGCCGACAGGGATTTTTTTATTTGGACATGATTTTTTACTCTATTTAAACTATGAAATTTTACTGCAACATCCTGATTCTGTAAGAAAATGTTTCCTAATCTATGCTTGAGGTATGACTTTACGTTCTGGTTTTCTTGGTATACTGTTTATTCCGTACGTAAGGAAATGTAAGGACAATATCAGGGAAATATGTTTTGATTTACCATACGAAAATTAAAAAATGCTAACTGTCGAGTTGAAAAAATGCTATTGGCGTGGTTTGTGCCCGGTTAACATAAAAGTATCAAAAATTCTCTGCTATCGTGACAATTTTATTCGAAAAAATAATTTTGATTAAAAATTTCTCATGAAAAGCGAGCGGTCAGCCCTAAATTGTTTACGACAGTCACATGACTTAGACTACTACAATATTGTTACGAATTTTGTATATAGTTAATGTTTGTACTGTAAAATAATGTAAATAATCTTATTAAGCTCCATTTCTTTACTAATATTAGTTTTTGTTACATTGTCTCTGTTATCAAGCAAACTTGTCTATTATTTTCAGTGAATGTCTATGGCAGCTTTGCGAAATATTAGAGATATCGCCAAGTTGGCGTCACTTTTGGCGACTAATTTTGGTCGCTAAATTTGGCGATATATCGCCAAGTTGGCAACAAACTTGGCGATTGTTGGCGATGATAACCCTTCCCTCTATGGTAACCCCCATTTGGATATACTGATACATTGTTTGTTGTTCCGTGGATTTTTCGAGAAGGTTCTAGAAATTTCCCGCACATGCTGCGAGCCTATATAAGAAGAGAAGCGATGCGAGCTGTTGTTATTATTTATCAGTCATTGAGTGAGCTACGATTGTCAAAGCAAGTTTGCTTGTTTTTGATTTACGTTGTTTTGAATGTGATTTAGTGTTGAGACGTTGTATGAAGAGTCTCTGGAACCTATATCTGCACTTGTACGATAGATTTGAACAATTATTTTTGAATACCTAGTAATATTTGTGAGTTTCAAAGACTCTGTTGTTCTGAAGTTCTGTAAATAAATTATTCCCTGCTGACTGTTTGAATTTATCTCACGTTCGTGGATTTTGGGGCAATTTCTTCGGAGATGTCCTGTATCACCGCATCCCCAGCACGTGAGATTCTGTGATGTGCATAAGTCAAAATTCTAGTCACTCTGAGAAATCTTCAGATAATTTAGTCAAGGATTTGCTACAAAATACAGACTTAGATCCAAATCAAAGGGATGCTGCGGAAAGTTTAATAAGAGAATTCCAAAGTTTATTTTCCCAGACATCTGAAGACTTTGGACGAACTAAAATGGCACAACACCGAATTGACACGGGAGATCACTCTCCTATTAAACAGCACCCTAGACGATTACCTTTTGCCAAGCAAGAAGAGGTGCAGAATTTAATTAAGGATATGGAAGAAAATGACGTCATCGAACCATCGACAAGTCCCTGGGCGTCTCCCATTGTATTAGTAAGAAAGAAAGATGGTTCTACAAGATTTTGTGTAGACTACCGCCGACTGAATGACGTCACTAAAAAGAATAGTTACCCTCTACCAAGGATCGACGACACTCTCGACACACTTGCGGCCAACACTTGGTTCTCGACTCTGGATCTGAAGAGTGGTTACTGGCAGGTAGAGATCCATCCGGACGACCGCGAGAAGACTGCCTTTACAACGGGACAAAGATTATGGCAGTTGTAGGTAATGCCTTTTGGTCTGTGTAACGCACCTGCAACTTTCGAACGGCTTATGGAAACGGTTCTCCGGGGGCTGTCATATGAAGCATGTCTTGTTTATTTAGATGATATCATAAACATAGGAAAATCTTTTGATGAACATCTGAACAACCTCAGGCGGGTACTACAAAAATTAAAGGAAGCTAATTTGAAGTTAAGCCCTTCGAAGTGCAGTTTGTTTCGAAATGAAGTCGCCTACCTTGGACACATCATTTCGGCGGAAGGAGTTAGGACTGATCCGGAGAAGATATCGGCCGTGAAAAATTGGAATCGTCCAGCAGATGTTCACCAGCTTCGAAGTTTTCTAGGATTATGCACCTATTACAGAAAATTCGTCAAAGGCTTCTCGATGATTGCAAGACCACTTCATAAATTAACAGAAGCCAATCAAAAATTTATGTGGACACAGGAATGTGACGCTGCTTTCGAAAAGCTTAAGGAGGTCTTGACATCCACTCCAATTCTGTCGTATCCTCAAATCGATAAACAGTTTATACTTGATACGGATGCAAGTAACGGAAGCATTGGCGCTGTACTGTCCCAGGAAATCGAAGGCCAGGAGCGTGTTATCGCCTATTTTAGCAAGTGCTTGTCAAAGGCAGAGCGAAACTACTGCGTTACAAGAAAAGAGCTTCTTGCTGTAGTGAAAGCCGTAGACCACTTTCATCACTATCTTTACGGTCGAAAATTCCTGATCCGAACTGACCATGCTTCTCTAACTTGGCTATTGAATTTTAAGAACCCTGAAGGCCAGATAGCCAGGTGGATACAAAAGCTTCAAGAGTACGATATGGAGAAACGCCATCGAAAAGGCTCATCACATGGAAATGCAGATGCTCTCTCAAGAAGACCCTGCTCAGAGAATTGTAGATACTGCGACCGGGTTGAGAAGAAATTTAATGTCAAAGGTCCTATAGTAAGACAAGTTACAACTGGGTCTACATCATCGCAAGATCCGTGGAGTGACGAGAGCCTGCGTAAAGATCAACTTGCTGATCCTGAAATTAAGCCAATTCTAGAACTGAAAGAGGAGTCCAACAGGAAGCCCAGCTGGCAAGACATGGCACATTACCATCCTACGACTAAACGTTATTGGGCCCTCTGGGATTCCCTACATTTGAAGAACGGTATTTTGCACCGAAAATGGGAGTCTGACGATGGAAAGACATGTAGATGGCAACTACTACTCCCTAAGTCGAGAATTTCTATGGTCCTTCAAGAACTTCATGGTAGTCCCACAGGAGGTCATTTTGGTGTAATGAAGACCCTGCAAAAGGTTCGAGAGCGTTTCTACTGGAATAATGTTCGCAGTGATGTGGAGAAGTGGTGTCGAACTTGTGACACGTGTGTAGCACGTAAAGGTCCAAAGAGGCGCACCCGTGGACGATTGCAGCGTTATAATGTAGGAGCTCCTTTCGAACAAATTGCTCTAGACATCCTGGGTCCTCTTCTTAGAACATCTGATGGCAACAAGTACATCCTCGTTGTCATGGATTACTTCACCAAGTGGCCTGAAGCCTACGCCATTCCTAATCAAGAGGCGGTAACCGTAGCAGACATACTGGTTCAACACTGGGTTTCCAGATACGGAGTTCCTCTTCAAATCCATTCTGATCAAGGAAGAAACTTTGACTCGGCTGTGTTTAAGGAAATGTGTGGACTACTCGGCATGGACAAAACTCGAACTACACCTCTACATTCGCAATCGGACGGCATGGTGGAGCGGTTCAATCGTACCATCCTAAATAGCCTCTCCCTCCTGGTGTCTAAAGATCAACAGGACTGGGACAAGAAATTAACTCTGTTCCTGCTTGCCTACAGAGGTGCTGCTCATGAGGCCACTGGTTATTCCCCTTCTCAAATGCTCTTTGGTCGTGATTTTCGTCTACCTGCGGATCTTTTGTTTGGCCGTCCTCCTGACGCTCCTTTGTCGCCTGAAGAATACGTGGATAAATTCCAGGCACGAATTGAGGAGATTCATCGTCTAGCGAGGAACCGAATCGGATTGGCATCAGAAAAGATGAAGACACGGTACGACATAAAGACAACTGGACATGAGTTCAACGAAGGTGACAAAGTTTGGTTGTGGAATCTCATACGTCGTAAGGGACTGTCGCCAAAACTACAAATAAACTGGGCCGGTCCTTACACAGTCGTCAACAGGCTGAATGACGTCGTCGTACGCATACGAAAATCGCCACACACCAAGCCCAAGGTCGTACATTATAACCGGCTAGCCCCTTATTTTGGCCAAAGTGATTAGAAATTCAAAACTAGAATTTCAGACCATGGTCATGAAAGTCACTTTTTGTAAATATGTAAATAGTAATTAGTTCTTATTTATGTAAATCTTATTATTATTATTATTATTTATTTATTTATTTGTTTATTTATTTTATGTGTTATCCTCTAACTCAAGGATTGCACTGCCCGGGACGTGCAGTCTTTGAGGAGGGGGTAGTGTTACGAATTTTGTATATAGTTAGTGTTTGTACTGTAAAATAATGTAAATAATCTTATTAAGCTCCATTTCTTTACTAATATTAGTTTTTGTTACATTGTCTCTGTTATCAAGCAAACTTGTCTATTATTTTCAGTGAATGTCTATGGCAGCTTTGCGAAATATTAGAGATATCGCCAAGTTAGCGTCACTTTTGGCGACTAATTTTGGTCGCCAAATTTGGCGATATATCGCCAAGTTGGCGACAAACTTGGCGATTGTTGGCGATGGTAACCCTTCCCTCTATGGTAACCCCCCTTTAGATATACTGATACATTGTTTGTTGTTCCGTGGATTTTTCGAGAAGGTTCTAGAAATTTCCCGCACATGCTGCGAGCCTGCGAGCTGTTGTTATTATTTATCAGTCAGTCATTGAGTGAGCTACGATTGTCAAAGCAAGTTTGCTTGTTCTTGATTTACGTTGTTTTGAACGTGATTTAGTGTTGAGACGTTGTATAAAGAATCTCTGGAACCTATATCCGCACTTGTAAGATAGATTCGAACAATTATTTTTGAATACGTAGTAATATTTGTGAGTTTCAAAGACTCTGTTGTTCTGAAGTTCTGTAAATAAATTATTTTCTACTTTTCTGACAAGAGTTTGAAGTTGTCTAACCATAAGATAAAAGAACCCCATATACGCTGCAACAATATAGATGAAATGATGGCGACAGAACAATATTATTATGACCTGCGCCGGGCTAACATTATTTTACCAAAATGGGCTCCTGGCATATAAAAAGTGAAGCGGTCTGCCAGGAACTCTTGATGACAGTCACATGACTAAGGCTTCTATTACAGAGGTGTCAATTAATTTAATTGATGACTAGAAAATCTTTCACTGTTTCTGTTTTTGACACAACTAAACAAAATTTTGGTCGGAAAGAGGAGCGCTTCGTTTTCAGAGATTTTATTTACTTGTTTTGTAACTCACAGATAAATTTGCCTACTGGCAGGGACATAAGCTAAAATCTTTTATGTAGGTCATCCTGTTCGGCCGAACGTGTCAAAAATTAATCTGAATCTACAGTATTCTATAAAATGTTCGTAAAGTCGAATGAAGTCACTTTAGGTATTTTTTCTTTTATCTCAAAAGACTACATAACATTATATAAAATAATTTTTTACAAAATGGATTTTTTCCTACAACACGAATGCAGAATCATTTATTTTCTTAGTCCACTGTTATCGTTTTTTAGAAAATTTAAATATTTAATAAACTAGATGTGAGGCCACGATCGTTACTTACAGAATTACCTAAAATCATGAAAAAAAAAAGCTTTAAAAAATAATGAAACACTTTAACTTGATAGTTGCACATTAGTAAAAGATGACCTAGTTACATATTTGCATATCTGAATGAAGTTAACTTAACCCTTTATGTCTCGTCAGTACTTTAAAGACCATTAAAATAACTTTTATGAAATTCATTTAATACATCGATTAGTAGTAATACAGTTTAGACATTTTTCTGTATCTTTTTACAGAAGCATTATTGGTTGCACAAAACAAAAATAATTTTTAAAGGACGATTTCATTTGCCCTTGCATATTTACAGCTTTCTTCCGGTTAAAAGAGAGGGGGGCGGGGGAGTCAGTTCGGAAATACTTCTATATTTCTCTTATACGAACATTATATGTGTATATTTTTAATTCTACAAAATGCTATAAAAATATTTTAAATAAAATATTTGAGAGGAATTATAAACACTGCATAAAATCCTTATAAATTCAAATTTAATTAATTAATTTTAACAGGCAGAATCCTCCTAAAATATAAATAATCATTGTTCAAATCATCTAATGTAATTTCAAAAATTCACAAAATATGCTTTAGTAAATCAAAATTTCATGAATTCATAATTTCGGACATATAGGGTCAAATATAACATGTAAAAATACATCACCATGATAAAAATAAAAGGATTCTGAAAAAATAAAACACCTTAAAGAATCTAATCTCTTTTCGTGCATTATAAGGGGGAAAAATGTACATTCTTTTATGTTAACCCCCCCCCCCCAAAAAAAAAAAAAAAAAAAAAAAAAAAAAAAAAAAAAAAAAAAAAAACGATTTTTTTCTTTAGAAAAATTTTGTATGATTATAGTAATTTCGGTTGTTATTTTTTCGTGGAACATAGAATATGACCTTCCACCTGTCATGCATATCCCTTTAATGTAAAATAAACAAGTGGAGTGCAGGTAAATGCTATCCTAACGTTTCTTAAACGTTCCAATTATCCATTTGATCCTGAAATTAGGGGAGTTCTAATCAGATATTTACGAAAGGACTCATAATTCTTTTTTAAATAAGTCCAGTGCTTTTTTTTAAATGTTGTTTACTTACATTTTTTTCATTATTATTATTATTTTCTTTGCGACAATCTTTAATCCCAATGCATTAACTCCGTTTAAACACAGGAAAAAATAAAGGAATTTAGCTTTCTTTCTTAACTTAATTAAAAGTATGGAAGGTATAAAAACAGCTCAACAATGAGACTTGTGGGACAACAGTAATTTTGCTTTAGCTAAACACTATTATATTTTTCGATTTCTCTACAAGGTAAAACACCTATAAATCTATAAATGAATAGACCTATTTTATAACAAAATTAAGAGTAGTCTTGATTGATAAATTACATTTTTGCACACCAAAGTGAATTTACCGTCCTATTTTGAACTGATTTTCTTACTTCTGAAATTTATATAAAGAAGTACCGAATTGTTATCATAAATCCATATATTACTCCCTTACAATTAGTTAATGAAAGTTTATTCCAAAAGTAGTAAGTTAATGTGGTCAACTATATGTATTAAATATAGTACGATCTAAAGGCAGGAATGGAGTTCTGACAGAGAGGAAGATATAGGACATTTTTCGCTTGTGTTCCCAAATAGCTACAATATTTAATACAATAATTTTACTCTTTTTTAAAAAATATATTGGAAAAGTCTTGTATTGATTTTATCAAAAATAATCTAAAAATAGAATTCTGTAATAACTTTTGACCTATAAAAAAGAGTATTTTTATGCACAAATGTTTTTGATCTTGCAGCTGTACATTTTATAGCACATAAAGTGACAAAGCACATGATGAGGGTTTCATTCATCTGTAGAAACCCTATTTGTTTCTGTTCCCTACCTCCAGTCTGTAAACAAAAACTGTATTAGTCAGAGTCAGTCAAATTTTGTGTATTTACAAATACCTCATGCCATACGATAAATCATAAAATTTTGAAAAAGTCTATTATTTTAATTAAATTAATTTTATCAATCTCGTCCATTCACTTTTACGATTTACATTTTAAAAGAGAATTTTAATTTGAGCGTTTTTCGTGTAGACATTACTTGGAGATAAAGCATCTCGCTAGGAAACAAAAGATTCGTAGGATTCTCGGTGCTGTAAGTTGCAGTCCTTATTTTGAAATTCAGACAAAAAAGTGATGTTTTGGTAGTTGCATTTTTTAATTGCCTTGATGTTTTTTTTATGTTGAAGTAAATCATATTTAATGATTAATCTGCAATTTTGAAGCCCTGAAAATTTTTTCTTTGCCCTATAGAAAATATCAAAGTTCACGTTTGTAAATGCCATTTTTATGAAAAATGAAATTCCAATATGTTTGGAGTGGTATATCTCTAGCAAGCAACAACATCCCAAAATTCTTTTGGCATAAGCTTACAGTATAACACTACCTGCTTATTATAATTTATTTGTTTCCATGGGGCATTGTTATTTTACAATGTTATGTTGCCACAAATACAGTCAAAATGACGTTTTTGTCCATTTTCCGCTTTTAATATCTTATTTAAGCTATAATACCCCAAAATTTTTCTTATCGAATTTGAAAGTGCACTACCAAGACAAGCGAAATAATACAGTACTGCACGCAGATATTGTTGCTGTTAGTAGCTGTAACCTGCTAAATATTCAAAATTTCCAAAATCTGCAATATTTAAAGTAGTTTATATCAAAAAAGCGCCACAGTTGGATGAAAAAAAAAAATATGTCACGCAATAGTTGAACATATGTACAAAAACATGGAAAAGAAAAAAAAGTGGGGCCTCGTGATATTTTTTAGTAAAAAAAAATGATAAAATTTATAAGAAAAGCAATGTCCATCATCACATTTTTTCTCTAAGAGAAAATGAAACATCCCGTTTCTCTTTCGGAAAAGGCGACAAAAAAGGGATTTTCATTTACTCATAGGGAAAAATCATAGAAAGACGAAAAATTTTGTGGTATTATAGCTTAAATAAGATATTAAAAGCGGAAAATGGACAAAAATGTAATTTAGACTGTACTTTGTGGCAACATAACAATGTAAAATAACAATGCCCCATGGAAACAAATAAATTTTAATAAGCAGGTAGTGTTATACTTTAAGTTTATGTCAAGAGAATTTTATGGATGTAGTTGCTTGCCGAGATATACTTCTTCAAACATATTGGGATTTAATTTTTATAAAAATGGCATTCACAGCCTCGAACTTTGATATTTTCTATAGGAAAGAGGAAATATTTTCAGGGCATCAAAACTGTATAAAAAAATCAAGCAAATCTAAAAATAAAACTATCACACTTTGTCTGATTTTCAAAATAAGGGCTCTTAAGATGGATTTAATTAAAAGAAATTTCGTGGGTTTTTGCCAATTGAAGGGTTTATATTATTAGGGTTTCGTTCATTTGACATTTATAATTTTTTTTAAATTCAATTTTCTTTCTATTTTAAAAACTATTGCGATTTACTAATGGGTGGTTTTCAAATGTATTGCCATATTAGGTGAAACATAATTTGAAAAAATAATTTGGTTTAAATATGAAAATTTACTCAGATATGAGTTTCTTATATTTTACAGCATTCTAAGTAGTTGATTATTTGCGAGTTTTTTTATTTATATTTCAGAAATTTCAAGAAATGTCTTGGCCAGTCACTATTTTTCTCATACGTGTGACATCTATAAAACATTCCTTAATTTTTTTGCATCAATAATTAATTTTAAAAATTGCTTAAAGTTATCTTACATACGCATCAATAAATCAAAAATGAATTAGTATTTATTTATTTCATAAATTTAAAGCATTTTATTAGTTATTTATGTCATAAGTATTACTTTGCTTCTTAAATTAAGGGTATAACTTCTAATAAAAACAAATTTAATTAAAACTTAATTGTTTTCATTACAGTTATAATAAAGAATTAGAAAGTTCTAATAGACAAAACAATTAATTTAAGTGAAGTAACAAATGCATTAATAAAATTCTGATTCTTAGCTATAGTAACGTTCATGAAAAGTGGTAACACTCATGACAAGCGGTAACACTCTTGAAACAAACAACTTTTTTATAACAATATAAAGAAAAAGCGATTGTATAAAAAAAGGTCAAAAATGAAAATATATTTTAACATATTTTTTTCTACATTACAAAATATTTAAAAATTTAAGTAACAAGTAAAAAAATATAAGTAACATCAGTCACTTACGTGACATTTGTTCAAAGACATCTACTTCCTGATCGAAACTTATAGAAAATGTGATCTTTCATTTTGACAATAGGCGTTTTCCACTGAATCAAGTGAGTTTTCACTTATTTCACTTCCTGAACTACTGTATATTCGATCTTTTACCGGTTTGCCATTCAAATTTTGAGAAAAAAGTTTGCTTTTTTCCGCCCATTATGACACTGACAGAAATTTTCTTTTTTTAAATCATTTTTTTTTTTTTTTTTTTTTTTACAGAAGCAGGAAATTGCTCAATGCAAGATTTTTCCTCTGTTTTAGTCATAATTTGGTGAATGTTATGTGTTCCAACAATAGTTTTTAACTTTTTGGGTTTAAAATTGCATTTAAAAATTCTGTTACTGGTGTAACATAAAACAGACAAGCGTATTTTCTGCTATTTTGAAGTGTACAAATTTAAAAACTACTAGTGGCCTTCGCCCCCTACGCTTGTCGGTTTAGACGGACAGAAGGGCATTAACACGTTCGCTGCCGCTTACGTGAAGATGTGATGATGGTTAATGCCGCACTGTAGAAGTGGGTTTTTCCCAGAAGCCGATTTACTTTTTATAACAAAGAATCAGTGAAAGATTTTCCCGCACCAGCGCGTGACTGGCTATTGAGACATCACCCCACATCACGCGCTGGCATGTCAGTGGCCCCTTAATGTTGGCATCTTATTACGCGCTGGGCTTGTGATCGGCAGTGAATGTGTTACATAGTTTAATAGTTTATTAATTACGGCATTAAATAATTTAATTGTTAGTATTAAATAGTTTAATACTATTAAAATGCATACCAAACAATGTCTTAATATATAAGTATGCAATGGAATACTTTTATGTGGCCCTGTAAATCAATAACTAATGTTCTTTGCACCTCAGATCGTACAGAATGTATATTATAATATATAAATCACAGATACATTATCAATTTTATTATGTTCGAAAGAGTGTAACACCATTAAAATGCACTTGAAACTTTTTTCCCCATTGATAGTAATGCATCTGAATCCTTGACTGTCCCTGTAATTGAATTATTCATCCGATTTTCATAAAATTTTAAATGACTCGTCAAAATTATCTAATAACTATATACTGTAAGTTTCAAACGATTCGGTTGGGTAGTTTTTGAGTTGTTATATGAAGATATACGGACAGACGGACGAACGGACGGGCTGAATGACAACTATAAGTGCTACGTATTTACATAATTACGAGCGCAATTAAAAACACATTTCATCTATCTATCAGCCATCATCAATAATGTACAGTACTTCTGATAGAATATATTGTTTGAAAATCTTTTGTGTGTCTCTTTAAATTCTATTCACTTCGTATTATGCCTGAAATAACTTATATTAAGCCTCAGTGATTTATATCAATTTTATCATACATAAAATCGTTTAATATAATTAAAATATTTTGCACACAATTCTCCTTTTGTAACGTTATATACACGTTGAGTGTCATTTGTAACGATTGGTTGGTCGTGGTGGAGGTTAAATGCAGACATACTCAGAAGTTAAGATAAAACAACAAAGTTTATTAAAATGATGAGGGCTGAAGGGAAGTGGAGCAAGTCTTAATTTTACACAACTGAGAATACTATGAAAAAGCTAAACGCATACTCACAGGCTCCGGCCTAGCTCAATCGTGGCACCTTCTAATACTTCTCACTATCTCTTGGCTGAGCTGCTAGATAAAGCTTAATTAGACAGCCCGTGGCTGTGTGTAATTCTTTATTCACAAATAATCAAAATGAAGTTTCTTACCAAGGCCAACTCTCAAGTCAAATATCGAAACTCCTTTACACTTCACTGGAGGCCCGCTGCTACCTTCAATTTGATAGCACTTCGCTATCTAATGTCGATGCCACAGATACTCACACGCTGGCTAACGCCACAGATGCTCGCTCGCTGGCTAATGCCAGAGACACTCTCTCGCTGGCTAATGCCAGAGACACACTCTCGCTGGCTAATGCCAGAGACACTCACCACACACTCCCACCCAAGCTTTTATATGCTGCAAACTGAGATACTTCACATTAACATATTACTAATAACCGCGAGCTAACTGCAGAATCCGAAAGAGCACACACACTCTAGAAAGTTAAAGTAAAAGAGAGGATAGATGTCGCTTTTACGCTTACACATGTTAAATTATTGACGTCACGATCTCAGAAATACTAGAGTGCCTTTATGACAAAGGTCACTCCCTCACACCCCCCCTCGGATTCCGCAGAGAAAAAGGACTGGACCAAATCCATGCCCAGGACTTTTTCTTGCTATAAATTTCAAACCGTAAAAAAACACAGTGATGGGTGAAATTTAGAACCAAAACATAACTTTTAAAATATTAACTTTAACCCATCACACCCAAAAAACCTCAGTTTGCCTCACAAATTCACATATTCAATCCAATCATCCTTTCATCCTAAAAAATAGCCTCCGTAAAACTTCCAAACCTCGTAAAACTTTCAAAACTAATTACTTCTTCTTTCAAAACAACCCACTCCACTGGGAGTGCTAAAATTTCTCAAAACACTAAACTTCCGAAATTTTCCTCAATATTGCAATACAACTATAATTTTACCAAAAATCTCTCCATAACTTACCTAATACTAGAATTCGCACCAAGTCCAAAAAACGCAATGCGCAAAAATTTTCCTCATCCAAATTCCGAACTCATCTGAAATTAAATTTACTTCATACTAAAATAACCCTGCTACTACGTAATACCTACATACCCATTAGCCAATGAACTAACTCCCAAAATTCTTCAGAACTTAACTCCACTTTAACAATAATTGGGGCACATACGTACAGCGTCACATCGCTGTGCTTATGCAACAATAAAAAAATATCAAATTTACAAAATGACGTCATCATGCTCTTCATCTTTATTAACTAAAAGAAAAATAGCAGAATCAATACATAACACACATACTTCCCTGCAAGAAAATCACATTAACATTCAATTTTAATACAATACAATTTCAAATTCAAACGCAGCTTAAAACTTCGCAACTTGCGGAAACCATTCCCAACTAAAGTACAAACGTAACACATAAAACACGAACGGTAAGAAAAAAGGTCATTCATTAAATGTTAGTACAAGAGATAGAAACACGTGTCAAGGACTTCTTGACCGCAAAACACGTGCGCGCCTGAACCGCGGCGCGTGTACAAAATAACCCAAATTACTATCTGTACTTTCTGAAAATTTAAACATACATTAACATACATTTTATAACACATGAACAATATAACAATATAGTAACATTTTTAACAAATAACATAACAATTTAACAATAGATCCAGAATTTTTAAAAGCAGTTAAGACCAAAATCTCAAACATACATAAAACTAACAATTTTGCAAACACATTTTGAACACAATTAAGCACTAATCGTGAGTCCGTCAAAAAATTCCAAAAATGGCCAAAAGTACAAAACAGTCTCTCTGCTTTCTATTCCTTAACATTGCTACCACATATATGCACTCTAATAGAAATTTAATAAAGAACATTATCACCCAATCATAGAGATGATTCGCTGCTAGCCGGCTTCATACTACAGGATGGCTTTCTCCTCTTGTCCCAGAAACCTTGTACGAAGGTTCTTTCGTCATCAGAACTGTACGGTGACGCCACAGTTGACTGTCGTGCCTGCAGCCTGGTTCTGAATGGATGCCGTGGGATACTTGTAGGTTCCGCTCGACGACTCTGCTCTGGCCGGTTCGCTGGGGTCACTCCCTGGCGAGATTCACACTGTTGATGCCGGTAATCTGAGCGTTGTCTCCTCTTTCTAGACGCACCCGAAGTTACTGAAGATCCTAGGCCCCGTTTCTTTCCGGATCTATGTTGTTTCTTATTAGGCAAAAATTCGGAATTTAAAGTTTTTTTAAGAGTTTGACGAGTGTCCATACGAAATTTATTCCGGGGATTAATCACTGAAGATGGTGAACTATTAGATAATTTATGTTTGTAAGGTTGCAGTCTAATAAGTGGAGGAACGGGATAGTTTATAATCTTTTGTCTTTTATGGCACACAGAGTCTGATGTATTTGACACTGTTCTCTTATTTTTATTATCATACTTTGCTCTCGGATTGCTAGGCTTTCGACTTTCAATAACAGTTTTTGGAGCTGTTTGACCAAATTTTCTTCTTGAATATTGATGAAAAGAATTAAATGAAAAAGTGCTGGACTCGGGACACTCATTGGATCGGGAATTCCGCGAAACACCACTCGACACATGAGAATATTCACTACCATTTTCTCTAAACTTATAAACTCTAACCTGATCCAGATTAACCGTCATTCTTTCACCATTGACATCAACAACCAAATTATTATTTCGAACTTCCAAAACCTCAAACGGACCTACAAACTTCGGACCAAACTTAGCTACTCTCTTTTGACGACTTGAACTTAACCAATGCTTTTCTACCAACACAAAATCTCCAACTTTCACTTCTAACTCCCTTCTACGCATATTATAATACTGAGCTTGCTTTTCTTGCGCTTTTCCCATCTGAACCTGAGCTTCCTTAACCAACCTCTCAATATCCTGGCACATGTACTGACTTTCCGCATCTGACACCATAACTAACCTTTGGAATGGAGTAATGACTTTTCTACCCAAAAACAATTCAGCCGGCGTTTTCCCCGTCGACTCGTGAACTGCCGTACGAAGTGCATACGCAAAATGCTGAAGAAACTGGTCCCAATTTGCATGATGAGAACCAACATACGAAGAAATCATTTGAATTAATGTACGATTTACACGTTCAGCCCTATTAGACTGAGGACGATACGGAACAGTAAAAGAATGGTCGATCTCCTGCTTCTCACACAGGGCCTTAAATATATCAGAAATAAAACAAGGGCCATGATCGCTCACTACCCTAATTGGTGCACCATATTTAGAAATATAATTCTCAAAAAATGCATCGGCAACTGCACGTGCAGAAGCCTTCCTGAGGGGGACTAACTCTACCCATTTACTAAAAAAATCAACTATAACTAGTACAAATCTATATCTTTTAGGATTAGACAATGGATAAGGACCGATTAAATCTACACCTACACATTCATTAGGAAACAAGGGCGGATCTGGAGAGTCCTCAAGGGGGGGGCGATTTTAGAAATTTGGAGACTCGACTTTAATGCGTGGGTCGGGGCTAATTTTTTCACTGCGGGTCATGTTGCTTTTATTTTTTGATGCGGGTCGGGTCTGGGTCCGGTTGACTTCTAGTTTTTGCTGCGGGTCGGGTCTGGGTCCGGTTGACTTCTAGTTTTTGCTGTGGGTCGAGTCTGGGTCCGGTTGACTTCGCGTTTTTGCTGTGGGTCGGGTTTGGGTCAGGTTGACTTCTTTTCTTTTGCTGCTGGTCGGGTTAACTAATGTTTATGTTGTGGATCACATTAGCAGGATTAGCAGGTGTTTTTGTTCAAAAACTATGGCGTAATCCATTTTTTGATAAGCAGTTTAAGAAAATACTGTGAAAATTGTCGTTTTGAATAGAATTTCTGGAAGCGACAGCATGAGAAAGTAGAAAAATCCGCAATCATTTGACGTGCGAAGAGAAAACTGCGCTCGGGGCAAAGCAAAATGTGGCGCCCCCCCCCCCTCCGACCCAACTTTTTTTTGCAACAGGCCAAAAATTACGCTGATAGCATAAATTTAACGCCCCCTAAATTTCCACGCCCGGGCCGACCGCATCCTTCGCCCCCCCCCCCCTTTCGCATGGCACTGTATATTGTCTGTCCTACACATCTTGAGAACAATTAAGTCTAGTTCCAGCCCGGCTCGTCTATATATAGAAAAACAATGCAAGTCTGATCTCGAGCCGGTACGAGCCTGCTAAAAAGAAAAAAAAAATTAAACCCGGGTTACACACTCCGATGCTGATCTCTACACTGTAAAAGTTAGATTTCTGTATTGATGTTGCCAAACTAGTTTCGACTGATGACGCACATTTATACTTATTCTCATTTAACCCATATAATTGAAAATAGATCATATTTTAACGTTCCTGCTTAAATCTTTACAAAGGGCCAGTGAACCCGCAATTTTTTTTTTTATGGGCTCGGCCCATATGGCCCTTCAATTTTTTTGCCGCCTCGTCCCATTTATTTTGTTTATTGGCCCGGCCTGTTGGAAAAATTATTCTAATTTTGCTAGCACGTTAGAAAATTCGAAACCATTTCGCCGACTAGGACAGGCAAGGGCACATGCATACGTCTAGGCGGACACGGACCGAATTTTAACTTTCATTCCGAGCCGAACCCCGACCAGGGAAATTTTGGTCAGTGCGGATTAGAGATAAATTTGTGCTATTATTCCACAGCCCGGTCCCGCCTGAGGCAGAAACATTTTGCGGCATCAAGAGCAAAACCCGATAATGAAATTATACAGTAGAAAAAATTGCATAATACTTATAAAAAATATTCCAAAAGTAATTATAATTTTAAAGCTATTTTTTATATTAAAAAAAGGCTGTTAAACGAAAAAATAAATTTAATATTATCAAAAGAACTGTTTGATGTAAAATAAAAATATACTTTACGCATAAAAGGATTCTCATATGTTGTCTCTGTTTTAGTAAAAAAATATTATGAACAATGGACATGTTAATGAAGTGTGTTTCACGAATAAATGCATGGAACCTGCAGAAAATACTGTCTATTATCTGTCAAATCGAACAACATTTTTAAATTTTCTGTAAAAAATGCACATTTTTAACTACAACCATTTCATTCTTCATAACAAGCCTTCGTTATAGCATGACCCAAAAAATAACCTCAAATTAAAAATTTTAAAGTTCAACACTTTTTTAGGAACAGAGGAAACACTGCTCGATCGCAAGAATATGGTAAGAACATTTACTTACCGCTACGGCATCAGCAGAGATCCCAAAAGAAATGATAATTACTACAGTTATTTCTATATGAAAAGCGATTACGACTTGTATACGTTGCATACACTAGAAATTTAAATTATTCGGTAACCGCAAAAGAAAATCAAAAGAAAATATTCTTTTCGTGTTACATGTCTAAATAATAATAATAATAATAAATTTATTATATTAATATAATAATATTAATATAATAAATATAATAATAATCCAATTGCAAAATAATCTCTGCCACAAACAAAAATAGAACTAAACATAAATTCATTATTCCCGCCTTTTTTCGTAGGCGCCAGGTCGGCGGTCGTCGGCAATGCTTGAACATAAATCTACAGATGTAGATATGACTAATTGTTTTCTTTTTTTTTTTTCTTTTTTTTTAAAATAGCAAGACATTGATTTGAAAAGGAATAAGTACTAATTTTTAAGAGGAAAAAAAGTTTTTTACATTTTTCTATTCATCGATAAATAAAATTTTCAGATTTCAGAAAAAATGAGTCCGAATCAGTAGACCAGCATAAAAACAGAGCACGTTTTCGTATCGGACACAGACTAAGTCTGAACCTTAGTCATCTCTAATGCAGACATCTAAGAAGAATGACTTTAGGCCGGACTCGATCTGGAAGAAAAATAAGTCAGACCCAATCCAAATCAGCAGAAAAATAATGATCATAATAGTATCAAATAAATGACGGCCGAGTTCTGAATGCGGTAAGACCAGACACTGTCCGAGCCTCGCGAACTTAAAAAGGCGCGGCCCCGGGGGGGGGGGCGCTGAATTCTAGTTAGGATCTAACTCATTTCTTGCAAAGATGCATGTATTTTTGGGAAACGTTTATTGCCCAAGAAGTGAAGACGATCGCCCCCTCAGACCCGCCATTGGGCCCGACCCAAATCTGCAGAAAAATAATGAACACGATACTGCCCGGTTCTGAAAGCGAGAAGACCTGACTCAGCCCGAGCCTCGCGAAATTAAAATGGCGCGGCCCGCCCCGGACTCGAGTTAGGCTTCAATTCATTTCCTGCGAGGATGCATGTCTTTTTAGGAAACTTTTATTAGCCCAAGGGGGGGGGGTCGCCCTTTCGCCTTGAAAAATGCCAAGGCGCATTTTTCTTGAATCTTCCAATGGCGGATCTAAGGGGGGCGATCGCCTTTTCGCCCCCCCCCTTAGATCCGCCATTGCTTCTCCTCCCTTATGGTCTGGTTCGATCTTAGACCGTGCGTTTACCTCAAGGAAGAACGAAATCCACGCCAGGCCCGCCCTGAAAAGAAAAGTGTGGCTCGATCTCGCTCTACAGGAAAAAGTAAGACTCGATCCGCCCCGGTTCTGAAAGTGTAAAGACCTGACCCAGTCCCGTGACTTAAAAATGGCGCGGCCCGACCCGGGGCGCGCCGGTCTCGAGTTTAAATCCAATTTTTTTCCGTGCGGGCATTTTTTTCAGACCCTTTACTGGGCTCAAGGGGGGGGCGATCGCCCCATCGCCCCCCCCTTAGATCCGCCATTGTTAGGAAAATTTACTTTAATAGGAATTAATTTGCCAGCTGGACTTACATTTTTATAATTATAACGTTGGCATGTGCTACAGCTGGAAACATAAGCGCGCACTGCTTCCCGCATTTTAGGGAAGTAGCAGGATTCACAAATTCGAGCATAAGTTTTCCTGATTCCTAAGTGACTTGCTAATGGATTATCATGAAATTCTTTCAAGATGGCCTTACGAAGACTAGCCGGAATAAAAACTCTTAATTCACCACGTGAATTTACAATTTTAGAATAAAAAAGAAGACCATCGATAAGCTTAAAAGATTGGGACCATTTCTCAAACATAGGCACATCTGCGCTCGAGACATCATCAGGATTTTCCAAATAACGATACAAACTACCAAACTCTTCATCTTGCTTCAGTTCCCTTATCAACTGCTCTCGTGACCTTAACACCAACGAAGATAATGCACAACACTTAATTTCCTCCGTGACCTCTAAACCACCATGCGGGTTTCGAGACAAAGCGTCCGCTACCGCATTTTCCTTGCCAGCCCTATGTTCTATAACAACATTATACTCTGCTAACTTCAAACACCATCTGACCATACGAGACGACAAACCCTTTCCATTAGTTAACTTTGTCAAAGCTGAATGATCCGTAATGACTTTAACCGGTATATTAGTGAAAAAACAACGAAATTTATTCAAAGCCCAAATTACTGCAAGACACTCCCTTTCCGTAATCGAATAATTCCTTTCCGCTGCATTTAAAATTCTCGACGCAAACGCTATAGGTCGACCTTTCTGTGCTAACATCGCTCCAACCCCCAGTGCACTCGCATCGCAATACACTTCAAACTGAGACGAATAATCGGGGTGAGCCAAAACAGGAGGGGAAACTACTGCCTCTTTTAATAATTCAAACGATCTCTGAGCCGCTGATGACCATACAAACTTCACCCTTTTCCTTTTTAAATTATACAACGGTTCACATAACTCTGAAAAACGTGGAATGAACTTGGCGAACCAAGCCACCATCCCTAAAAATGTCGCCACTTCCTTACTATTTTTGGGGGAACTCATTGACGTAATTGCCTCAATTTTCTCATTATCTATATTAATACCATCACGCGTAATTTTAACTCCTAAATACTTTATCTCTTTTCTCAAAAATTTACATTTTTCTAACTTAACTGTTAACCCAGCATCTCTTAACAACGTAAATACTTCCCTCAATAATCTTAAATGCTCTTCAAAAGTAGCTGCCATTATAATTATGTCATCCAGGTAGACCAGGACACCCTTACCAATCAAAGGTTTAAGGATATTATTCATGGCCTTCTGGAACGTTGCCGGCGCTCCCGATAAACCAAAACTCAATCTTTTAAAAGCAAAACAACCGTCCCGAGTAATGAACGCAGTCTTCGGTATGTCCTCCGGCTTCATTGCAATCTGAAAATAACCCGACGTAAGATCCAACGTTGACATATAATTCGTACTCGTTATATTAGCCAAAATGTCATCAATAACTGGAATAGGATACTGAGGGTATTGCGTTATCGCATTTAACTTTCTATAATCTACTGCAAACCTATATGCCTCTGGATTATCTAAACTTTTCCCATTATTTTTACGACATAACACTACTGGCGATGCAAAAGGAGACTCAATCGGCGTTATAATATCGTCCGCTAGCATTTTTTGAATATGATAATCAATTATACCTTGTTTAACTTTATCATAACGATATGGTTTATTAGCAACAGGTGCTTTTAAACCAGTATCAATCTCATGCCACGCAACATGCGTTAAACCCGGTTTATCAGAAAAAACCTCTCCAAATTCATTCAAAAACTTATTAAATTCCTCCTTCTCGATTTCACTTAACCCCGACTCCTCCAAATTAACTGACACTGAAATATGCTCTTTCTTACTCACATTCTCATCATTATTCACGATTAACGACTTTTTAAAGAAATCCAAACTAATTCCTCTATCCTTCATATAATCCACACCAACTATACAATGCACTGTTAATCCATCTAACACACAAAACTCCCAACATGTCTTAACCGAATGAATTTCATCTTCCAATTCTACTGAACCTTTATTATCGCAAGCTACTCCCTGTGCCGACTGAACCATCAGACTTGACCTCTTCAACTTCTTGTACGAAAAATATTTCCGATAACAATAAAAAGAAATGAACGACTTATCTGCCCCTGTATCGAAGACACTTTTAACGACAATACCATCTAACACAATTAACACTTCAGGTAACTCAACCGGATCAATAGTAATTTTATTCAAACTCACAGAAGGCTTTTCTGATTTAATCTGTGACTTTATACCTTCCGAAATACAGTCACCTACCAGTTTAACTGACCCGACCTCTGAACACATCTCTTTTGCATTGACCTATTTTCCAAATTCTCATCCGAAGTTAATCTCCTTACTTGCGAAGAAACATTCCTGTCCCGTACTCCCCCTCTCCGATCATAACCACTATTCTGTCTATTTCCATACATATTTCTCTCACCACTTCTAAAACTATTAGCACCACCACAATTCCTATTACCATTACTCGTATTCGACATATTACGACCAAATCCATCATTTCTATTACGCAAATTATTATCCGGAAATCGCTGTTCCCCTCTCAAAAAATTACGATCCCCCTCATTTCTCAAATTACTATCCGCGACAGGTCTCTGACGAGGGCTACGCAAATCCCGTTGATCCGAGCTATGCCGAGTCTCATACTTCGATAATATCTGATGCATTTCTGCAAAATTCTTCGGTGCTCTAACTTCAATAAAGTCCTGTATATTCGGATTAAAAAGAGGAAAAACAATGTCCAACAATTCCTCAAATGTGATATCTAAATCTAATTTATTTTTTAGTTCAAGCTTACGTAGATAAAATTTTGACGCCGACTCATAAATATTCTGCTTATTACAATAGAACTCTTTTCTCAAAATACTTTTATCTTTAATGGGAGGAAATGCCTTCTTTAACTCAGTCACAGTTTGTTCAAATCTTTTCGCTTCATCAGTAACCAAAAACTTTCCTATATTCTCTAACCACAAAAGTGCTTCGCCCTTCAATGAGCATTTAAGCACTACGTATCTACTTTTCTTAGGTATATTATTGAACAAAATATAATCATTTAGTTTAACTAAAAATTCACTAATATCACCCTCACCGGTGAAATACACCCGTGGCACAATCTCACAATGTCCGACATTTCGTTGGACGCCATTTGTAACGTTATATACACGTTGAGTGTCATTTGTAATGATTGGTTGGTCGTGGTGGAGGTTAAATGCAGACATACTCAGTAGTTAAGATAAAACAACAAAGTTTATTAAAATGATGAGGGCTGAAGGGAAGTGGAGCAAGTCTTAATTTTACACAACTGAGAATACTATGAAAAAGCTAAACGCATACTCACAGGCTCCGGCCTAGCTTAATCGTGGCACCTTCTAATACTTCTCACTATCTCTTGGCTGAGCTGCTAGATAAAGCTTAATTAGAGAGCCCGTGGCTGTGTGTAATTCTTTATTCACAAATAATCAAAATGAAGTTTCTTACCACGGCCAACTCTCAAGTCAAACATCGAAACTCCTTTACACTTCACTGGAGGCCCGCTGCTACCTTCAATTTGCTAGCACTTCGCTATCTAATGTCGATGCCAGAGATACTCACTCGCTGGCTAACGCCACAGATACTCACACGCTGGCTAACGCCACAGATGCTCGCTCGCTGGCTAATGCCAGAGACACTCGTTGGCTAATGCCAGAGACACTCGCTGGCTAATGCCAGAGACACTCGTTGGCTAATGCCAGAGACACTCGGTGGCTAATGCCAGAGACACTCGCTGGCTAATGCCAGAGACACTCTCTCGCTGGCTAATGCCAGAGACACTCTCTCGCTGGCTAATGCCAGAGACACTCACCACACACTCCCACCCAAGCTTTTATATGCTGCAAACTGAGATACTTCACATTAACATATTACTAATAACCGCGAGCTAACTGCAGAATCCGAAAGAGCACACACATTCTAGAAAGTTAAAGTAAAAGAGAGGATAGATGTCGCTTTTACGCTTACACATGTTAAATTATTGACGTCACGATCTCAGAAATACTAGAATGCCTTTATGACAAAGGTCACTCCCTCACACCCTTTCCAATATTAATGGAATTCTTTTGTGTAACCCTGTAAATGAATAAAAGCTATTTTCTTCATGGCATATTTTACATAATGCATGTTTCAGTGCATCTTGTAAATTTATATAAATTTTGATGTGTTTGACAGAGTGTAATATCTTTAAAATTCATTTGTAACTATTTTTTCCCATAGGCCGTAATAACGGAAAACTTTTGACTGTCCCTGTAAAAAAGTTAATCATTCTAGAAACTTCATTTGAATTAGTATTTGTGCTAGGGTAAACGCCAATAAGCTCCAAAAATTTGAAAGCTATCGAAGTATATTTAGAAGAGTTAACCTTTTACAGGCCAAATTCAGATCCAGGCATATTTTAAATTACTTTTTTGTACATTATGCCTTCTAATGCTTTAGTTAAGAGATATTAGTGATTAATATGGTGGAATTTTTTTTTTTTTTATAATTTTCAGAATGTTCCCAATTGGGAACATCGGTCATTTCCGGCGGTCATTTTCCAGTGGCCATTGATAATTTTTATGATTTTCTGTAGATTTCCTCATAAATGATGGGAATGTAACTTATATTTCAAAAAATCAAGTTATTCTAATTCGAAAAATCTATTTCAAAAAATCATTTTTATGACTGATCATTTTCCAGTGGTCATTGGTCATTTTAATGATTTTCTGTACCTTGCCTCATTAATGATAGGAATAAAACTTCTATTTCAAAAAAGAAAGTCATTCTTTTACTATTTCTGCTAATTTTTTTTGGTCGATTTTCATTAAATTAAATTTTTAATAAATGCTTAAACTTATGTTCCCAATTGGGAACATTGGCCTGTAAAAGGTTAAATCGCGGACAAGCAATCAGACAAACCAAAATCATAAACACTTTTTAACTTTGCTGGAAAACGTTAAAGAAAAAAAAAAATGCAATTATTGAAAAAAAAATAAAGATTTTTAAAAGTTTAAACTATAATTTGTTAAAAATAGATAGTCCTTTGAAAATTATTTATTAAGAATAAAAATTTGAATCTTAAATAGCACTTACAAAACACGTGTGCAGACATGAAAATCCTGTTACTATTTTTAAATAATTATAAATATATATAATATGACAAAATACAGGGTGATTCAGCTCGTCGGTGACAAACTTTAAGGATCGATAGAGCACACCTAGACGAACATTTTTGAATAGGGAATGTAGGGTCCCTGACGCGATGGTAAGGCGCTAGGCGCTTTCGAAAATTTGGGTGCCGAAATTCGAAACGTCATAAAAACTAGGGAAATGGTTAGATTTTCTTGCTTGTTGCGTCGAAATGATTCTGTTTGTTTAGACTTTCTTCAGTACCAATTTGATAAGCGTATCTCTTAAAACATGGATAGGGGGCGCTGCAGACTTTGGAGAGCTAGACAACAACTTTAAGCCCGTTATTTTGATAATTTAACACATGCTCGCCAAAGTTTATACTCTAACTTAAAGTTTGAACCCAAAAGTAGAGCCCTGCAAAAAGCGTAAGAGCCGGAATAAAATGTCAAAGTACAGGGTGGTCGAAACTCGAAGGCTCCTAAGAGATAAACAAACAGATTTCTTGACTTATGGCATGCATTTTCATGATTCTGTTTGCTGGGGCTCTCTGAAACTCAGTTGAACGGTACAAAAAGAAACATCGATAGGGGGCGCTTTGGGCAAAAAACATAATTCGTTGACATTTCGGACGCTAACTGGAAACGGGGCGCTACGATCAGTTAGTAATAATGAAAACACATTTTCTACCTCTGCTCAACACTTCTGAATAAATTTAGACCAAAAACATCAATGATACTGGAAATTTATTTACAAAAAATAACACTACAGAAGGTGCTCGAAATTTCGACCTTGGGCCATGATGCAGGCTTCGCACCTCCGTCGCATTGAGGAGTGTGTGTTTCCAACAATGCCAGGAGTATCTCTGATCTGCCCTGCAGCTGCCACAATGCGCGCCACAAGTTCTTCAGCACTGCTGACAGGTGTATGGTATACCTCGGCCTTCAGGTAACCCCAAAGGAAGAAATCCAAGCAGGTGAGGTCTGGTGATCGGGCAGGCCAGTGAACTGGACCCCCACGCCCGATCCACCGCTGGCCATACCTTGCGTTTAGATGGAGACGCACGTCGTTTGTGTAATGGGCCGGAGCTCCATCGTGCTGGAACCACATCTGGCGACGCGAACCTTCGGGTACGTGCGCCTCCTCCAGAAGCTGCGGCAGCACTTGATCCAGGAAAATCAGGTAATTTCCACCTGTCAGCCGTTCAGGTAACAAATAAGGGCCAATGAGGCAATCCCCCAGAATGCCGGCCCACACATTTACTGAGAAACGCTCCTGGGCTGCTCGGCTTCTGGTTTCATGTGGATTTTCATCACACCACACATGACTGTTGTGGGCGTTCCACATTCCCTCCCGGCTGAAGGTGGACTCGTCCGTAAACAAAATGCTGTTTACAAAACGGGGATCCCTGGATCTCATCGCCAAGTACCATCTTGAGAATTCCACTCGAGGGCCAAAATCCTGCTCTCTGAGCAACTGCACCCGCTGGATGTGGTAGGGGTGCAGATTCCGGGAACGTAAGATGCGCCACGCAGTTGCTTGCGAAATGCCAACATGTCTGGCGATATCTCTCGTGCTAAGACCTGGGTTGTCCTCAACCAGGTTAAGCACAGCCTCTTCGTTGTCGGGGGTGCTCACTGATCGCTCCCGTTCAGGCCTGCCTCCGTCGAAAGATCCCGTTGTGGACAACCTCTGGTGTACTCGAGCGAAGAAGGCATGGCAGGGGATTTGCCTGTTGGGGTAACGCTCGGCGTACAACCGCTGAGCGGCTCGTCCATTACAACCAGCAGCGCCATACGCCAAATGCATGTCAGCCAATTCAGAGTTTGTGTACCGTTCCATCCTACTACCGATCTGCAGACAAGTAACCCGAAGCTTAAGTAGGTACCGCACGTTCAAAAGACGTGTCTGCGCATACAACTACGTCATCTCGCGTTGTCGTCTACGCATTACGTATCTTTTGCATATCGATATGGTACGATATCTTTTGCATAAATCAGCAAAAAGCACCTTATGTAAATTTTATTGCGCGCATTGTGCATGATTGAAACCAGCTATGTTTGTTAAAAAAAACAAACAAACTGCAGTTTTAATAGCTTCTTATGATAAGTAAATTACTCTCTTGTTTTGTTTCTAACTGATCGTAGCGCCCCGTTTCGAGTTAGCGTCCGAAATGTCAACGAATTATGTTTTTTGCCCAAAGCGCCCCCTATCGATGTTTCTTTTTGTACCGTTCAACTGAGTTTCAGAGAGCCCCAGCAAACAGAATCATGAAAATGCATGCCATAAGTCAAGAAATCTGTTTGTTTATCTCTTAGGAGCCTTCGAGTTTCGACCACCCTGTACTTTGACATTTTATTCCGGCTCTTACGCTTTTTGCAGGGCTCTACTTTTGGGTTCAAACTTTAAGCTAGAGTATAAACTTTGGCGAGCATGTGTTAAATTATCAAAATAACGGGCTTAAAGTTGTTGTCTAGCTCTCCAAAGTCTGCAGCGCCCCCTATCCATGTTTTAAGAGATACGCTTATCAAATTGGTACTGAAGAAAGTCTAAACAAACAGAATCATTTCGACGCAACAAGCAAGAAAATCTAACCATTTCCCTAGTTTTTATGACGTTTCGAATTTCGGCACCCAAATTTTCGAAAGCGCCTAGCGCCTTACCACCGCGTCAGGGACCCTACATTCCCTATTCAAAAATGTTCGTCTAGGTGTGCTCTATCGATCCTTAAAATTTGTCACCGACGAGCTGAATCACCCTGTATATCCCTGAATCATGAATCAATTGCAATCATAACTTAAATCTTATACAATATCTATAGTTGTAGATTTACTTATTAATTGGTTGCTTTAAATCATCAGTGTTACTTCTTTTCTCATGAGTGTTGCTTTTCCTAAGAAACACTCATGTACGGTAACACTCATGTTCGGTAACACTCATGTCATTTATTAAAGAATTATTCACTAATATGAATTCTAATTGTTTTATTGAAATTTTAGTTGGACCTTTTGATTCCTGAACAAAAAATACAGCATTTCCTAACTCAACATTTTTATACGTTAAAAAAAAATAATAAATAGATAGGTAACACTCCTGTAAGAAAATAAAAATACTCACCATGTTGAAATGAACATTCCAATAAATAACAATTATAGAATAAAATTACTGAGTTTTAAATAAGCGCACTGTACTCTCTAAAACTGGGAGGAGTGAAAAGCTCACTTTTTGTAAGAGTGATTTGCATTTTCACTCTTTTTAGAGTGAACTTTATACAAATACACTCTTTAAAGAGTGGAATTTCCGACTCCCTAAAAAGGAGTGAAATATCTGACTTCGTTGTCGAGAGTGAAATATCTCACTCCATAGTCGAGAGTGAAAAATCCTACTCCGTTAACAAGAGAGAAAGCCCGGCATTTATACATTTGAAAAAAATACCCGTTAAACTTTGAACCAATTTATGGAATAAAACAATGAAAAGTACCAAAATATGTCAATTCTTAATTTTCAAAAACTACATTTAATAATATAACCTATAAAATTACGCTTATTTGCTATAAAAGACACTTTTTTTTCAAAAATGAGTGTCACTCCTTCGAAAGAGTCAACGGCCACTCCGTTTAAAAAGTGACTTACAAGGAAGGTCTCCATACGGGCATACTCAGAAAAATCTGAAAAAATTACAGAATGTTCTTCTCATATAGTTATATATGTTTATAAAAAAAATTTCGGCGGAACTTCATTGCAGTGTCCATAAAAAATTAATGATAATTTCGTTTATTTGGCGATTTATCTCCGGTTGGCGAAAAAACGAAATTTTGAAAAATACGCTTTTACGCTTCGAACACTGTTAAAAATCTGCTGCATTTTGTTGCAACGCACTCTACCGCTTGTATATAATATCTCTATCCCAACCAATGAGAAAGCTTCATTTCACGGCCAAGTAACCGTTTTCTATACAAGCAAGGGAATGCGTTGCAGCAAAATGCAACAGATTTTTATCAGTGAATACCTTTTAAAGAAAAAAGTTTCTATGTTCAATTTATTTAAATAAGTTTAGTTTAAATAATTTTAGTTTTGCATTTTTACTTTACTTTAAGTGTAATTTTGTCATATACGTTTATATGTACTTATAACAAAATGAAATTAATATATTTTATCATTTAAAACGCAATTTAAATTGATTAAAGTTGTTCCAAATTGAAAAATACACAGATAAAAATCTGTTGCATTTTGCCGCAACGCACTCCCTTGCTTGTATAGAAAACGGTTACTTGGCCGTGAAATGGAGCTTTCTCATTGGTTGGGATAGAGATATTATATACAAGCGGTGGAGTGACGTTGCAGTAATTCTCATTCAGCATTCTCATTGGTCAGAAGAGCGATATTCTATAAAAGTAGTGGAGTGACGTTGCAGTAATTCTCATTCAGCATTCTCATTGGTCAGAAGAGAGATATTCTATAAAAGTAGTGGATTGACGTTGGAGTAAATGCTGCAGATTTTTAACAGTGAAGTCAATTAAAATCAATTTTCAGATTCGTTAAAATCGTCTGCTTTTGGCGAGGAAATGCACTGCTTGCCAAATCCCGCGTCGCTTTCAGCTTTTCACGCCAATTATTCCAAACTATTTTATTTTTTTACATATCTAATAATGTAATTCCGCCGCTAATTTTCACTGATCCTTTATTACCTACATGAGTAGTTTAATTCGTATTTTTTTCAAAAAATTCTGAGTATGCCCCCAATGGAGACCTTCCTTGTTAGATATGTATTACGCATCAGCCAATCAGAAACCGTCTTCTCGGTTGTGATGATAAAAATGTATCCGCCATTTTATCGTATCCGTTATGTGTCCGACTTTCGTTTCCTCGGTCTACATATGTGGATTTTTAATTTGTATTATTAATACTGAAACGCAGTTTAAATTTCGATCTTGGAACGATATACTCCGATATCTTATGATTCAAAATAATCCACATAGATTAAATTTCTTGTTCTGGAGTCAAAATGGAGAACAAATAATTCAGTAAAAAGCAATAATACTCCATTAATACTCAGTGCACTGTACATATCTTATTTATCAATCAAAGGATTATTATTCATCAAACAAGGGATAATATTTAATAAAAAAACCGGTAAGTCAATTTTAATTTCAACTTTTTATTTGCCGAAAGTAAGTTCTAGAATGTTGAGTTAAAAGTTTTACTTTATACAGGAAGCTGTCTGCTATCTTTATGTTCTGCTATCTCGGAGAAAAAAAAAAGAAAGAAAGAAAGAAAGAAAGAAAAGAAAAATCGCTGACGCAAAGATTGGTATTTTATGCGTAATGTTTACAGATTGGCTTTGGTAATTTTAAAAGTTTGCAGTATGACTTATATTAGATGAAATTTGTTTATTAAAGATAAATGACTCATTAAAAATTTTTTTCCAACAGTAAGAATAATACATATATGTTGTCATATCTCCACATTTCCTGCTGCAGGTGTACCCTTTGTTCCCACGGCTTGGAATGTAGTCGAAATTATTGAGCTTTTATGTGGGCAGTGAGAAAATAAGCAAGTTGTCTCCAGCTGAGTAATGTACGTGGATTTAGTGTCATGCTTGAACAATTACTGCCTCCCGTGTTTGCTATGTGGAGGTCACCTTACAGTCCAGGTGTGTTTGCCTGCATTTCTCTTGCTAACGGACAGATTTCCTTTGGCTGTGAAATCAGTCAAGGGGAGGCGCTATTTGTATATCGAATGGGAGAAGGACGCCTTGACCCCTGGATCGAGATTGGAAGAAGTCTGCAGGAAGGTGTCTTTCCTCCCCTCCCCCTTGTGAATGTTGACCAGGGAAGGACTTTTTCGGTGCTGGTCGGACAGAGAGAGATATAGATCTCTCAGGATTAAGTTGGGTAGAGCTCTGCTCTCCCAGACCACTGCTATACCCGATATCGGGGTGTCCGGCAAGAGAACCGCTCTGCAAAGTCAGAGCACTTGTAACCTTCATTCCTTCATTAAATTTTATTAAATCGACTTTTTCTCCAATTTATTGCAAGCCCATCTGACACTACGCCACAGCTAAATTATATTGGTGGCAGCGCGTTGGGATCTGAGAGTTAAGTTAAAAACTCTGGACCCGTTTCTTCAGTTGATTTGAAGCGAACTTTGTTTTTTCATCGAATTATTCCCTGACGTAGCATTGAGTCGTTTCGACTTTCGCCAGAGTGGCGAAAGTGCCTGTTCGACGTTTTTTGGACTTTCATCGCTTGTGGAATTGGACTTTCGCCAGAGTGGTGTGCCTGTTCGACGATTTTTGGACTTTCATCGCTTGTGGAATTGGACTTTCGCCAGAGTGGTGTGCCTGTTCGACGTTTCCTATTGTGAATTTGTCTGGTGAAGCACCCGTCCGGAATTTCGTCTGATTGATTGCCTGGATTTGTCTGGTGGATCACCCGTCCGGAGTTTCGTCTGGTTGATTGCCTGGATTTGTCTGGTGGAGCACCCGTTCCGGAGTCTAAAAGATGGGTGAGTTCGTTTTAAATGCTTTTTGTGTTGCAAGGTACTAGTCGATGAGAAAGTTAGAAAAATTAATTTTTAAAAATTTAATTTGAACTGGGAATGTTCGATTATGTGGGTGTGGTAGAGATAGATTAGTGTATTGGGTGTAGCAATTTGTTTAAGGGTTTCATTTTGTTTGTATATGCATTTCTCTAGTGTGTTATTTATATGTGTTATTATATTTATTTTTGTCTCCATTTGGAAACATTTGATCATTTATATATATATATATTTTAAAGTTAAGGTAGGGAGTAATGATATTTGTTTTCTATGTTATGTTGGGGCAAAGTGAAAAGAGTAGCATATGTAAGAGTTATGGAATGTAATAATTTTGAAATTATAATTAATTTTGAAACTATATTTAATTTGAAATCTCATTGAAATTTTGGAAATCTTATTTAATGTTGAAATAACTCAAAGACTAGGTTCTTTGTTTTTGAAAGGTTAAAATTGTGTATAGGAGTGTTAGTTAATTGTTATCATGGCTTTTCTAAATAAGTTAAAAAGGCAGAAGAAACAAACTTTAATTTTGTTAGCCAGAGAATTTGAGGTTGATGTGTCGGATTCAGACCTGATTAAAGATATTATAAAAGGCATAACGGAATCGACGGAATATGATGAGGAAACTGGGGAAGCTTTCTTAGATCGTATTTTAGAGGAATTAAAGGAAGCTGAAAAGGAAAGATTAGCTAGGGAAGCTAAAGAGGAGAGGGAAAAAGAAAGGTTAGGAAATCAAAGGTTAGCTAAAGAAGAGCGCGAATATGAATTGGAAAGGTTAAGGCTTTCTAATGCTGTAGAAACAGCGAGTGTAGGATCGACGGTTTCCATAAATACTGAAGGAACCATAAAAGTTAAGTTAAAGGACTTAGTCCCAAAATTTGATCCGAAAATCTTAGATATTACTTTATTTTTTATGATTTTTGAACGTCAGGCTACAAAAGAGAAAGTTAAGGAGGAAGAATGGGTGTCGCAATTAATTCCGTTGTTACCTGCAGAGATAGCTGAGTTAGTTGTCAAGGAACCTGCAGATAAGGGAGATGATTATTATCAGATGAAGAGTATGTTATTGACTAGGTTTAGACTAAGCACGGTTGCTTTAAGGTTAAGATTTGAGGAGCATAAAAAAACCGGGAGCGTTTTGGTCTGATCTAGTTTATGAGTTGCGTGGCTATCTAGATAATTGGTTAGAGTCCGCAAAGGTGACTGATTTTCAATCTTTGAAGGAATTAATGCTTACGGAGCAATTGAAAAAACGGGTTCCCTCTGAAATTAAGGAAAGGTATTTAGAAAGTTGGGAGGAATTTCGCGAAGCTTCTGAATTAGCGACCAAACTATATTATTATGAAAGCGTCAAGAAAACGTTAAAAAAAACGGTTAGTAAACCTTGGGAAAGGAGGTCTTTTGGAAAGGGTAAAATAGGGAATAATTTTAAGGAAAGGACGGAAGATCGGAGGAAACCGGAGCCTCAGAATAAAAGGGAACTATCTAAGGTAAAACAAAATAGACGCTTTGAGAAAACTAGGGAAGTCGTTTGCTTCCAATGCAATGTTAAAGGGCATATACGCCCGGACTGCCCCAGTTTAAGAAAAAGAGAGGAAAAAATAGTGTGCCGATTAGTCGGAAATGTAGAAGTAAATGAGAGTTTTGATCCATGTATCAGTAAAGTGAGAATTAATGGCGTTGAAAGGGATTGTTTAAGAGACAGTGGTAGTGGAATTGATTTGCTAGCAAAAAGTTGGGTAAATCCGGAAGATTTATTAGGTGAAGTAACTTGGGTACGTCAACCTTTAGATAAAACCTGCTTTTGTTTACCTTTGGCTAAAGTCACAATTCAAGGTGAATTTGGAACTATTGTCACTAAGGCAGCTGTTAAACCGGATGATTTAGATCAGGGATTCTATTCAATGGGTAATGAAACCGCAGAATTAATTGAGAAGCATAAGGAATCTTCTATATCTGTTTATGCTGTAATTACGCGTAGTCAAAGTCGAAAGAATAAACAAATGGAAGTCGAAATTCCGGGTGAAACCGAAACTGAACCTCTCACTTTAAATGAAGAGGATGGGGGAATTTCTACCGAAGGCTGATGGGGAAAGTGTATTAGCTAAGATTTCGGGGGATGAATTCAAAAGGGAACAGCTGACTTGTCCTTCGTTAATTCCTTTGTGGGAAAGAGCAAAAACTGCCGAGGAAAAAGAATTTAAAATTGTAAAGGACCGTCTTGTGCGCATAGTTGTGAGTAAGTCGGGGGAAGAGAGGATGCAATTGTGCGTTCCGGAGAAGTTTAGGGAGGATTTAAAGGCCCTTTGTCATAATGAAGTGTCAGGACACCTGGGAACCACAAAGACTAAAGACAGAATTTTGAGGCATTATTTTTGGCCGAATTGTTATCAAGAGATTGAACAATATGTTAAAACCTGTCATGAATGTCAGATTGTTGGTCATAATAGGGATAAAGTGAAAGCACCTTTGACAATTGTGCCTGTAATTTCGGAGGTGTGTTCAAAAATAAATATAGATGCTGTAGGTCCATTACCAAGGAGTCATATGGATAATAGATATTTACTTACTGCTATTTGTGTAGCGTCGAGGTATCCGGATGCTATACCGGTGGAAGATATCACGTCGGTCAGTGTGATTGATGCCTTGTTGTTGGTATTTTCTAGGACGGGTTTCCCTAAAAAAATCCAGAGTGATTTGGGAAAATCCTTCACCAGTGGGTTAACGTCTGAGTTTTTTGAACGCTTTGGAATCAAAGTGACTCATAGTTCGGTTTGTCACCCACAGAGTCATGTGGTGGAGAGATGGCATTCTTCATTAAAAAGAGTCCTTAAAGTGCTTTGTTTAGAATCAGGAGAAGATTGGGAGAAGAATCTCTCAGCGGCACTGTTTGCGTTACGCACAGTGACCCACGAAAGTTTAGGGTTTAGCCCTTCTGAATTGGTTTTAGGGAAGAATCTGAGGACCCCTCAGACTACTGTTTTTGAGAATTGGATGGATTCTGGTGATACCGATCCAACGGTTGTTGAATACATCTTGGATTTAGTCAATAGACTTAAAAAATGTCAGGATTTGGCTTCCGATAAACTGCGCGAATGCCAGGAGAAAAGGAAGGTCTGGTATGACAGAAATGCAGTGTCTAGAAATTTTAATGTGGGAGATAAAGTGTTGGTTTTAGCTACTTCTAAGCCCAATAGAATGGCTGTAAATTGGCTGGGACCAGGAACTGTAACAGGGAAAATTTCTGATACAAATTATTTGATTGATTTACCTGAAAAGAGGGACAAAAGTACCATTTATCATGTAAATCTGATGAAACCCTATTACCGCAGGCCGGAACGTGTTAATTTGATTATTCCGAAGGAACCGCAGGAGTCTGAAAGGAACGCAGAGATACCTTATCCGGCACCGGATTCGACTCAGTTCGATTTGCGGGAAATTGTGCGGGAAAGTGGGTTAGCGGAGCGCGCTACGGAAAGTCAAATTGATAGCTTCTGTAGAATGTTAAGACAGAATGGGAAGGTATTTTCTGCAGATCCGGGTAATACTAAATTAGTGGAGATGGACATCGAGCTCACGAGCGATGCCCAGGTGCGGGCAAGGCCTTACAGGATGTCCCCTAGACAAATTACAATTTTGCAAGATGAAATTCAGAGATTATTAGATTTGGAGGTGATAGAAATCGGTCAGTCAGACTATACAAGTCCGATGATACTAGTTGAGAGTCCTGGCAAGGATCCTAGGCCTTGTATAGACTACAGAAAGTTGAACGCGATTACGCGCCATATGTATTTCTCCTTGCCAAATATCGAGGAAGTTTTGCAAAAGGTGAGCGCCGCTCCCTTTATAACTGTTATGGATCTGACGAAAGGGTATTTTCAAATTCCTCTCTCGAAGCAAGCCCAAAGGTATGCGGCATTTGTGACCCCCTTTGGCATGTACTTACCTAAGAAAATGATGTTCGGATTAGCCAATGCGCCGTTCTATTTTTGTAAGTTAATGGCAGAGGTCTTACAGGGGATGGAGATTTTTGCGTTCGCCATACATCGACGACATTGCGGTGTATTCTCCTAGTTTTGAAAGTCACGTGAAAGACGTGGGGAGAGTATTAGAGAAATTACGGGAAGAAAACCTTACCATCAAACCTTCTAAGTGTCAATTTGCCCAAGACCACGTTAAATTCTTAGGTCACGAGATTGGGTCGGGTAAAAGGTCCCCGGGGGAGGCTAAAACACAAACAATTAAAGATTTTCCTACCCCTTGCACAAAGACTCAAATTAGAGCATTTTTAGGAATTGTGGGGTACTATGGTAGGTACATCCCGAAGTATTCTGTTATCGCGGCTCCTCTCACCGACGCGTTAAAGGGGAGAGTTAAAAAAGAGAAAATAGAATGGACGCAAAATTGTCAAAAATGAAAATTTAAAGGGAAAGTTAGTAAGTAGACTTGTACTCTATGCTCCAGATTATTCAAAGGAGTTTATTGTCCAATCAGATGCTAGCGAAATTGGGGCAGGTATTGTGTTATCCCAAATGAGTAACGGGGAAGAACATCCCATAGTTTATTTGTCCAAGAAATTTAGTCAGGCTGAGAAAAATTATTGTACTGTAGAGAAAGAGTTAGCGGCTATCATTTTTGGAGTAAAGAAGTTAACTTATTATCTGGATGGCCAGACGACCACGATCCTCTCACGTATCTAAAAAAATGGTGGGAACTAATGCGAGGCTAATGCGGTGGGCCTTATGCCTACAACAGTTTAAATTTAGAATAGAGCATAAGCCAGGAAAAGAAAATGGGAACGCCGATGGTCTGAGCCGACTCATCTCTTAGCCTTTTTAAATAAACTACGAAGTTGTAAATATTAATTATCTAGCATATTTTTAATTCTAGTGTTTAGCATTTGTGTTTATGTATTGTTATTTATTATTGTGTTTCCAAGAGAGACAAGGTGGGTGTTATGTGAAAATTGTTCTCGGGAAGAGGTAGTTAAAATTAAGTGATAGGATATTTAAATGTGCCTTGCCTTGCTTTGCCTCACAAAGGGTGTTTGAAGGGAATGAGCTATCCTTGTGGAGCTTTCCTAGTCAAGCCCAGGAAAACTCTTTAGGGGGAAGGAGTTGTCATATCTCCACATTTCCTGCCGCAGGTGTACCCTTTGTTCCCACGGCTTGGAATGTAGTAGAAATTATTGAGCTTTTATGTGGGCAGTGAGAAAATAAGCAAGTTGTTTCCAGCTGAGTAATGTACGAGGATTTAGTGTCATGCCTGAACAATTACTGCCTCCCGCGTTTGCTATGTGGAGGTCACCTTACAGTCCAGGTGTGTTTGCCTGCATTTCTCTTGCTAACGGACAGATTTCCTTTGGCTGTGAAATCAGTCAAGGGGAGGCACTATTTGTATATCGAATGGGAGAAGGACGCCTTGACCCCTGGATCGAGATTGGAAGAAGTCTGCAGGAAGGTGTCTTTCCTCCCCTCCCCCCTTGTGAATGTTGACCAGGGAGGGACTTTTTCGGTGCTGGTCGGACAGAGAGAGATATAGATCGCTCAAGATTAAGTTGGGTAGAGCTCTGCTCTCCCAGACCACTGCTATACCCGATATCGGGGTGTCCGGCAAGAGAATCGCTCTGCAAAGTCAGAGCACTTGTAACCTTCATTCCTTCATTAAATTTTATTAAATCGACTTTTTCTCCAATTTATTGCAAGCCCATCTGCCACTACGCTACAATGTAGTCATTTCTTTTATTCTATATTTTCTTCATTTTTTTCCTTACATCAGTATATTTTTATAAAACTTTAACTCACATTCATAGAATACTATAGGGTAGATGTAGTATGCAATGTACACCCCTGAATGTTTTTGGTTTATATAAAAAAAATAATAAAAATGTAGCTTTTATCATTATTTTTTTCGTAACTCGCCTTTACATATTTTATAATTTAGCACGATTGTTGACACTCTTAAATAAACCAATCAGGAAGCAGGAAATAATGTCTTTAAGTTCCACTGTTTTTCATTGAAAATCATGATAAACATACTATAAGCTGGCTTCATTTAGTAAATTTATATATTCTTTATTTTCTTGCAAAATTTGCAATTTTTTGTTTCTGTAGTTAAAAAAAACTTCGAATATTATAACTTCATTAATTTTTAAGGTTTTGAGAGGAGTGTCCATTACTGGAATACTTAAGTAGTCATTTTCCAGTAATGTACACCTCATATAGGCATTGTTAAAAATGCAATTTTGGTTATGTTTATAGCAGTGTTGAATTCAGACACTTATCTTCGGGTGTGATATTTCTGGCTCCTAGGGGGACATTGTATAGTTCCGTGGGGGGGGGGGGGTGCCCATTTTGACCATTGAAAACGCAAAATCTAAAAACTTCCGGGGGGGGGGGACAATTCAATGCTCCGGAGGAATGTTCCGCCGGACCACCCCTGAATTCAACACTGTGTTTATAGTACAAAAAAAATTTAACTTAATTAAAAACTTAAATAATCAACTTTAATTTTTAAATCGCACTTACCAAAATGTAAATACGACAAAATTTTTATAAATAGTTGCTTTTAAGTTATATTAATGTGATTAATAAAATTTCAATATCATCTTCATTTTATTATTATTTTTTTAAATGAATCTAACTATGTTTTGTCTATTTTATAATCAAACCACTCATGGAAGCCGAAAATATTGTTTAAGGGCTCAGTCAAAGAGGGGCTTATAGACCAAATAAATAAATAAAATGTCGAAATGCAAACGAGATATTAGAAAAATTCCTCCCCAAAGGGTTAGCATAAGCTCGTGAATGTCTTCGCCGGCAGGGATAGATGCCTTAAGGGTGTCCATTACATGCACATCTACTCTATATACAGAAATAAAAAATTTAAATTAAATATGACTTACCATGTAGTTTTATAAATAAGGGTTGCATTAATATATATTTTTCAGCAATAAGATTTAACTACACATAAAAAAACAGATAACGTACATTATGTATTTATTTAAATAATATATAAAACTTAACGGGTATCTGAAAAAAATATATTGATTGTTTAAGATTTTAAAACTGTTTAATAATTTGCGCTTATGAGCATTTTAAAAATATCATATATTTATGAGTCTACCGATGAAAGCAAACACAAGGAGAAAGATTGGAATAAAATATTTTATTTCTGTCAATAATCTAATTTAATTCATAGTAACTTTAATTATGTTTTCCCTTAAAAAGTTCAATTAATGTAACATACTATGAATTAAATAAATATTTTCAATAAAGAATTTTTTTTTAATCTTTACCACGCTTGCGATTATTTTCACTGTATGCTCTAAAAGATACGATACTTTTAAAATGCCCATAATAGCAAGAAAAAAAAATCATTGAAAAAGGAAAAAGAAAAAAAAAAAAAAGAAAAAAGAAAAAGAACATTCATTCCTATGAAAAAGTGACTACTCACTCCTACGCGGAGTGAAAAAACGCACTCCTTTAGCAAAAGTGAATAGTCACTCCCCAGAAAAAATTATTATTGACCCCTGTTTAGAGTGAATATTCACTTCTCAGGAGTGAGTATTCACTCTTTCAAAGAGTCAACGATTCCACTTTTGTTCAAAGTGAATAGTCACTCTAAAGAGATTGGGCATATTTTGAGTCTGTGATAGAGTGAGTATTCACTCTTCTGGAGTGAATAGTCACTCCTTTTTATTTAGAGTGAAAGAAGAAACAACATCGTTTTCTCGCTACCGTTGCTAACTGCAATATACAAATATTTTGAAAACAAATAATAATAACTTTCCTAAGGTAACACTCATGTTCTGCATGTGAGGACACAAAATTATTTTAAATTTTAAACTCTTAGATACGTATTTTAAAAATACAAATTATCTATATGTGTAATTAACACAGAATATTTTACTTTGAATCCATATATAAATTTTTTAAAATATTTGGAAGCATAAAAAAAGATTGAAAAATGTCAAGTTTTTTAATCAGGACAAGTAAATTTCCATTACTTGCTAACTAAAGTACAAAAAAAAAAAAAAAAAAAAAAAAAAAAGACCACTATTTTGTAACTTTAAAAAAGTATAATGAATGCATTGAATAAATCATAAAAAGATGTGCTACTGCCTGCTTTTAGAATATCAAAAAATAAATTTATTAACATGAAATTTAGATTTAAAAATCAGAACATCAAACTGGCAGTTCATGTGAAATTCACCCTAATGAATCAACCTTTTAAATTTCGTTTAAACTTTTTTTTTTCTGTTTCTAGATATTTAAAATTTTATTTATATCTGAGCTATTTTTTTTTTCATTTTTGATTTTCAAAAAATTTTGAATTTTGGATTTTATTTTTGTAATTCGATTTAAATATTTTCAGTTTGATTAAAATAAATAGCTTCCTTTTATAATTATCTTAAAATTAAATTTGTTGTTGCTAAGATCTATGATAGAATTTATTAATTATAAATTAACAATTTGGATTTATTAATCAAAATTTACGTTGCTTTGAAAGAAACATTAAATGAAAGCCTCTGTGCGACGTGCGATCACACTTACCCACTTGTTTTTATTTAACTTCATTTGTGACAGAATAATAAATAGTCTTCTAAATGCAAATTCATCATACGTCTCCACTACTTTACCTGTAGGTTTAAATTCTTCCTACCCATAACAGAAAAGTGGGACAAAATTTTTGCAATATTTAAACAAGTTAGAAATTGCACGTGAAGCATAGCAAATGAGGTGCGTTCGTACGATAACGAGGTTTTAAAAATATAACTCTCCTATATCAATCTCATAAAATTGTAAATTGTTAATTACAATTAAAATACGCACCAAACAATGCTTTCCCTATACCATTATGTATGGAATACTTTTGTGTGGCCTTGTAATGTTCTTTTCAAATGTTCTTTACACCACAGATTATACAAAATGTATATTATAATATGTACTTTATAGATGCATATCTATTTTATTATGTTCGAATGAGTGTAACACCAATAAAATGCATTTGAAACATTTTTCCCCATTGACCGTAATGTAACGGAATGCTTTTGATTGTCCCTATAATTGATGTATGCATCCGATTTTCATAAAGTTTTAAAACCTCGACATGATTACAATACTCGACATTACATTACTCGACATGTAATAATTATGTACTTTAAATTTCAAACATGTAAAACGCATTTGAAACTTTTTTCCCCATTGACCGTAATGTAATGGAATACTTTTGATTGCCCCTGTAACTGATCTATCCATTCGATTTTCAAAAAAATTGAAATAACTCGACAAAATTATGTAATAATTATGTATTTTAAATTTCAAACGATTAAAATGCATTTGAAACTTTCTTCCCCATTGACCGTAATGTAATGGTATACTTTTGATTGTCCTTGTAATTGATCTATGCATCCGATTTTCATAAAATTTGAAATGACTCAACAAAATTATGTAATAATTATATATTTTAAATTTCAAACGATTCGGTTGAATAGTTTTTGCATTGTTATATGCAGACGGATGGACTGAACGACAACTATAGGTGCTACGTATTTACATAATTACGAACGCACCTAATAATCTGGAATTTAATTTTGCAAGATTTTTTTAAACATTTCAGATAAGACTGAATATTACTATAGTATATTTCGGATGCCATCAATTAACAAGTAAACTTTTCGTATTCAGCAAATATGTGTTACAAACAACAAGAATGGAAGATCCTGTTTAGGGTACATAGATTGTGAAACACTATCCAAGACACTCAAAATAAAGTCAAACTATTTTTTTAAATATTATTTTCTGATTTTTTTTAATTTTTAATTTATTTTCTACCTTTTAGCCATTAAATGTTTTACTGTTGCAGTTCATTGCAACATTTGGCATATTTTGACGATCGTTTATGGGCGCATCATTAAATTCACTGTTATTTCAACTCGTATACAGTTACAGTCGACTCTCGTTAATTCGAATATTCGCTTAATTCGAACAAGAATTCAGATTTTTCCCTTTTCTTTTCTTTCTCACGGATTTCAGATTATCTGAATAACTTTCTTTCTTTGATTTTTGTGAAAATTGTTCCTAACGAATATTCGTATAATTGAATGTATTTGATATACACTTTCTTAGTGTATCATCTGTCCCCAATGACACTTTACATTTTTCTGCCATTGTTCTTGTTTTTAATCTTTTAATTAGTTTATGTATTTATACACTCTAATTTAATATAAAGTCATATTCTACTGATAACAGACGAAATAAATTTAAAAAACACTATAATATTAATTCCTTTGTAACAGTAACATATTAAGCATGTTTTCGTTTCATAGTTTCCACAATTCGAACATTTCTTGTTGTCCCGACGACGAGTTCGAATTAATGAGAGCTGACTGTATATGCATTAAAGAGAATATTTGACGACCAACCGCCTGCGAACATTAGTCGGAAAATTCCTTAAAACTAAAACATTAATCATTATTAAAACGCTGCATTGTCATCACGAAAACACACCTCTGTATACAATTTTTACAATTCTATCATATTAGGAAGTGAATTAAAAATCGATTTCAAAATTTCATGTTTACATACAAAACCCCGTTTGATTTTAAATAAAGAGTGTGAAAAAAAAGTGTAATGAGCTATACTTTATCCATTGTCTCTTAATACAGCTCGTTAAGAAACAAACTGAGTATAATATATTTCCGCCAAATATCTGTTTAGTATTGTCAAGGTTACATAATTTTTCTGTTAACAGGTATTATATTTATGTTCGCGCGAACTGCCTTCACGCTTCGGTGAGCTTTCAGGTTTGCGAAAGTAAAAAACTATCAATGCGCAAAAATCATTGTTGTCAGTCAATCGATTAGTTATGCATTTGTAATCCGATTACCTCGTGAAATAATAGAAGGTATAAAATGTTTGTGATCGAGGTGTATTGCAGAGTAACCCTTTGCTATAATTTCCCCGAACTGTTTTTAATCACGTTCATCATTTGTTATGCATTCAAGGCAATTTTTGCTATTTGCTAATAATAAAACAAAACGCAATTCTGAGTACATTCTGATGCAACATATCCTTAGCTAATTTAACTTTATTAGATATTCAATATAAAATGGAAATTAACCATTTTATTGAATTATTTTAGTGTAGAGTTTAAAGCACAGCATCTTAATCTGATCTAATGGTTACAAAAAGTTCTTAGTTCAAACTTTGTTGCTGGAACTTGAAAAAAAAAATTGCATAATAAATAAATTTAAAAAAATGCATTTTTTTCGCCTATTTAAGGGTTTATATATATATATATATATCCTTCTATAGTAAAAAAAACTAGCCTTAAAAGGAATGACTCCTGGAATGATGCTGATGTGGAAGATTTCCGGAACTAACGAATCCGGGTTGTCCACTCCTTCCATGAGTCGAATAGACCAATCAGGAAAGGGCTCCGTCTATGCATCGCCGTATGGGTTGCCATAAAGAGAGGAAAGGTTACCATCGCCAACAATCGCCAAGTTTGTCGCCAACTTGGCGATATATCGCCAAATTTGGCGACCAAAATTAGTTGTCAAAAGTGACGCCAACTTGGCGATAACTGTAATATTTCGCCAAATTTTTAATTCCTTTACAACACCATACGTTTGATACATCATTTGAGAGGTTTGCAACTGCTTATTCATATAATGGATGTCTTGTGTGTTATCCCCCATTTACTCCCCAGGGGGGGACACATTTTTAATTTCTTTACAACACCAGTCGTGTTACACAAGATTTGAAAGGTCTGCAACTGCTTATTCATATTACGGATGTCTTGTGTGTCACCCCCACACTCTTCTCTCCCCAGGGGGGCGTGACATTTTTAATTTTTTTACAACACCAGTTGTGTGACACATCATTTGAAAGGTTGTCAACTGCTTATTCATATTATGGATGTCTTGTGTGTCATCTCCCACTCTGCCCCCCAGGGGGGCACATTTTTAATTTCTTTACAACACCAATTGTGTGACACATCATTTGAGAGGTCTGCAACTGCTTATTCATATTATGGATATCTTGTGTGTACCCCCCCCCCTCTCTGCCCTCAGAGAGGCGCATTTTGTAATTTCTTTAGAACACCAATTTGTGACACATCATTTGAAAGGTCTGCAATTGCTTATTCATATTATGGATGTCTTTTGTGTCGCCTCCTAATCTGCCCCCTAGCGGGGCACATTTTTAATTTCTTTACAACACCAGTCGTGTGACACATCATTTGAAAGGTCTGCAACTGCTTATTCATACCATGGGGTAATGGCGAGCGCAGCAAACAGGGGCAGCCAATAATTTGGAATCGCGAAGCGATTACGGGGGGGGGGGGTTGGCGAGCAGGGGGGCGGGGCCCCCCTAGTATATATATATATATATATAATACCATTAAAAGTAGACAAGATTCACCAATGGATTTTATCAATAAAACAATAAACCAAAACGAAGAATTAGAACTGAATTGAATTACAATTAAAAAAATATATATATATTATCTTCGACATTCGTAATATTTTTTGGAATTCAATTTTATTTCCATTTTTAAAATTATTGCGATTTAATAATGGATGAGCATTTTAAATTTCGTTTAAACATTTTTTTTTTCGTTGTAAGAAAGTTAAAATTTTATTTACATCTTCGCAAATTTTTCTTTTAATTCGAATTTTCAAAACATTTGGAATTTTGGATTCTATTTAAATAATTTGATTTCAACCTTTTAAATTCGAATAAAAGATATAACTTCCTTCTATAATTATTTTTAAATTAATTTAATTGGTTTTTTCCATCTATGTAAGAAGTGAATGATTATACATAACAATTTGGATTTTTTTAAAAATTTTATTAACTAAAGGATAAGTTGTTTTTAAATATATATATATATACAGGGTGATTCATAAAAGATGGGCAGAACTTTAAGGGGTTATAGTTCACTTAAAGACAAATAATATTAAATAGGAGACTAAGGGTCCCAGACGTATTCCCAAGGAGATAGGGGCATTAAAGTTTAGGGTCCGAAATTTCAAATGAATACAAAAAATGGAAAAATTGGTCGATTCGTTTGCGGTTTTTGCAAAAAATTTTCTTTATGCCAGCATTTTCTTGAAATAAAATTTTAAAGTTCAATTTCAAAAAATGCCGATAGGGGGCGCTTTAGACTTTGGAGTAACAAACAACTATTTTTTAACGTTATTTTTTGTATTTCTTTAAATGATTTCGAAAGCTTAGACTTAAACTTAAATTTTAATCTAAAAATCTGAGTCCTAACGAGTAGTTAAGTAGCGTAAACTGAAATTTGAAATTTGAAACCCTTCTCCCCCCAGAACAATAATCAGTTATTCCCGATCTTTGTGTCGTAGATTAGGCTCTAACTACTGCCGCGTTTTGCTAAAATTATTCTTTATGTCAGTATTTTCTTGAAAATAAATTTTAAAGAAAAGTTTCAAAAAATTCCGATAGAGGGCGCTTTAGACTTTGGAGTAACGAACAACTATTTTATACCGTAATTTTTTGTGTCTCATTAAATGCTTTCTAAAGCTTAGACTTAAACTTAAATTTTCAGCTCAAAATCTGAATCGCTGAGCGTTGTTCAGTAGCTAGGGGAGGGGGTTCAAATTTCAACTTCTGAACATAGTTCAGTTTGCACTACTTAATCATGCCCAATAATTCTGTGCTGTGATACGAGGCAAAAATACAACTTTCGTCAAGGACTGCATAGTCGGAATTCACTCATAAAAGCACTGGCACAGTTGGAAACGTCGCTCATGCAAACGTTAAAGCTCCATTTCTGACGCTAGTCACCGGGTGAAGAAGGAGACAGAAAGTATGCAAATGTCAAATGGGGAAGAAGAAGAACACGTATGCAAAATTTCGACACGATTCAGGCATAAAAACCACTGAACGGTGAGTCAAGTGTAAGTCGCTGTAGTAATAAATTGGAAGATGGTGCCCTTCACGAATAAGGAAAAGGCTGAGATGCATTTAATTTACGGAGCGGCAGATGGAAATGGTGCAGAGGCACAGCGAATGTACGGAGAGCGATTCCCCAACAGGCGGTTGCCTAACCGCAAAACTTTCGAGCGCTTGCACAGACAGTTGTGTGAGACGGGATCATTTCTCGCTTCCCGGTCGAATGCAGGTCGTGCAAAAAAGGACGAATCAGTAGTTGTTGCAGAAGCCATTCTGGATGTAGTAGCGGCGCAGCCAAGTACAAGTACACGAACAGTGGCTAGGCTGGTGGATACCTCACAGTCCATGACTTGGAGGGTACTGAAGGATGAACATTTGCTCCCGTTTCATGTGCAACAAGTCCAGAAACTGTCTCCAGGGGATTATCCAAATCGTATTGAATTCGCCCGCTGGTTTCTGCAGCAGAACGCGCTAAATCCACATTTTGGACGAACTGTGCTTTTCACCGATGAATGTACCTTCACACGTGAAGGTACATTTAACACACGCAATGCACATGTATGGGCGGATGTCAATCCACATGCTACGTATCCACATGCTCATCAGAGACGCTTTTCCATCAATGCTTGGGCAGGAATCCTCGGAGACCATCTAATCGGACCGTACCTTCTTCCTGAACGCCTCAACGGTAAAACATACCTCACATTTCTGCAACTTGTGCTGCCAGACCTGTTAAACGTTGTTCCTCCACGCATCCGGCGGGTCATGTGGTTCCAGCACGATGGAGCGCCAGCCCATTACGTACGAGACGTCCGCAACTATCTGGACATCACATTTCCGAACAGATGGATTGGTCGAGGTGGTCCTGTTGCTTGGCCTGCTCGCTCGCCAGATCTTTCACCCCTCGATTTCTTTTTTTGGGGACAATTGAAGGCTCTTATGTATGAGACACCCATTGAATCCCCCGAGGAACTGGTCGCCAGACTTTCCGCTGCTGTAGGGGAAGTGCTCGTAAAGCCTGTTGTTTTCGCGAATGTTCGCCGTTCCATTCTTCGCCGTTGTTCTGCGTGCATAACCTCTGGTGGTCACAATGTTGAACATTTATTGTAATTACATGTTAATAAATATGCTTTGGTAACATAATCCTAATTTGTGTCCTTTTACCTCGTATCACGGCACACAATGTGTGGACATGGTAAACTGAACTGTGCTCAGGAGTAGAAATTTCAAGCCCCTCTCCCCAGAAACTTAACCACGTCTAACGATTCAGATTTTGGGCTGAAAATTTAAGTTTAAGCTTTAGAAAGCATTTAATGAGACACAAAAAATAACGGTATAAAATAGTTGTTCGTTATTCCAAAGTCTAAAGCGCCCTCTATCGGAATTTTTTGAAACTTTTCTTTAAAATTTATTTTCAAGAAAATACTGACATAAAGAATAATTTTAGCAAAACGCGGCAGTAGTTAGAGCCTAATCTACAACACAAAGATCGGGAATAACTGATTTTTGTTCTGGGGGAGAAGGGTTTCAAATTTCAAATTTCAGTTTACGCTACTTAACTACTCGTTAGGACTCAGATTTTTAGATCAAAATTTAAGTTTAAGTCTAAGCTTTCGAAATCATTTAAAGAAATACAAAAAATAACGTTAAAAAATAGTTGTTTGTTACTCCAAAGTCTAAAGCGCCCCCTATCGGCATTTTTTGAAATTGAACTTTAAAATTTTATTTCAAGAAAATACTGGCATAAAGAAAATTTTTTGCAAAAACCGCAAACGAATCGACCAATTTTTCCATTTTTTATAATCATTTGAAATTTCGGACCCTAAACTTTAATGCCCTCTATCTCCTTGGGAATACGTCTGGGACCCTTAGTCTCCTATTTAATATTATTTGTCTTTAAGTGTACTATAACCCCTTAAAGTTCTGCCCATCTTTTATGAATCACCCTGTATATACAGGGTGATTCCGAATTTTTTTTACAATAAAAGAGGGGTGATAGTATACATCAAGACAAACAATATTAAATAGGAGACCAAGGGTCCAAAACGTTTTCCTAAGGAAATAGCCGCCATTAATGTTTAGGGACCAAAATTTCAATCAAACATAAAAAACGTAAAAATCGGTCGATTGATTTGCGGTTTTCACTAAAATTATTCTTTATGTCGGCATTTTCTTGAAATTAAATTATAAAGATAAATTTCAAAAAATGCCGATAGAGGGCGCTTTAGACTTTGGAGTAACGAACAACTATTTTTTGCCGGTATTTTTTGCATCTCATTAAATGTTTTCGTAAGCTTAGACAAAAACTTAAATTTTGAGCTCATTCTGTAGTTGGGAGTGGTTAAGTAACACAAACTGAGCTGTGTTCAGAGGGTTCAAATTTCAAATGATTATAAAAAACGGAAAAATTGGTCGATTGATTTGCGGTTTTCACTAAAACTATTCTTTATTTAGGTATTTTCGTGAAAAGAAATTATAAAGATAAATTTCAAAAAATGCCGATAGAGGGCGCTTTAGACTTTGGAGTAACGAAACACTCTTTTTTGGCGTTATTTTTTGCATCCTATTAAATGCTTTCGTAAGCTTAGGCTTGAAGTTAAATTTTGAGTTCAAAATTTGAATAGCTGGGAGTGGTTAAGTAGACAAACTTAGCTGTGTTCAGAGGTTCAAATTTTAAACAATTGTAAAAAACGAAAAAATTGGTCGATTCGTTTGCGGTTTTTGCTAAAACTAATTTTTAAATCAGCATTTTTCTTGATCAATCAGTTTTTTCTTGGAAATAATTTTTAAAGATAAATTTCACAAAATGCCGATAGAGGGCGCCTTAGACTTTGGAGTAGCGTACAACTATTTTTAACTGTTATTTTTTTAATCTCATTAAATGCTTTCAAATGCATAGACTTAAATTTTGGGCTGAAATTCTGAATCGTTGGGAGTATTTAATTAGCGAAAAATTGAATTGTGCTCGAGGAGGAAAGAGGGTTAAATTTTAACTCCTGAACATACTTCAGTTTGCGCTCAGTTTTCAACTCCTCATAACGATTCAGGATTTGAGCTCAAAATTTAAGTTTAAATCTAAGCTTTCGAGAACATTTAAAATGCTTTTGCAAGCATTTAATTAGAACCAAAAAATAATGGCTAAAATGAATTGTTGGTTACTCTGAAGTTTAAGGCGCCCTCTGATGGAATTTTTTGAGATTTATCTTTAAAAATTATTTTCAAGAAAATCCTGACTTAAAGAATAGTTTTATTTTAAACCGCAAACGAATCGACCAATTTTTCCATTATATATAATTACTTTAAATTTGAACCTCCCCCTCCCCCTTGAACACAGTTCAGTTTGTGCTACTTAACCACTCCCTACTATTCAGATTTTCAGCTCAAAATTTAAGTTTAAGTCTAACCTTCCTAGAGATGCAAACAATAACGGCAAAAAATAGTTGTTCATTACTCTAAAGTCCAAAGCGCCCTCTATCGGCATTTTTTGAAATTTATCTTTATAATTTATTTTCACGAAAACACCTAAGCAAAGAATAGTTTTAGTGAAAACCGCAAATTAATCGACCAATTTTTAGGTTTTTTTTTAATCATTTGAAATTTGAACCCTCTGAACACAGCTCAGTTTGTGTTACTTAACCACTCCGAACTACAGATTTTAAGCTCAAAATTTAAGTTTGAGTGTAAACTTACAAAAACATTTAATGAGATGCAAAACATACCGGCAATAAATAGTTATTCGTTACTCAAAGTCCAAAGCGCCCTCTATCGGCATTTTTTGAAATTTATCTTTATAATTTAATTTCAAGAAAATGCCGACATAAAGAATAATTTTAGTGAAAACCGCAAATCAATCGACCGATTTTTCCGTTTTTTATGTTTATTTGAAATTTTGGTCCCTGAAATTTAACGGCGGCTATCTCCTTAGGAAAACGTTTTGGATCCTTGGTCTCCTATTTAATATTGTTTGTCTTGATGTGTACTATCACTCCTCTTTTATTGTAAAAAAAATTTGGAATCACCCTGTATATTGAACGAAACACACCGTGTGATCTACGATCATATTTATGCACTTGTTTCAATGTCATCCGTTCATTTTTGCGATTTAAATTTTAAAAGAGAACCTTAATTTGAACGTTTTGCAAGTTCACATCATATCTTTTGCAGGGCCGTAGCTAGAAGTGAACGATAGGGGGGGGGGGGGGGGGGCTCAAGAGAATGTAGGGGGCTCATAATTTTTTTTTCTCTACCTAACGCAGAAAGATAAATTAGTGCAGATTCACATTGTAGGTGCTATGTTTCTCATTAAACTGTTGCAATAACTTCATTTTATGCTAAGAAAAATTTAGAAAGATGAAAATTTTGAGTGGTGCAAATTTTAACTGGTGCAAAATTAAACATCATGTTAGCTTAGCTTAATATGTATATGTTATGTTTCATTTATTTGAGAGTCATTTAATTTTACATTATCTACTCGATGACAAAATATATATTACTAGCAGCCTTCGCCCGCTACGCTGGTCAGTTTTTTTAAAGAAACTTTAAATCAAACGAAATTTTTATATCATAGTAATTTTTAGTTTTATATTGTATTTTATTCTGTATGTCATCGGAGAAAAGGCAGTCATCTAAACAGAAAGTTCAAAGTTAGTCACCAACGAATGACGTAGCGCTCAACATGTTAACAGTTTTAATCACATAAAAATTCATTCAGTGGAACCTTTAAAATAAAGCCAACCTTTTGTAATTGGGTTCATCTGATTTAAAATATCTCCATAAGTATTCATCTAAAGATGAATGCTATATTACAATTTTTACAAAATTTCTGAAAAATTATTCAGCTAACAATGTAAGTTCTATTAAAATCTATCTAGTAGAACTTAATTTATAAGAGGCCGGAATGAAATTTTACTTTGTGTTTTATATATATTGAGACAATTAAATATAGCTTACATAATCATGTTAACCTGATTATAGAACTCACTTCCAAAGTGTAGGTTCAATAGATTTTTTTGTACGATTATTAATAAAAAAAACCCCCCAGACTTTCTTTTATATATAAAGATTGAAAATTTCAGCTTTTGCGCAGAAGATATCGCCAAATTATAAAAATGTGAAGTATCTCACAAACAACTGGATTTAAAAGAATTTGCTTGGTACCATTCGATTCAGCATGGCAAAATACACTAAAATATGGTACCAATTGAATCGTCTACAAAATGGTATCAATTGAATTGACTACAAAATCTGATCTATATAGAAGGATTGAAAATTTCAGGTTTTTGCACGGAAGACATCGCCAAATTAGGAAAATGTGAAGTATCTCACGAAATAATGGATTTAAAAGAATTTGCTTGGTACCATTCGATTCAGCATCGAAAAATACATTAAAACATGTTATCATTTGAAAAATAACTACATAAGCCGATTTTTAAGGAATTTTTTTAAAGTTCGTTCTTTTTTTTACCCCCCTTAGGGGTGGAATTTTCGAAAATCCCTTCTTAGCGGTGCTCGGTGCTATAAGAAGTATTTTTTCCCCAATTTTCAAGATTATGGGTCCAGTAGATTTTTCTGTGCTGTGATTAATATGAAATCCAGACTTTCTTTTATATATATAGATAAGGATTGAAAATTTCAGGTTTTTGCGCCGAAGACATCGCCAAATTAGGAAAATGGGAAGTATCTCACGAACTACTGGATTTAAAAGAATTTGCTTGGTACCATTCGATTCAGCATGGAAAAATACATTAAAATATGTTATCAGTTGATAAATAATTACATAAGCCGATTTTTAAGGAATTTTTTAAAAGTTCGTTCTTTTTTTTACCCCCCTTAGGGGTGGAATTTTCGAAAATCCCTTCTTAGCGGCACTCGGTGCTATAAGTATTTTTTCCCCAATTTTCAAGATTATGGGTCCGGTAGATTTTTTTGTGCTGTGATTAATACGAAATCCAGACTTTCTTTTATATATATAGATTGAATGCATGCATTTATATTATTTAATCAGCCCATTTCACTGAAATCTTTTAACTTTTTTCATTTTATTCCCCTAACAACTGTTATAAACTTATTAAACGGATCTTTCTCCTTGGCACACATGTGCAATGCCAAATTGGCGGGGGGGAAAAAGCATATGCCCAATGTGGCGCGTATATGACATCTGTGCCAAAAACACTTATTGTGACTTTAGACATAACAGTTAGACATATGCTGTCGCGCCATTTTTTTTAGATAATTATACGTTCTGCAAAGTCGTAGTACATTATTTTGTTTTATAATCAATAGTATTCGCAGCGCACGCGATGTAAGGATTTTTGGTACTTCTAGGTTATCCCATCGACCAAAAAGTTATCGCCAAACTATAAGATTAAATGCCAATTATGGATAATCGTGAATTTCACATTCAATGACATTAAATAAGATTCACGTGTTTAATATGTCATTAAGTGATATTAATTTCGTTTTTTTATCTGAATTTTTATTAATATTCCACTAATTATTTGTTTTTTCGTTATTTAAAATAAAAATTATGTCAATATGTAAAATTTGACTATTAGTTTGGCGATTTGTATAATTTGGCAAAATTGGTCGGCGGGATAATAGAGAAGTACCGGATTTTTTACGGTCATTTTTCTACACCTTGGGTTACATTATTGGCATTTTAGTAAGGATCCCCCCTTTTTTTAAATGTAATATAGCCTATGTTTACCAGAAATAGTGTAGCTTTCCAACGGTGAAAGAATTTTTCAAATCCGTCAGGTAGTTTCGGAGCCCATTCAAGTCAAACAAACAAACAATCAAATCTTTCCTCTTTATAATATTGGGTATAGATGTGACGTCATTATTTACTGATTTTTATTAGTTACATATATCCATGCCTCTTGTTCTTTTAACAAATATTTGAAAATTCCTATGTTATTTAAATTATGACATCATATTTTTCCAAATCAAATATTTTAATAATAATTTAATTCTTTCTCGTTCACTTTACTTCTAATTATGTCGCCATTTTTCGCAGAGAACCTCTTATTAACGTAACCGATATTTGTGCGTCTTATATAGCGTCTTATATATTATTTTTATTTTAATTTTTCACGTGGATACTGTTCAATTGAAAATCAATTGCCGAGGAGATATTATTATCCCAGATTTTGATTTTATTGGCAACGTGAAAGAAAAATGGTTATTTTTTATCGGAAAATTTTAAATTGATTCTGTATGAAAAATAATAAAATTTTGAACTATTAAGGAAAATATTTGAATAAATCAATTAAAAATTAGCCTATGTTCACCGGAAATTGTGTAGCTTTCCAACGGTGAAAGAATTTTTCAAATCCGTCAAGTAGTTTCGGAGCCTATTCAATTCAAACAAACAAACAAACAAACAAACAATCAAATCTTTCCTCTTTATAATATTAATATAGATTAGATGCCCCTATGATCTGATTATTGGTAAGTTTCAATATACAAAAAAATGATGTTTAGTTAACTGAATCAAGAATTCTTAAAATTAATAATAATCTCAAGAGGAATTCTCCTTCGTGTAAACAAGTTTAAGTTCTAAGATTGCGTTGTGTAAAAATGATGCTCCAAAGTAGTTTCAATCATTATAAGTTATAAATCAATTAATAAAGATAACAAGCAAAAATTCCAGAATTAAAGAAACTAATACTTCGATTATTAAGATAATATTTTATTTACAAAATTTAACAATTAGTATTTATTGATTTAGATATATTTACCAAACTTAATCATATTACAACAGGATATTCTTATAATAACTTAAAATTACAATTAAATATACTGAAACTCGTGTAGAGTAACGAAACTCCCTAGGGGTAGAATTTATAGTATATTCCCCAAAACATAATAAACCACACTTACCCCTATTTCTAATACACACAACCCTTTCTCTCTACATCAACTCCAGCAATATATAGTCTTCGGGCACCTCAGCTCAGACCAAATCCTCCCTATGAAGTCGTCATTGTCGAGTCCAAACACCGCGGCTGGAATCTAGGATCCGACGAAACTCTCCCAAACGAACTGGCCCTGTCATCCCGTTGAATAAGCGAAGAGCGGGAACCTCCTTTGCCGCCGAAAAAAACACCGGGGACCGCTTACAGGCTGACGATCTCTTCCATCCGTAACTCGAACATAGCTAGTATCAGAGGCCCGTCAGCTTTCAAACACAATGCTGTCTCATCTCTAGCGCGAACAAGCCAAAGTTACAGTATTATAGTCTTCCGAAAAATCATAACTTCCTTCAGGACCTCATAATACGCAGATCAATTTCTCCATCATGAGAGCTTCATTCGCTCGGAGGAACCAGACCAAAGGCAAGAGCTGCAGCCGAGAGCTTTCAAGAGAATCTAATGACTTTTCTTAAAAATCCCCAATCCACTCTCTCTATTTTTTTTTTAATAATTGACCGACGGGAGGTTCCCTTAAACACCCCCCAACTTTCATTGGCCAAAATGATCAACGCCCCTCTTGATGCAGTGAATTTTTAAGTGACATTGACCATTCTGACCTCCGAAATCCGGGAGTGTTAAAATCGGCATTCGAAGGAAAATAATTGCTTACTCAGTCCACCTGCGAGGGATATTTTATGTCAAAACCCCATCCCGTCCTCAATTTTATAGATTCAAAAGTCAAAAGTCGACTCGGAAAAACCTTTGTAACTGTATACTCCATCCGCGCCGACCCTATTTCAAAGCCGCTAAACTCTCATCCTACCCGAGAAAAATAACAAGCGCTATCTTAACTATCCCCTTTAATGATAAAAAGAGCAGCTGTGCTTATCTTTCTAAATACACCGCGAGCCTTGAGTTTTTAACCTAATATTTTAAATATTATTCTGTTCCTAAAAACCAGTATAAACATACTATAACAATATCCCCCCTTTTTACTGAAAATTTTTACGCAGAAAAAATTTTCTCTCACAAAAACAAACAAACAAAAAAATTTTTACTATACCCTAAATCTATTGAAAAGTCAAATTTTGCCACCAATCGTCTTCGGATGTGTCTCGTCAACTAGTACTCCATATTCTTATCCGAAACAAAACACCTGCCCCATATAAGAAAATGAAATCATAGCATCAAAAACACAGTACTCACTTTGTGCACCTAAGAGAGTACCCCCCCCAAAACGAGTACCATTCTAGAAGTTATACTTAAATTTAGCTATTACCAGAATTTTTATAAAAAAAGAAGAAAAAGAAAAAAAATAGGGGAAAAAAATATTTAAACGGTTTACCCCACAAGAAAGCAATTGCTCAACCAAAACATACTAAGTTTTATCCCAATTTAATTATTGTTGCCATTTACAATTCAAACCATCTACAAGAGTTTTTACAATAAGTTACCGTTAGTTCAGTATAATTCCGCAATAACCCAGGTTCGAATCCTGGTCACGGCACCAGTGTTATGTTTCATTTATTTGAGAGTCATTTAATTTTACATTATCTACTCGATGACAAAATATATATTATTAGATGTTTCAATATACAAAAAAATGATGTTTAGTTAACTGAATCAAGAATTCTTAAAATTAATAATAATCTCAAGAGGAATTCTCCTTCGTGTAAACAAGTTTAAGTTCTAAGATTGCGTTGTGTAAAAATGATGCTCCAAAGTAGTTTCAATCATTATAAGTTATAAATCAATTAATAAAGATAACAAGCAAAAATTCCAGAATTAAAGAAACTAATACTTCGATTATTAAGATAATATTTTATTTACAAAATTTAACAATTAGTATTTATTGATTTAGATATATTTACCAAACTTAATCATATTACAACAGGATATTCTTATAATAACTTAAAATTACAATTAAATATACTGAAACTCGTGTAGAGTAACGAAACTCCCTAGGGGTAGAATTTATAGTATATTCCCCAAAACATAATAAACCACACTTACCCCTATTTCTAATACACACAACCCTTTCTCTCTACATCAACTCCAGCAATATATAGTCTTCGGGCACCTCAGCTCAGACCAGATCCTCCCTATGAAGTCGTCATTGTCGAGTCCAAACACCGCGGCTGGAATCTAGGATCCGACGAAACTCTCCCAAACGAACTGGCCCTGTCATCCCGTTGAATAAGCGAAGAGCGGGAACCTCCTTTGCCGCCGAAAAAAACACCGGGGACCGCTTACAGGCTGACGATCTCTTCCATCCGTAACTCGAACATAGCTAGTATCAGAGGCCCGTCAGCTTTCAAACACAATGCTGTCTCATCTCTAGCGCGAACAAGCCAAAGTTACAGTATTATAGTCTTCTGAAAAATCATAACTTCCTTCAGGACCTCATAATACGCAGATCAATTTCTCCATCATGAGAGCTTCATTCGCTCGGAGGAACCAGACCAAAGGCAAGAGCTGCAGCCGAGAGCTTTCAAGAGAATCTAATGACTTTTCTTAAAAATCCCCAATCCACTCTCTCTATTTTTTTTTTTTTTAATAATTGACCGACGGGAGGTTTCCTTAAACACCCCCCCAACTTTCATTGGCCAAAATGATCAACGCCCCTCTTGATGCAGTGAATTTTTAAGTGACATTGACCATTCTGACCTCCGAAATCCGGGAGTGTTAAAGTCGGCATTCGAAGGAAAATAATTGCTTACTCAGTCCACCTGCGAGGGATATTTTATGTCAAAACCCCATCCCGTCCTCAATTTTATAGATTCAAAAGTCAAAAGTCGACTCGGAAAAACCTTTGTAACTGTATACTCCATCCGCGCCGACCCTATTTCAAAGCCGCTAAACTCTCATCCTACCCGAGAAAAATAACAAGCGCTATCTTAACTATCCCCTTTAATGATTAAAAGAGCAGCTGTGCTTATCTTTCTAAATACACCGCGAGCCTTGAGTTTTAACCTAATATTTTTAATATTATTCTGTTCCTAAAATCCAGTATAAACATACTATAACATATAAATAGGATGAGGGAGTGTTGAAACACTAATTTTAGATACAATTTAGTAACTCCGTAAAACTGTGAAAGGGTCTCGAAACTAAATTAGATTTTTGAACAGAATTTCATTTGAATTTTTGGAACATTTAGTGACCTTGGAAATTTTTCCAGGGGGGGGGGCTCAAAATATTTTAGGGGGAGCTGAGCCGACCATAGCACCCCCCTTAGCTACGGCCCTGATCTTTTGGAGGTAAAGCGTCTTGCTAGTAAGCTGGTGGTTCTAAGCTCGAATATCGGTGCTGGAAGTTAAAGTTTTCATATTACGATGGATTTAATTAAAAGAAATTTAGCATTTTTTGCCAATTTAAGGGTTTACGTTATTAGAGTTTCATTCATCTGACACTCATAATACTTTTTGGTATTAAATTTTCTTTCTATTTTAAAAACTACTGTGATTTATCAATGATTCAGCATTTTAAATTTCATTTAAGCTATTTTTTTTTTGTTGTTGTTGTTTTTATAAATTTAAAATTTTAATTTTATTTTCGCTATTTTTTTTTTTTATTTCGGATTTTTGAAAGTTTTGAATTTTATTTAAATAATTTGGTTTAAACATTTTTGTTTTGACCAAAAAAAAAAAAAAAAAAAAAAAAAAGGCAGCTTTCTTTTACAATAATTTAAAAATTAAATTTGTTGGTGCTACCATCTATGTGAAAATTTAGTATAAATAAATTAACAATTTTGATTTATTCATTTAAGGATAAGTTGTTTTGAAAGAAATATTAAACAAATTTCTGTGAAATCTGCGAGCAACTTACCCGCTTGTTTTTTAAATTTTGGTAGCGTACTTTGTTTACGTTAAATAAAACTAATCGTTGAAGCCTTCCGTAATACTTATCCATCATTCACATGCATTACATAAAATATGAAAATAAAACACGTGTAGACTATTTATAAAATACATTGCAATTCCAAAGTAAATTTTAAGCGTATGTTTAAATATTTTAGTAATGCTCTATTACTGAATTGCGGAGATTACTTGATAATTCTGCAGACTAATTTCGGCAAATTATATAAATAGCAAAACTACTCGGAAAATTATACAAATTGGCATAATTTTTATATTAAATAACGAAATAACGAACTACATTAGTAAAAGATTAATTGAAATATAAATAAAACAACGAATAAAAAAAATCAGTTGATGATATAACAAACACGTGTACCGTGTAATATCACGTGAATGTATCATTAACGATAAGTCATTATTAGTATTTAATCTTATTGTTTGGCGATAGTTTTTTGATTGATGGGATAATCAAGTGTGTACAGAATTGTGTAAAGAAATATCTTTATAACTCCAAAAATGATAATCATATTTACTAACAGTTTATCAATCGGATTAAGTGTTTCATTTGCAATTAAAATATATCTTTTAACTGAAATTTGAATGAAATACAGGGTCATGAAAAACTGAGAGTGTGAAAAAAAATGTTGCAATATTATCTCGGCCACTAATTATCCTATTAATTTCATTCTTTATGCAAAATGTATATATTTTTATTGTCTTTTATATTCACTGCTTAAAATATGCAATTTCGAAAAAAAATTATATGCCTTTTATCAGAACGAATATTTCGATATTCCAAAAAAAATAGTTTCGGATAATCGAGATTACTAATATTCAATAGACTTCTTCCCATTATTACATACTAACTATACATCAAATTTCAAGTCTCTATCTCATTTTGTTCGCGAGATAAAGCGTTTACAGTCATACAGACAGACAAACAACCGACATATTTCTTCTTTTTTTTTCGAAAAATATGTTTTTTGGAATCTCCGATGTCTAAATAGTGTAAATCTATTTAAAAAAACCTTTTTTTATTTTTTAAACTATTACAAAACTTACCCTATATTACGTATGATGGGTAAGTAAAATGCGAATATTTTTTATGCAACGCAGTATAATATTAATTGAATGTACTATGTACGTGTTGATTATAGAAACAAAATAAATGTATTTTTCAAGAATTAGCTCGATATTGTTCAGGAAAAATGTAATCTATTTTTCGAATTTATCTCAAATTATTTTATTTTTGTTTTGTTACTCACAACTTATACAAGCAGCAAAAAAGACTATGTTAAAAAAATTTGCATCATAGTTACTCTACACTATGAAAAATGTTCTGTTACATATGTGTATATATAACAGAACGAAAGCTTTATCATTTCTTCGAAGATGTTGAGGACTTGCATCGTCTTAGGCGCTTTAAAACTATATGATAAACACTTAGATGATGTGCAACATTTTGCTCAACTTTGCAATTTCTTATTAACTATTTGGAAAATAGGTGTTGTAATCGGTAAAGATCTAGGAAAGCTGAAGTATATCTGATTATTTTTATTGATTGAATCCCGCAACTTATTTTTCGTTCTCTTATTGTTGCCACGATGACAAAAAAAAGTAATAAAGACTTTTGAAAAAATAATAATTTGAAAACAAATTGTGATAAAGATTTCTAACAAATTTCATTTAAAAGTGTATTTTTTTTCTCTACGCAACGGTGTAAAAATTTAAAATGTGCGATGTTTAGAAATTTAAAAATTTGCGTTTCTACTTTTTTCTAGCTCTCAAGGGATTCGAGATTATGAAAGTTAAACTGCACATGCAAGTTTTCTCGCCCTTCTCTAATGAAGAATGATGTGAATTAAAGATTAATTGCATTGTTTTAAAATTACGATCTACAGTTTTTCTGCTATATTTTCTAGAAATATTAGTAAAGCTATTCTATTTATATTTCTACTATTTAAAATTTGACAGTTTTATGATTTGGATGTTCAAGTGAAGTTACTGACAGATTATGAATATCATTTAGAAAACACAGTAGATGTAGATTTTCAGCAGTGTTGGGCACGTTCACAAAATAAACGAACTAACTCAAACTCACGTTCAATTTCTGAAAAGTGATTTAAGTTCACGTTCAAACTCAAAAATTTTTAAACGAACGCGTTCAAATCACGCTCATTTGTAAAAGTGAACGAAGTTCACTAAAAAGTTCACTTTTTTAATGTTTGGATATTATTGTCCAAATTTACAAAGTTTTGTGAACTAATCATTTGATTATTCGATATGTAAGATAGAGGTATGCACGGACGGAAATTTCCAGGCCCGATCTATAGAAAAAAAAATGTCCGGCCCGATATTAAAATAAAAATTTCAGCCCGAGCCCAGCCCGGCTCATAGAGAAAATTTAGCGGCCCGATATAATAGCTAAAAGCAAGGCCCGACCCGGCCAGACACAATAGCTAAAACAAGGCCCGAGCTTGGCCCGGCCCGGAAAAAAAGTTGAAATTTCGCACCGAACCCGCCCCGACCCCAAGTATATTTCTACTGGACATTGATATTTACCCTTACGGAAAAGTTCTGGCCAAAAAAACTTACCTTAGTCTGTTTATAATCACCATTTATGCAGAAGTGCCGTAGGCTGCGATGTTTATGCTTTTAATGAACCTTTGTTAGTTGTATGTAAATGTTTCAGCTATCATTAGTATTATTAATCTATCTTCCATTTTATGGAGACATAATCTAAAAAATGATATATGGTAAAAGTAAAATCTAAAATGAAACTGCATTGGAAAGAAAAAATACGTTTCTTTTTTAGCATTTGTAAATGTTTAATATATTTTTTCTACCGTATTATTGTATTCATTTTGCATGGATGAACAGTTTAAAAGAACTTTAAAAGAAATTTTCAGTTTTCAGTTTAAAAGAAAATTTCGTCATAGGCAGTTTATACCATATGTTTATTCCATATGTCCTCTATTAAAAAAAGCCTGGAATCTACGATTCTTAAAAAAGAATAAAAATCCAATCTTTAATTGTATAAAAATGGCAACTTAAAAGTATGTGCTTTTTAGCAAAATCAAGCCAAATTTTACTGATTTTTGAACAGACTTGGCCCCGTCGAGAAAAGGATTTTCATACGGGATGATAAATAAGTATAGTACAATATTGGAAGGAATATATCTTCTAGCTATATCTTGAAATAAAATTTTATTCGTTTTTAATTTGTTAAAAAAGGGTAAAATTTATACATCCTAAGTAATTTAACATAATTAAATGCACAGAGTAAGAATAACAAAAGTTCTTTTGTCAGGTATCTCTCTCTCCTACCCTTAATCCCCCGAAAGGATAATTTTATTTATTTATTTATTTATTTTTACATTCAAGCTTTCAAAATGTATGTTATACAGTGAGATGAATTTTAATAAATGAACTAATTTCATTTTGCGATTTTGAAATGTACTAGTCGAAATTTTCTTTTATATATTCAATATTTCTTAAATGTTAAAACATCTGTAAATGCTCTACTGAATTTATGTGTTTAAAACCAAATTGCCTTGTATGAGGAGATCTAAAAAAATTCCTAGTTTAGTTTATTTCATGTTTATGTTCTCCGTTAAAGAAAAAAAAATAGCCTGGACTACGGATTTTAGCAAAGACATTTATTCCAAAATTCTGGTTAACCCTTCCACTGCATTTTGTTTGTAGGATTGCTGATAAAAAATTAAATGTTTGGCATAAAAAAATCCTTTTTTTTTTTTTTTTTTTTTTTTTTTTTTTTTTTTTTTTGCATATGAATCGATAAAATTTGCATATGTAACTTCTTAAAGCTGTTCTTAACTTCTGCAAAATGTTTTGACACATTTACAAATTCATTTTTAACGAAGAGATATAAAATTGGAAGGCGAGACTATGGAAGCGCTTTTGAATTGAATTCAATATTCCATTTTCTGATAATAAAATTACCTAACGAGTTATAAACTACTTTCATCATATGATTTTCTTGAATCTAGGAAAAAAAGTGACCGGAAAAAGTTATCATAAAAAAGTGACATAAACTACAAAAGCGGAAAAAAGTGACACGGAAAAAAAGTTACCGGAAAAAACTGACAAGGAATTGATTTTGGGGATTTATTATTGATTTTGGGGATTCATTGGTTAAGTATGAAACAGGGATGGGGGGGGGGGCTCATAATTTAGGTAAATGGGTTTTTCATGCTGAATTAACTGTTTTGGTTCAATTTTTGGGTATAGGTTCATACTGAAAAGACGCTTGCCTGATTAGTACAATTACTACCCCCCCCCCCATCCGTCCTCAATTAGATGAATGAATTTTATGCAGAATTATCCAACGTGTGTCAAATTTGCATATAGGTTCTTTTTGATAAGGCTTATATATAGTATATAATGCCTGAGAAGATTTGGGAGTTTTAATGGTTAAGTATAGAGGGGGAACGAGCCCCCCTTTTAACCTTTCTTAAATTAAATTAATAACTTTTTACGCATAATTATCCGATTTGCTTAGAATTTTGGACATAGGTTCATTATGATAAGACGTATCTCTGATTAGTTATGGGGTTCTTCTGTTTATTATAAAGGGGGGGGGTGCAAGCAATTATCTCCCCCTGAAACTAGATAAATAGGTTTTTATGCAGAATTATCCCATGTATTTCAAATTTTAAATATAGGTTCTTTCTGATAAGGTGGATCCCTGAATAGTTTTAAGGATTTAATATCTAAGTGTAGAAGGGGAATAGAATATAACCCACCTTAAATTAAATTACTTTTTACGCAGAATTATCGGATTTGCTTCAAATTTTGGATTCTAGATTCATTATGATAAGGCGTATCCCTGATTACATATAGGGTTATTTTGCCAATTAAAAATTGGGGCGGGTGATTATTCCCCCCCCCCCCTTAAATTAGATAAATTGTTTTTTATGCTCACTTATCCGATATCTTTCATATTTTGGATATATGTTCTTTCTCATAATGTGAATCCCGTAATAATTTTAAAGGTTTAATGGCTAAGTATACAATGGGGGAACGGAGGATAACCTCCCTTAAATTAATAAATGGCTTTTTACTTAGATTTATCTGATTTGATTCAAATTTTGATTGGGCGTTCATTATGATAAGGCGAAGTCCTGAATAATTGTGGGTTATCCCCCGTTCATCGCTCTATACTTAGCCATTAAACCCTTAAAACTATTCAGGGATTCACTTTATCAGGAAGAACCTATATCCAAAATTTGAAATACGTTGAATAGTTGTGAAAGAAAAAAAAAACTATTTTATTTAAAGAGTGGAGGATTAATCGCCCGCTTCCCCTATTTAATTATCAAAAGAACCCGATAATTAATCAGAGATTTGCCTTCTTATAATGAATATACATCCAAAATTTGAAGCAAATCTGATGATTCTGCTTAAAATGCCATTTATTTAATTTAAGGGGGTTTATACCCCGTTCCCCCTCTATACTTAGCCATTAAACCTATAAAACTATTCAGGAATTCACTTTATGAGAAAGATCCTATATCCAAAATTTGAAATACATCGGATAAGTGTGCATAATTTTTTTAAATCTAATTTAAGGTATGTATCGTAATCACCCGCCCTCCTTTTTAATTACCAATAGAACCCCATAACTAATCAAAAATACGTCTTATCATAATGAACCCATGTCCAAAATTTGAAGCAAATCGGATAATTCTGCATAAAAAGCCATTTATTTAATTTAAGAGGGGTTTCCTCCATCTCCCCTTTACACTTAGCCATTAAATCCTTAAAACTATTCCGGAATTCACCTTACCAGAAAGAACCTATATTTAAAATTGAAATACATGGGATAATTCTGCATAAAAACATATTTATCTAGTTTGAGGGGGAGAATTGCTCGTTCCCCCCCTTTATAATAAGCAGAAGAACCCATAACTAATCTAAGATACGTCCTATCATAATGAACTTATGTCCAAAATTTTAAGCAAATCGGATAATTATGCGTAAAAAGCCATTAATTTAATTTAAGAAAGGTTATCCCCCGTTCCCCCTCTACACTTAACCCTTAAACTCCTAGAATCTCTTCAGGCATTTTATACTATACATAAGCCTTATCGAAAAGATCCTATATGCAAATTTGACACACGTTGGATAATTCTGCGTAAAAACCCATTCATCGAATTGAGGACGGATGGGGAGGGGGGGGTAACCGTCCCTTCCCAAAACTAATCAGGCAAGCGTGTTTTCAGGATGAACATATATCCAAAAATTGAACCAAAACAGTTAATTCAGCATGAAAAACCCATTTACCTAAACTATGAGCCCCCCCGATCCCCCTTTCATACTTAACCAATGAATCCCCAAAATTAATAATAAATCCCCAAAATCAATTCCTTGTCACTTTTTTTCCTTGTCACTTATTTTCCGCGTCACTTTTTTTCTGTGTCACTTTTTTTCCGCTTTTGTAGTTTATGTCACCTTTTTTCAGATAACTTTTTTTCCGGTCACTTTTTTTCCGATTACCATATGCCCGTGTCTCATTTTAAAATGTGAAAAGCATTTTTTAATAGAAAAAACAATTTACACGTATAGAGAAACTCCACGCGGTAAAACCTTTCATTAATCATTTGTCATCACATTACATAAAAACATGTATTAACTATATTTATACAGACAGATTTCTTATTTTAATAAATACATACATCTTTAGAAAAAGCAAACGATCAAGAAATCTATAATGATTTGTGATAATAATATTTAAAGCTAATATAATTTTTTTACCGGGAAAAAATATATATTTGTAACTTAGGCGAAATTTGCATGAAAAGAGAGTGTTTCCAGTTCATGGGTGGTCCAGGAGCTGTCAGCGTTGAAATCGTTACTTGACCACCCTCATCGTAAAAAGAAAGTGGATGACGAAGCGACGATTTGCCATACAATACTATTAGATAACCATACAATACGATTAGATACCAAGTTTAAGCAAGGATCGTAGCGTTTTACTTCAAAAGGTACTTTCTCAGAAGGTGGCGCCTGGATTTGTAAATCGTACGCATATTGACAAGTTGTTGCCCATGCTCAGATCATGACTTCCTACCCTAGAGCATTCCTACGCACAGTATGGGGTTATCTTCTCTTCTTTATTCTTTTACTAGTCTGTGACTGGGATCAGCGACAAAAATGTTTTCTCATCGGTTCCTGAAATAATACTCTTTTTTTTTCCCATCTTGAGGTTTGCTTATATTAATATATTTATTATTATATATTATGTTATATATTATATAAATATAAATATATAAATGTAATATAAAATATAATAAAATATTAATATGTAATTTTATAATAAAAATAATCAAATTATAAATAATATTAAAAAAATAAATATAAGAGATATATTCAAAAGTTTGTGGACACCCTCTCCCCCCCCCCACTCCATAGGAGAACAAGGGAGACTGAATAAAAAAAAAATCATTTAAGTACCTAGTGTTTATTACCTAATTCTTCGCACCTTACAATTTTTTTTTCATTAAAGCAATGTCAGGTTTTGAGATAACTTTTAAAGCCCCCCCCCCGCCCATCTGAGTCTCGACAGAGCAAAGACTTAAATTTCATAAAAACGTCTCAATCTAGTGTTTATATTCTAAGATTAACCATATGTACTATTATCAGACTTATTTAAATATGTGATTTATAAAAAGGGACGTTTTTTTCCGGTGCGCTTTTTTCCGGGGACGCTTTTTTCCGGGGACGCTTTTTTCAGGGGCGCTTTTTTCCGTGCGCTTTTTTCCGTGATTCTAGATATGCCCCTAAGCAAATTTTATATGCATCATTTAAAAGTAGACATTATTTCTAATCGTTGGGTAACAGTAATTTTCTTCTATGATAATTTATTGAGAAGTTAATAAAGGTTGTTTACTTTTTTTTTCTAATAATTATATATACGTTTTGAAGTTTTGATTTAATTTTTTAAACATGAAAAATAATAATTAAAATTTGAATTAATTGCTTTGCTTTCCATTCGAAAAAGATAGTTAACGTTAATTAGATTTCGTTTACCTCTGATTAGAAGCCTGCATCGAGTCGGTTACCCTCACACGACCGATCGAGCGTCCTTGCTCTCCCGGGACTGAGATTAGAGGGATGGGGGGGGGGGGGCGTCTTTAAAACTTCTCAAAACCTGTCACTGCCCCAATAAAAATAATTTGTAAGATACAGAGAATTAGAATACAGATGTATACTAATACTAAGTATTTAAATGTTTGCATTTTTTTAATTCAGTCTGTTCATTCTTCTGTGGGGTGGGGTGTCTAAAAATTCCGAATCTATCTCTTATATTTTTGTTTTCAATATTATTTATAATTTGATTATTTATAATTTTAAATGTGTATAGTGAATTATATATTATAAAATTACTATTTTTTATTATTATAAAATTAAATATTAAGATTTTGCTATATTTTATGTTTATATTTATATAATATATAATAATTAATACAGTATATTAATAATAAATCAATAATAAATTAATAATACATACATATAAATTAAATGTAAAATTAAATTTAAATAAAATTAAAAAATAAATGCTTTAAATATTAAATATTAGTTTCTTTAACAAGAATTAATTTGAAAAAATGATATCTTTTTAAGTTATAGGACATATTAAAAATAACTGTATAAATAAATAAAATATTAGAAAATATGTTCATTAACAAAAATTTATTTAAAAAACGTTAATATTTTATTATCCGCCATTTCTAATACTATTATCATACCACTTATTTATCGACAAGTTCAATATTAATCAATTCCTTATCCCTTTTTTCAGATCACTTTTTTCGTGTCACTCTTTTGCGCTCTTGTTTTTCCGGTCACTTTTTCCCCTAGATTCTAGAAAACAACCCGACAAAAAGTTATCGTCTACAGCTATGATAGATTCGGAGTTTGTACCCCCCCCCCCCCCCCCCGCGACAGACGAACAAGGGAGACTGAGTTTATATCACTATGCGTCAACAAAATCATTTTTTAAATAAATTTTTGTTAATAAGTATAGCTTGCAATATTTAATTACATTTATTTTAACATTTAATTTTACTTATATTTAATTGATATGTATGTATTATTAATTTATTATTTATTATTATTAATTATTTTTATTATTTTTATTACTATTACTATATTATATTAAATTTTTTATTTTATATTAGTAATGAAAATAATAATTATATAATATGTAAATTATTATGTATAGTTAAAATTATATGTAATCAAATTATAAATAAGATTTAAGAAATAAATATATGTGATAAATTGGCAGTTTTAGAACCTCCCCCCCCCCCCCCAACTTGCAGAAGAACAAGAGAGACTGAATTTAAAAAATATATTTAGGTCCTATGTACTACTATTTAAAGAAAATTTTAATTGTTGAATTATGGTAATTTAAAATTACAATAAACTCTGGCTAAGGCGGAATTGATCGGTATCATGAAAAGTTTCCGTAGTAGACAATATTCCGTCTTAGATAAATTCTACTCTGACTGCGGATTCACGGGGACTTGAAAATCTTTCCGAGTTAGACATTATTTCCTTTTTATACACAGACCACCTTATACAGAGAGTTTACTGTATGTATGTATTTTCGGCGAAAATTGTATGTAATCCAGGTCCGGTTCGGCGCGACCCGAGGGTACAGAATATGTAAGACTAGGATACTACCCAAAGAAATGATATCCAGACTTAACTCTTCCTGAGGCGCGTGTCGGCCTCCAAATGGCATTTGAAAGAGGGAAAAAATGTACTGAGGTCTGGAAAAATTTTAAATAAATTATGAAAAAATTGAACGTAAAATTGAACGTAAATTTCGTTCAAACTCGTTTATTTTTTGAGTTTCCGTTCAGTTCAAACTCGTTTATAAAATAGTGAGCGAAGTTCAGTTCAAAGTTCACAAATAGTGAGCGAAACTCGTGAGTTTTCGTTCAGTGAGCGCGTTCATACCCAACACTGATTTTCAGTTAATGGGAAAGGTTGTGAAAGCACTGCGCTTACAACATTTTAAAAATTGTGAGTGATTCATGTTAGACAAATTTGTGCTTCTTTTGGAATCTAGAGCATCGGTTTTCTGTTGAAACAGCTGAAAGCTAATACAGCAGCTGATGTCAAACATTCTGCGTAGTAAAATGGTAATAAGATTTTAACAAAAAGGTTTAATACTCTGCTGTTATTGCATATGTTTTTCCCCTTTTATCCATTTTTTAACAATTCGTTTTTTTATAGGAATAGACTGATATCTTACAGATTGTGATACTTAGAAATGCGTTAGTAAATTTGTGCATTTATTAATTAAAATTTAGAAATATTTCGTGTATTAAAATTTACAGATTAAATAGATATTTTTTGAAGGTTTGTATAACTTGTGTGTGTGTTATAATTAGTGTTGCTAGGTGTTCAATAGTGAAAAACACCGTAATCACTGGCGATAAATTGATAAATAAACTAAAAAACTTTCTAAAATCACCATACAATGAAAAATTAAGCATTTTTATTTTATTTATATATTTATAACTTTATTTCATTACTTATTTTTATTTTCGTTATTATTTTTATTTTTTTCCACATTTTTCTCTTTTTTTATTATTTTGGCAACATTTTTTCTTTCCACCTTGGCTCTTTCAGCCAGCGCCACCTGTCGCACTCTATGTAATGTCCTACCTCTTTCTTTCACTTTATCTTGACTTTTCTTTTCCTCCTTGGCTCTTTCAGCTAGCGCCACCTGTTGCATTCTTTTTAATCTCCCCCCTCTTTCTTTCACTTTATCTTTACTCTGTGCCCTTACGCACACGTGTTGGTTTAGCTGATGACGAGCTGTTATTGTTGTAGCTCGAAACGCGTTAATTTTTCATTTTATGGTAATTTTACAAAGTTTTTTAGTTTATTTATCAGGTGTTCAATGCTTACGAAATGTTGTGCGGGTCCCTAACGAAACAGTTAAAGAGACTCAATGTAAATACACAACTGGAACAAATACAGATAATAAAATGTATTAAAAATACTACTACTTTTACATTTAATGTTCATAATTAATTTTTATTTCAAAAAAATTTCTATCCTTTGTTATAGTTTAAATATTTATTTTTTGCGTTCACTGTTATTTTGGGGCAGATCACACACTGAGCAGACAAGTGACAAAAAAGCGAGAGTCAAAAGACATCTCATCATTTTTACGAAGAAAAAAAACAATTTCAATTCTAGAATTTGTCTCTTGTCTTACGTTTCTGTCTCCTTGTCTGCTCAGTGTGTTATATGCCTTATTCAGGGATAGTTATATCTTTATGCCTAAATATTTAAAAGACTAGATCGTAAGTGTGTAATTCTTCAGCGTATGCGAATGATGTCATTTTATATGAAATAAAAGCCTGTGTTTTAAGTCTTAAAATTGAAATATGTTTTGTACTATTCATATTTGCATACATAAATTTTTTTTATTATTATTATTCGGGAGCGACATTAAATTCTGAAAAAGCAGAACTCCTGTTTTCTAGTCAATGATTTTTAAAAGGAAAATTCAAGACAAAGCATAAAAAAAAACAATTAAAAGAAAAATAAATCATTTAAATCTAAAAATACATTTTACCCGACACAAAGTATGTTTAAGGTAATTATTGGAATTGTCTCTTTTTAAGCTATGAGCTTTGCGCACACTCTCACAAGCTCTCAGCATGGTGGATACAATTATCATTTAGAACAAGTATATAAAAGCTTCAGAAGAAATTATTTGTACACTTTTGACTCCATCACCTTGAGTCTTACTGCCTCTAATAAAATAACGCTTTATCATCGTGACAAGTAATCACTCATTTTATGTCACTTCGTAACAAGTGAAAGCATTTTTTTCGACATTGTTCGTTTTTCTACATGTACTTGCAGAAAATTTGCGTAACATAAAAAAGATACTTTTACAAATATCACTATGATTGCGAAATTTATATAACCACAATATTTTATTTTTTATTGAATTTTAAAATACGATGATTGCAATAAAAATAGTTATTCACTTGACTCGATAATGATAAGGAACATTTCTATTAATAGAACAGAGCAATATCTCTGTGTCTTTTATTTAGCAGTATTCACTTATTCTATTTATTTAACTTTATTCATTTTTTCAGTTTGGTAGCCAGTTTGTTCATGTGTGTGTTAAAGGTGAAATATTTTATTATATGACATGAATATAATATAGATAGGAAAATACGTTCTCTCGAATGACAAAGACCAACAACAATTCGAATAAAAAAAAATAACATTTGTTATCACGTTATAAATTAAAATGCTCAAATTGACTGCAACTGTAACCAGGGCTACGGATTCAGACTCGTAATTGGGTCCATTTTTGAGCAAAGGCATCGGAGTCGCTAGAAAACAAGCCGACTCGGGTTCCAACTCCAGCTTTTTTTGTTGGACAGTTTAAAGAGAAAGTAAAGCAAATATTATGTAATTAAAAAACTGCAAAAGGAATTATTATTGTTATTTTTGGATTATATCAGGCCAGAGATGTATATATGGGCCGGCCCGCCTACCGGGCTTGGGTCTATTTTCATTCACGGCACTCTACCCAGGTGTGGCCTGGCCTGGTATCCACTCTTTTGGGGAAGGGCAGGCCTTGATCCAAACATTTTTTTTTCTTTTTTTGATGGATCAAGCTGGATTGAGCCGGGCTTAACTTAATTTTTCTGTACAAGAGCCGGAACTTGTTTCAGTCTTTGTTTTCAGGGTCCAAAACTTTCAGTCCTATAGTTTTGATCCAGCCAGTATAAAATCATCCTCTCGACATTCAAAGATCAGTAAAAGTAGGCCTGGCACAAAATTTTTGCAAAAAATCCATTCATTTTTAATGGTCATTATTCTACAATTAAATATTAAAATGTATTCTTTTTAAAGAATAGTAGATTTCTACGCTTATTAAAATATATTTAAAATATAGTAAAATGTGTGAAAAAGTACTTGCTTATGATGGAATTCTATTCTCAACTGGAAAAATTGCTGATCCATGCAAAATTAATTAACTAATACACAAGAAAAGAATATGTAATACATTTAGAGGTGCTAAGAAGAGAATTGTCTATAACGGATTTTGTTTTATTTTTTTTAATCCAATTTTCTCTTAGAATAGTTTATTGTAAAACATTTTTCAGATTTTTAAATGCAAAAAATAGAGATTCATTAAAAAATAAATCTTGTGGCTCTTCTACAAAAATAAATAATCATGAAAAAAAAAAAGTTAAGATAAATATTTTTGGTCAGAACTTCTCGTACTAGAGAAATTTTTAACCAAATCGACGTAAAAATCAGTGTTTTGTAGAAATTCACTCTGGCCTAGATTTTAACGTTTTTACCGGACCGGGCTAATATTTTTTTGTACGGGCCTGGCCGAATTTTTTTATCGATTGGATTAAGCCTGGGTCTGAAAATTTCAGCCGGTGCAGATCTCTATATCAGGCTACCCAATTTAAAGAAGGCCAAATTACTTCCAAACGTGCAGAATTGATAAAAAACCGCTTCGAACTGAAAACTACCGTAAAATGGGGTGAATAGGAACAGTGGGATGAATAGGAACGAAACTTCCTGGTCATACAAATAAATTCATTATAAATATATGAGATGATATTTTTAGTTGCCAATTTTTTTACAAGAAGGTAATAACATTAAGAGTTGGGAAATTCAGTTTTGACATGTTGGCATTACTACTGGGGTATATAAAAATCTTCAAGAGTATCCTCAAAAGCCTAATTTTTTCAACGTCTTCAAAACTTTGTATGTAGCTACAGTATTTTTCGTATTCTAAACCTAAGAGAGGGGATTTTTAATTAATGATAGACCTGTAAACGATATTCTGTAATAAATTCTATTTATTTTTAAACTACATAATGAAAAAAAAGGAAAAATGGCTTGTAACATCAGAGGTTTAAGATTTACGGGGTGAATCGGAACACGTTTTCTCCCATGGTTTATTTTTCTATACAGTAATAGTTTCATGTAATATATGAAAATATAAGTATGAATATGTATTGTAACAATATTTTGTTTGTTCTAATTACTTGAAGAGTTTAAAGGTGCCAAGAAATTACTTGGTTAAACAAAAAAGTCAACGCCTAATCGAACAGACATGGAACACACAATAAAAGAACTTAAAAATACCTAATTAGTTAGAAAAACTGCACAGAATTATTCTCTGAGATCCACAACATTACACAAACATCACAAAATGAAAAATCAATTAAAAAAGAGAGGTATGCAAACAGTACTAAGGGCTGGGGGATGAGGATGTAATAGTAGATCGTATTAATACATGCAGCGATTAGGGCTACTCAATATATTCATTTACCCATTGACTACTAGTAAAGGATAACACAGAACAGAGCTGAATTTGTATTAAATTCTACTTCTGCAATTCGAATATAATTTCTTAAAATAAATTTTAATTTTTATTGATTTCAAAGTTGTTTTCTAAGTTTTAATAGGGTATATCTTTACTTGCATATAAAATAAAGGCTTGGTTTCACAATAACTACGTGTTCCTATTCCTCCCTTATCATTATTACCTGTTTTTATTAACCCTATTAAAGTGTGAATCGGAATAAATAAAGATTATAACATTTGTTCCGATTCACCCCTATCTGCGGGTTGAATCAGAACACCATTAAAAAACTAAATAATTTATATATAAACAGTAAAAATGTTTCGTTTTTGCTTAAAATGTAAAGAACAAAACAAGACCTAAGTTTTCAGCACAAAAACAAAAAAAAAATAAAATATCAGTTGTTGCTTTTTTTTTAACGTTGAAGTTGAAAAGTGTTCCGATTCACCCCATTTTACGGTAATAAATACCGAATTACTTCTGAACAACTAGTAAAATTTTCATCTTTATTTTTTATCCTTTTGAATTGAATTTTATCTGCTCAGGAGGATACGAAACAATATCAAATTTGTAGCGATTTTGGGTTTTCAAGTCCACGGATCCCAAATTGAAAAATTTCGATTTTTGAGCACGTGAAATTTAAAAATTAGCAAAACAGAAAATAATTTTTTCTTTTTTTTTACTTTCGAAAAACCAAAAGAATTTAATTAATACGGAAATGGTATAAATTTCGCGTTATTTTTTTATTGCGTTCCCTCATATTTTTAACCAAGAGCAACACTTGTATATTAGCTAGCTTGGAGTCGGAGTTGGCTGATTTTCCCACCGACACCGCAGCCCTGACTGTAACGCATTGCCACCTGAATACAGTTCAGCATCTGTGTTCATTTATGAAAAACTTTTGCATACTTTAGTAGTGAACTATAAAAGGTAACTAGAAAAAAAAAGTGGAATATTGTGAAAATTGAGAATTGAAGACTGAATTTCAATTGCTTTCTAAAAATGCAAGCTGATAAGGGATTTTCCACAAATTGTCACTTTTATTATTTCACCTTTAACAAAAAAGTATATGTATTTAATGTACAAATACGTGCAAATTTTTGACAAATGCTTCGATTTTTCAATTTTACTTTTTTATTTTTCTTATTTTTTTAATTTCTTATTTATTTATTTATTTATTTATTTATTTATTGTTATTGTTAAAATATATTGCAATTTTTTTAATCATTTTTCGTACATTTTATGCAATTTTTCGAATAAATATTAATGTTGTTGTAAATCGAATTCAAGCACCGTTACTAGGAAAGCGAATTCAAGTAACAAGTAAAATAAAATTCGAATTATTGCTGTCACGTGCATCATGCAGCCAATAGAAACGAAACTTTTCCTGAACTTGAGAAAATTTACAGATTTCTTGTAAGTTCTACAGTAAGTATGTTGGAAATTGCGGTGCCAACACATTTCGTTGTGAAATACAGATTTTTTTTCTTTTTTAAAGTGTGGTGTTTTTTGGTGATTTTTAGAAGTAGAAGTAAATTATTAATAACAAATAAATATTTGAAAAATTTAAAAATGACAATAAATGCAATATCCTTCCCGTTCACTACTTATAAAAATCAACCGAAACTCAGCTCACCGTATTGTCGATATCTTTCTGAACTTTCAGCATATTCGATTATTTTTTCATGATAAAGAATTCGTACGTTTGTAAATTAATTTCACTCTAAATTATCTACTCTTTTATTCCAACTTTACGATTCCATTTCATTACTAAAAGCCAATAAATTACTTCTTGTCTAAATTAAAACATCACTATAAACAATTATCGATTTTCTGCTTAAATTATTTACATCAATAATCAAAATAAATAAAGAAAATTACCTAATTTATAATCTCTAACGGTATCTCTGTTATTATACTACTATATATTTTAACAATGTTGAATTCAGATACTTTTCTCTGGGAGGGAATTCTGTGGCTCCGGGAAAGGGGGGGGGGGATTGCACTTTCTGACTATTAAAAATACAAAATCTAAAATTTTCCGGGAGGACATTTCATTGCTTCGCGGGGGACGTCCCACCCCTCCTCGGACAACCCCTGAAATCAACACTGCATTTTAAAATAAACATTTACCTCTCTATAATTCAACCCTGAATGGCTTTGATATTAATATAAAGTCATTTCTAAGTTATAATAGTCTTTTTCTCTTGCAGATGATACACAATCTAATCCATGATTCACTAAGATGAAATCATTTTTGGTGATTAGAAATAAACAATTTATTGTACATTTTTAAATGACGCTGCTTATTAGACTGCAATAGCACTAAAAGATGCCTTGCGAGATACCTGAAAATTCGAATTATTTCATTAGCTTGAATGCAATATATTTTGTTTTTGACGAGCGTTCAGCTCACCATGGCTTGAAAAAATAATACTAGGATCACTAGATACTATGATCTAGATTAGATAATACTACTACATCAAGGATTAGTAGAGGATAAACGGGGGTATACGCCGAATACCTTCTGGATCTTTTAATGGAACACCGTATACCCTCTGTTTCTCAAGAAAGATATAGTATACATACTCTAGGGCAGAGGTTCCCAAAGTGTGCTCCGCGGAGCCCTTGGGGCTCCGCCTGAACTTTCCAGGGGCTCCGCGACCTTCCCGAAAAATAAACAAAACAAAAAAGAAATTAGCATATTGCAAATGAAAGATTTTCAAAATTATTTAACAAATTTTTGTGCGTGTGCGTGCGCGCCAAAAAATAAATATATCTATAACTGAGTTGAAGCACAATAATGCACTCCAAACCCGTTAATGTATTTGCATTATACATATATTTATTTTCTGTTTAATATTTCTGGTTTAAATTGCTTTATTTTATGTTTCTGCATTTAACGTGTTTTAAGAATGTAAAACACATGAAAAACCATTTGCGATTTATCATGGGAAAACTGCGAAGATAAATGCACTGATAGTGCAAAAGCAATGGTAGGTCATAATGCTGTACCTATTGCTAAAATTAAGGATAAATCAAAGGAATGTAACAGTAGCCATTGGTTTTCTTCACAGTTGCGCGCAAGCCTAAAAAATTCCTCTTTAACTTATTGACAGTTCTGAATGATGTCATAAATATAATGAACTTTATAAAATCAAAACGACTTAAGGGTGTTCTTAACTGCTCCGCTCAACAAGCGCAAAACGTTTTGACACATTTACAAATTCATTTTTTAACAGAAATACATAAAAATGGAATGCCTGACTATGGAAGCGATTTCGAATCGAACCTATTTTTCCATTTCATGATAATTAAATTACTTATCGAGTTATAAGCTATTTCGATGACGTCATCACCCGTTTTTATTCTGCTTTTCGAACGGTTTTTCTGCTTTCGTCGGGAAATGTGCTCGAAAGTGTCCACTTTAAAGGCTTGTTATGAAAAATCTATTGTGTTTTTAAAAAAACAGCAAATTGAGTGCCATTAGACAGTTACTGAATAACAACACTTGCTATTTTCATGCATTTCCGAACAAAAATAAATTAAAGCATGTGTCACAAAGTTGCCCTTTTTGATTTAAGAACACCCTTAAAAGGTGATTTTTCAAACTAATTTGCGAAGATATGGGAAGCCTGCATCAGTCGCTGTTGCTGCATACTGAAGATGATTATCCCGTGAAAAAGCGTTGATGCGTTTGCTGGAGCTGAGTGCAGAGGTTGAAGCCTTTTCAGATCACAACCCTGAATTAGCAAGAATTTTAAATTATGAAGACAGGTCATGTAAATTAGCATATTTGGCGAACATTTTTAGTAAAATGAACGAAATGAATTTATCGTTGGAGAAAGTGTTACTGTTTTTGATGCAAACTACAAAGTGCCGGCATTTAAGAGGAAACTTACCTTCTGGTCTGAATATGTAGAAAAGGCTGATATAAGTTGCTTTTATCTTACTAAATTGTTCTTAAATGATCATAACATAAAGTTTAAAAAAAAATCAGAAAAGTATTCAAGATCATCTCGAAACTCTGATAGATTCATTTGAGCATTACTTTCCAGTTGCTCAAAAAAAGATGCTGGACGATTTTAAATGAGTACTAAATCCCTCTTCAGTGTAAAAACAAAATCACACATGAGTGTACGAAACTCTCATTGATTTAACATCTCAAAGTGATCTAGTAATCTTTTTTCAAATCAATCGTATCACTGAATTTCGTAGTCATTTGACAGATGAGTAAAATCTTGTCAGACAGAGCAAAATTAATTTTACTCCCATTTTCAACTACATACATGCGTGAAGCTGGATTCTCCACTTACACAAGTATCAAAACAAATTATAGAAACCGTTTAAATGTAGAACCCGAGATTCGCTTACAATTGCCGAAAATTGTTCTAGATTTCTAAAAACAGTGCAAAACAAAGCATTTTTCACACTAAACGTTTATATATTATTGTTCATCAAACTTTATGCAGAATAGAAAAAAAAAATAACTGTCGGCATTTACTATTTGTATATATTGCACATTGTATTATTTTTATTTTTGCAATTTTAATTTCCCTATAACTGTTTATTTTAATTATTTAAATCTTCTACCCTAATTTTCAATTGTATGTAATTTTTAAAACAAAGTCTGTCGCTTAAAACGTCTTTTTTACAAGATCTTGTATCATTTAAAATCCCTCACTAGATTCATTTGTTTTAATGTATGTATATATTATTTTTATTTTCATATCTTTGATTTTTTTTTAATGTGTTTATGTTGTTTATATTAATTTTGAGTTATTTAAAATTTTTTATACTGTTTTTCATTGTAAAATATTATCTGTCACTGAAAACACATTTTTTATTGCACCTTCAACACCTTAAAGCCTCTCATTAGATTCATATTGCATTTGTGTAACTATATTTCTTTTTTATATATGAATTTTAATTCTTAAATCTATTTATGTTATTTGTATATTTAAATTTGTTATACTATTTTTTATTGTACAACAATGTTTGCCGATAATAACGCCCATTTTTTGTAATATTTTGTATCATTTAATAATCCCTTCAATTAGATTCATTTAATATTTATATACGTTGTGTATATAGTTTTTTTTTCTTTACGTAAATTTAATTTCTTTAATATATTTATTTTATTCTTATAATGACTTTGTTATTTAAATTTTTTATGCTGTTTTACATAAATGTACTTAATTTTATAACCAATGTACATTGCTGAAAACGCATTTTTATTAGCATCTTGTACTCCTTTGCAACCCCTCTTTAAAATTTCTTTTAAGTGGTCTCTGCCACATTTTTCAATCAGAAATAAGTATATAGCAATTCAAAATATACGTAATTGTTCACTACATTTGTCATTACAAAATTTAGAATTTGCTCAGCTCCACCCCTTGCTTAGACTTTTTGTCAATGAGCACCCACTATGATATAAATTTAATTCCACCCATGTATCCTATTTTGTTAGTAAAGTTTTTCTACTAGTTGCAGTTCGTTTAACATGTGTTGTTATTAACTGAATATCTGTTTTGTGGAAAAAACAATGACGAAAGAAAGTTTCTGTCAAAACTATAATGAAATACTTTAACCCTTTAACGATCATAGCATTTTCATTGCTAAGATGTCGAAATAAATGAATGACACCGGTAATAAAGAACAAATATATTTCTAAATAAGAAAACGTGATTTTTCACATGCAAAATAAAAGGGCTATTTTTAGATAAAAATACCGGTGTCAGTGTTGCGTATCGGAATTAAAATTTTGTGGTTTCGTGGCGAAACCAATGAACGTTAAAGGGTTAAATATAAAAAAAAGAACAATACTGCACCTAGCAATAGAGTTTATAAATTTTGTCCCGCCCACTTAAACACTAAAACAATGACCTGCTTCTGAATGTATTTTCTGAAAAAGAAGCTCAGAGGCGATTCACTTTCGTTGAATGTTTAGAAGTACTAGAAACTTAAAGAACGAAAAAGTATTCCATAACCACATGATTCTAATACGGGTAGGCAGGCGGGACTTGCGAAAACGTGTTACATATGTTACCCATGGGTGACTGGAACTAAACATTTTCTTTTATTTTTTTCGCGAGTAGCCTATTGGAATTATACAGAAATATCTCTCTGCAAACGAAAACTGTATAACTTACCTTTTTTTCTGTGTGTGGTTTTCGCCATAAATAATAATAGTTATACGTAACTTCCAATGCAATGCATAATTCAAACATGGTTAGCATTTAATCTTTAATTCCGAGTTAATACTGGAAATCCCAAAAGAATATTTTTTATTTTAAAAATGGATGTCATTATCCCTTTAACAAAATAGCTCGGGTAAAAAAGAATTTGCTTTCCTCGTTATTAAAAGCCTTCAGAAATCACTAATTTTCCCGAGTCCTGAGACAAATATTACGAATGACCTCAAAAACCAATTTAAAATTACTTTACAGCATCTTCAATGACGTATCAGTCTATATATGGATTATTATGATATGCACGTAATTTAATAAAAACGTCTCGAAGTAATTTCAACGATTCTAAAAGCATTTAAATTAACTATTATCTAGTGTCTCCCCGAGGCTACATCAGGATTGAAAAGGTTAATACATAAAAAGAATATTTTAATCCTCATTCCAACAACAGCAATATTAAAATAGAAAATTTGATTTTTAAAATTTCTCGTATGAATTCAGAATTTCTGTGTCATCAAAGGGCCAAAGTGAGAAACTTTGTCCAATATTGGAAATTACTGGCTCAGATATTTTTCTGCTGATTTTCCTCTGCTCCTTAGGCATAGGAAAACATTAATTTATAAATAACAAAATATCGTTGGGTTCAGGGGCTCCGCCTTAGAAAGTTTTCTCAAAAAGGGCTCCGTGAGCCGAAATGTTTGGGAACCGCTGCTCTAGGGTATATCCTCTGCCTTGAGCGTATACTCTCTGCTTAGAGCGTAAATCCTCTATTATTTTTACGACTACATTCCTGCTTGGCATTAATAAAAGGAAAATGTTGGACATATACTAGAATTATAACCTTCCTATTAAGAGGTCCACAAAGGAAAATATATGAGGGTTATCCTCTCAATTACATTGGTTTACAAATTACGGAGGGACTGTGACAGCATCTGTCCGGACTTACATGTATTCTCAGGTAGATACTGAGCGAGCCCCTGCGTAAAAGTTAAACATTTTTTTATATACTTTTGATGAAACACCTATTTTCTTATTATTTTATCTCCTACAAATGAAAGGCGGTATTTGAAAAAAAAAAATCAATAACGTCACATTTTTTACTTTCTTCTATACAAGATGCCCACTCTCAACGGTGTCTAATGGCTAATTCCTAAGCCATTAGTCATAGACAAATTTCAAAATATTTTAACACGTTCGCTGCCGCTTACGTGAAGATGTGATGATAGTTAATGCCGCACTGTAGAAGTGGGTTTTTCCCAGAAGCCGATTTACGTTTTATAACAAAGAATCAGTAAAAGATTTTCCCGCGCCAGCGCGTGACTGGCAATTGGACATCACCCCACGTCACGCGCTGGCACGTGAGTGGCCCCTTAACGTTGGTGCCATATCACGCGCTGGGACGTGATCGGCAGCGAATGTGTTCAATGAGGTAAAGAAATATTTTGCGATCGATTTGAGCAAAAAAATAACATTTATTAAAAAATTACGAAATTTAAATTTTTATATGATCCCCAGCATTCTAAGTTTTAGTTAGTAAAATTATCCTGTTATGCTGACAATTAAGATAAAAGAAATCTGATTACTCTACGATTAAAATTGACCGAATAATAGCTGGTTATAGTTGGAGAATATTTTTTGCTGCAAATTAGGGCTCATTTACAAATGTAGTAGAAAAATAATTTTGTCAATTATAATAAATAAATAAATAAATAAATAAAAAGGTTGAGAGTAAAACTAATATAGGGGGAACTGGGGCACATTGATACAGCTTTATCTAAGAATTTTTTTGGTGTCCAGAAAGCAGAAATTTCAAGTTATTTTTCCGTGTGGTGTCAGCAAAACTTGTGTAGTGTGTTATAAAAATGTACAATCGCTGTTTTATATGTTATTTTTGCATGTAATTTTAAAATAATGAAAAAAAGTCATTTGTATCAATGTGCTCCATCCCCGGGGCAGATTGATACACCTCATGGGACACTTTGATACGTCTGAGAAAATGGAGACAAAAAAACACCAATGCATATTTTTCATAGAAAAATAGTTAGCAAACCATTTTATATTTATTTATAGAAATTCAAAAAGCCCACAATTTATTTCTAAGTAATATTAAAGCAATCAAAATGAAATGTATAATGACCTGATGTTCTAGCTGTTCCTTATCTGATTGTTGGCTGTGGTAACTTTGTCATACCTGGCACTTCAACCCCAGCATTATCTTCTTTTTTAGGAAAGGTGAAAAAATTACCAGATTTTCTGTTTATAAATTGGTTTATAAACAGAAAATAAAGGATAATTATATTAAAAATTTGGTTTATAATATAATTATCCTATGCTGTTCTGCAGCTTGTTTCTCTTACATAACATTTCTCATGTCGAAAATACTTTTTTCTCTGGAGAATCGATACAAATTTGAGATTTTCCAGGCTGCCGTTCTTTCCTTTTTTTAATTCTAATAGCACTAGATGTTGCATAGGTTCGTACGTCTTTAGTTTGCAAAATTACTATAAAATGTACTAATATAAAGAAATTAGAGCTATTTCACTTCAATAAAAACTAATATTAGAAATTTTTTGGCGAAAAATGTTTGGATTAATGAATGCATGGTAAAAAAAAATAATAAAAGATAATGAAAAAATGAACTAGAAAAGGAAGATGTTGCATAGGTTCGTATGTCTTTAGTTTGCAAAATTACTATAAAATGTACTAATATAAAGAAATTAGAGCTATTTCACTTCAATAAAAACTAATATTAGAAATTTTTTGGCGAAAAATGTTTGGATAAATGATTGCATGGTAAAAAAAAATAATAAAAGATAATGAAAAAATGAACTAGAAAAGGATTTAGGTTGTATCAATGTGCCTCGACATAGACTGTATCAATGTGCCCCATACAGTCATTATGAATAAAATGAGTCTCAAATCCAACACTTCATACCAACACTTCATCCAACACTCAATCTAACAATAAAGAATGAGGAACTGATAAAGAGTAGCTTTACTTGCCAAGGAGAGTATTCTTTTTGGTTGAAAATACTGGAACAGTTGTATAATATCATTTCAATTGTTCAACTCAAATTTACTTTTGACCTACAAAAACAATTAATCACCCGTCCCATTTCATCAAACTACTGAATCATTCCAAGACTTTCTGTATGTAGTTGAGTGCACAAGTGTCACCTTCAGGGGCGTAGCTACCGTGGAGCAATTGGAGCAAACTGCTCCAGGCGCACGAATCCAGAGGGCGCAAAATTTGAAAGAGCGAAATATTTTTTTTAATATATATTTGCATATTTTAACCTTATTGATCAAATACTTGTTACAATCAAAATATCCTACGACATTTTACCTTGCGTTTAACTTCAACTATTTGGTTTAAAATACGTTTCTATACTCAGTTAAAAGCAATCATTTCTATTTACTAAGTTTTAATTTAATTCCTACCATCTTGCAACTTCAAATAATTTCTCTAATACCGTTTTAGTATGACTGATTTTTTTTCCCTGTAAATTTTCTGTAGACGACAGTTGAGGATTTTCCAATCTTGAGGTAATAAAAACTTGTTTGCAGAATTCCAATCGATCACTTTATTGGCTACCACAATTACCAAACAAGAATTTTCTTGAAAACGTTTTAAAAAATTATCTTGAATATTACTATACGGAAATAATCATAACCAAAGAAATCATCGCTGAGAAACCTATTTTTAAGATGTAACAGTAATGTCTTAGCTATTTAGATTTTTTTAACCATTAAAATAATAGCTTGACAAGTTTAAGAAAATTATTGACCACTTTACAAACAAACAAAAACGCCAATCTTTAATTTTTATTTTCCTTGTGGAAAAAATATATCAATACACATTACAAAACAATAGAGTCGGAATAAATGTAGTGGAAGATAAATTGAAAGCGTAAAATTAAACTTTGTGCGTATTTTAAGATTTTGAGAATATGACAAATCTCAAATGCAGAATTGATAAGCATTTTCCCTGAAAAAGTTAAGTATCAAATTCAATTACCTTAGAACCTGATTATCGCCTACGCAAATTTACACGACATTTTTCGAAAATATTTTCCCACATAATGTCTTATTTCGTAACAGAATTTTAGGATTAAATAAGGGAAAACATATGTTTGAAAAAAATAACACGAGTTTGCTTATGCCGTAATCAGGCTCTGCCCCCTCCCCCACCCCAACAACATCCGATATCACACATTAGTAATCAATGAGTTTTCAAATTATAAAAGGGAAAAAAAATCTTGATTTACTCCATTGTACTTTACGAACGGTTTACAGAAAAAAAGTGTATTCAAAAAGTATAACAATGAAAAAAAACTTTAGATCCTAATTTTATACAAAGGTGGATATATTTCAGCTGGTGATAAAGACCTCGCATTTTAAAGAAAATAAATATTTGCCTCCATAAATCTTAACTATTTTTCTAATGACGTAATTTCCAAGAAATTTAGTCTGCCCGTGACTGCAAAATCTCATAAATAAACCCAGTCTTAAGCAGGGTCTTCGCTGCCTGTTGTACCGTGTAGCAAAACTGATAGCAGTAAGATTTTGAATATTTGATCGCGCTCCTTAAATAATTTTTATCGCCCTCTTCTTTTATCCACGAAAATTGATGCCTCCTACTTTTAAAAATTTTTATGATGTGTTATAATTTATCTGAAAGTTACAAATCGATCAGTTAGTCAGTTTTCTTAATTCCAACAAATTTGTGTTTTAACAAAGCATTTCTTCTGCTTTTTTAAAATCGAATTTTTTATAAAACAAAATCTTACGAATCGGTTTTTATAAAATATTATTAAATAGCTTTAATGGATAGGGTTAGATGCATAACTCTAAAATGTCTAACTAGTGTATTAAAAAAAAAAAAAAAAAAAAAAAAAAAAAAAAAAAAAACTAGAAATTTATGTGATTGTATTCTCTATCTAATGTGAAAATAGAGAACTGACCTATTCTAAAGAATCTAGTATAGAAATCATTTGTAGTTTCGGAAGCTTTTAAAATAAGAGTTTAAAAGGAATCATCCAATTAATGAAATAATTATTAATATCTAGCATTGTAAAAGAAATTTATATATCTGAACTCAGCAAAAAATTCTACATCTGGATGCATTAAAATTAAATTTATAAATTGAATATTATAAAAAAAAAAAAAAATTACAGATCGTCTATAAACACCACTACCTACTGGCGACAGTGGTCTGCCTTTGAAACAAATGCTCTGACCAGGAGTCGGTAAAGAAACTGTCCGATTACGAATCCGACTGACTCCGGAAATTTTAACAGCTTCGACTCCGACTCCGGGCTATCTAATACACTGGCGTTGTTATTGGTTAAAATTATGAGGCAACGCAAAAAAAGTAAGGCAAATTTTTCACTATTTCGGTACTAATCGTACTAATTCAAACCTTAGAACTTTGAAATTAAAAAAGGTATGAAAATTTTTCCGTTCTAGTATTTTGCATATCACAATCCAAAAAATCCAACTATCAAATTTTAAAGAACGAAACAAAACAGAAATTTTACTATTTCGGATCTGTAGACTTGAAAAACGGAAAATTTTACAATTTTGATATCAATTCGTGTCTTCCAGGGCAGAAAAAATTCGACTGAAAGGGGAAAAAAAGGTAAAGAGGAAAATTTTACTAGTTAATTAGTATGGATTATATATGGATTAAACATACATATAATTGGTTTAATTCCATTTTAAAGTGTTTAAGGAAAAAAAAAAGTCGAGGTCGGCTTGTTTTTTAACCACTCCTGCTCTTTTACTTAAAAACTGGTCCGACTACGACTCCCCGGCCCTGGCTCTAACTATGAAAGATTTTTCAAAAATATGTTTATTTGAACGCAAATAAAGAGATTTACAAATGGATTGTAAGGGATTTCTCAGTTTTATATAGGAGTGTAGGAATAATTTTTAGAATTTTTGAAAAAGGAATTATTTTTTGACAGGATGTGTAATTTGAGTTTTTTGGCCCGTAAAATTTAAGATATAGCCCTTTTTTTAAGGGCCGGTACATTTATCACCCCAGCAGCGCTGTTTATTCTATTAACCCTTCTTCCTCTCTTCCAGTTTTCAAAGAAATTGTCTGCAGTATAGGTTTGATAAAAAAAAAAAAAAAACTTTGTTTTTTGTTGAATTAGGAATAATTTTTTATCCTTCTATTTTGAAATTTTTAACCAATTTCTCAAATAATTATTAAAAATTAAAAATTCACATGTTCAGAAACATAAGCAGAGGCCTTCAATATTCGTCGTAATTTTTTTTAACTCGTGCGTGCCATAGGTTTTGCTAGCCATTGGCATTGTAAACAGATAGACAGATACATACGCAAACACCGAACGAAATTTTTTTTTACTAGTTTAAAATATTTGCATTTAACATGTGAAAATACTTACAAGGAAGGTCTCCATTGGGGGCATGCTCAGAATTTTTTGAAAAAAATACGAATTAAACTACTCATATAGGTAATAAAGGATCAGTGAAAATTAGCGGCGGAATTACATTATTAGATATGTAAAAAAATAAAATAGTTTCGAATAATTGGCGTGAAAAGCTGAAAGCGACGCGGGATTTGGCGAGCAGTGCATTTCCTCGCCAAAAGCAGACGATTTTAACGAATCTGAAAATTGATTTTAATTGACTTCACTGTTAAAAATCTGCAGCATTTACTGCAACGTCTCTCCACTACTTTTATAAAATATCTTTCTTCTGACCAATGAGAATGCTCCATAGAACGGTGAATTGACCGTGTCATACACTGTTAAAAATCTGCTGCATTTTGTTGCGACGCACTCCACCGCTTGTATATAATATCTCTATTCCAACCAATGAGAAAGCTCCATTTCACGGCCAAGTAACCGTTTTCTATACAAGCAAGGGAGTGCGTTGCAACAAAATGCAGCAGATTTTTAACAGTGTATTTTTCAATTTGGAACAATTTTAATCAATTTAAATTGTGTTTTCAATGATAAAATATATTAGTTTCATTTTGTTATAAGTACATATAAACGTATATGAGAAAATTACACTTAAAGTAAAGTAAAAATGCAAAACTAAAATTACTTAAACTAAACTTATTTAAATAAATTGAACATAGAAAGTTTTTTCTTTAAAATGTATTCGATGCGTAAAAGCGTATTTTTCAAAATTTCGTTTTTTCGCCAAACGGAGATAAATCGCCAAATAGACGAAATTTTTATTATTTTTTTACGGACGTTATAAGGAGGTTCCGCCGAAAATTTTTTTATAAACATATATAACTATATGAGAAGAACATTCTGTAATTTTTTCAGATTTTTCTGAGTATGCCCGTATGGAGACCTTCCTTGTTAGACCTTTCAAATAAAAGTAAGGTTTTAAATCTAATTAAGAATAGTATGTAAATTTTCAACTTCCAAAACAAAATTAGGCAGAACATTTTTATGTGACAAAAGGGTGCAAAAATTTTACTTGCTCCAGGGCGCTGAATATGTAGCTACGCCACTGGTCACCTTTTGGAGCTGTTGTGAAACTCCCTGTAACGACCCTGTGTGCAGTACAGGGGGTGTATCAATGTGCTCCATGTATCAATGTGTCCCAATTCCCCCTACCACTTATTTTACTTTTCCATGTTTTTGTATATTTGTTCAACTATTGCGTGATATATATATTTTTTCATTCAATTGTGGCGCTTTTTTGAAATAACACTACTTTAAATGTTGCAGATTTTGAAAATTTTTAATATTTAACAGTTTATATCTGCTAACAGGAACAATATATCCGCGCAGTACTGTATTGTTTAGCTTGTCCAAGTAGTGCACTTTCATATTAAAGAAAAAAATTGGGGTACTATTTCTTAAATAAGATATTAAGTGCGGAAAATGGACAAAAACGTCCTTTTGACTATACTTTGTGGATACATAACAATGTAAAGTAATAATGCTCCAAGGAAATAAATACATTTTAATAAGCAGGTAGTGTTACACTAACAGTTTATGCCAAAAGAATTTTGGGATGTTGTTGCTTTCCAGAGATATAACCCTCCAAACGTACTGGAATTTCATTTTTCATGAAAATGACATTTAGAACCTTGAACTTTGACATTTTCTATAAGGAAAGGGAAATTTTTTCAGGGCTTCAAAATTGCACATTATTCATTAAATATGATCTGCTTCAATATATAAAAAATCAAGCAAATCAAAAAATACAACTATCACACTTTGTCTGATTTTCAAAATAATGGCTCTTAAACAGACGTCACAGATTTTTTACAACATTTTTTCCGTACTCAATGTATTAGCATCTATGAAAAATACACATTTAAGAGAAAGTATATAAACTGTGTAAACCAGTGTTATTATTATATAAATTTTCCAATCCTCTGCTAGGTTGTCAAATGGAACAAGTACTCCTTGGATTATTTAACTGTTGTTAGGGATTTCATAATATCTAGATTCATAATATCTAGAATCATTATTAGTTTCTTTAAACAGGAAAATTAATTTGTGAGGTATAGCTGTATAACACCAAATCGCGGTGCGTATTTTGAAATAATTACGAATTGTATATACAAACACCGTTTTCTCTCGCAAACAATATCCAATTCCGGATATTATCCAATAATCACCAAATCCGGTCGCATACACTGTAAAAAAAAATTCAAGAGGTTTCTAAAAATTTCTTAGTAAATTTGTATTCCACAGAATTTTTTAGTAACCATTACAAACTTTTTTTTTTTGCAAGTGAAACAAGCATTTCTTTTGTAAACTGAACAAAAGAATTTTTTGTATAACTAACTTAAAAATTTTTAGTATGAGCCACCAAGCAAATTTTAGTAATAGCTCCAAAAATATTTTTAACCACCATTAAGTGCGCCCGAGAGGTAGAAGCTTCGTTCGAGCTGCATCCAGACTTCTGAAGCGGAAGATTTTCGGCAAAACCGCAATAGATGGCAGCACCAAACATTCCTACCCGCTCCGACAGGATTTTCATAATCACTTTATTAACACATTTTATTAGACACTACATACATTCGGGGCGTATTTGGCGGTGGCAAGTTTCGAACCCGGGACCTTTTAGCCTGGAGTCCGTTACTATAACCACTATGCTATCAAGGCCACACCAACTGAGTTTTAGTAAGAGCTATTAAAAATATAAAACTATTAGCTCTATTCGTTGCTAACTTTTTTCTAGTAATTCTTACAGATTTTTTTGTAACCGACTAAGATTACTAAAAATTTTTTAGTAATTACAAGGATCACTAACGTTTTTTTAGTAGATCGACCCCTTTTTTTTTACAGTGTACCTTTGTGTATGAGTTACGAGTTGTTCTAATTAGTCGACTAATAAATCATGCAAAAGCTCTTTTTTTTTTTTAATCTTTCACGCAGGCGCAATGAAAGATTATTTCATACAAAGGCTCAAATTAAATCAAATATAGAGAAACCTCTAAATAACGGACACATTGGAAGCATGAAAATTGTCCGCTATTTCGAAGTTTCCGCTATTGGGAAAACCTCAGCGATTAAAAAATTGCTAAGAAATTCTTAACGTTTTATTAATTGACTGTTATATGTTTTTAAACTTCTATTATATGAGTACCGTAATTTCCTGCATATAATCCGAGGATTAAACAATTATCTTTCGACCCAGAATTTGTTTAAAAAGAAATGTAACTTATTAGATCACTGTAAATATTTGTCTTCAATCACTAAATAAAATTTCTAGGTCCAGAATTGTTTGATCCGCGGATTATACGCAGGAAATTACAATAATCAGAAATTAATTTTTTTAAGCATTAAAATTAAAATAAAGCTGTGCATACCTTTATCCACTGTTTATTATATTCTTACGGAAAAAAAACTGCTACAAAAGTTTGCTTTTGCTGATTTAAAAAAAAAAAAAAAAAGTGTAATTGTTTAATATATTTAACCGCTTCTATGAAATTCTCGATATTACAGGAAACATCTTCATTTTCAGTATATCTTTTATCATCGCTAAAAGTCAGCTTTTGTCGAAAATTCGGAATCAGTATAATCGCATCCAGCAATTGATTATTCTTCAGTAACTCATGATCAATATTAATGAAAATTTTGGCAGTTTCTTCACTCCAGATACATTTCATTAATTCACTTATTTCGTTTAATTATTCATTTGTGTTAGAAATGTGCGTTTCATTTTCTTTTAATATAAAGCCTGTTTTTCTGAAACACTGTCGAACGCTTTCCAGTTTTATATTTTTTACAACAGAGGAAATCCAAATTATACATCAATTGCATTAACTAATTTTAGGCAGTTTTCAAATATATTCATAGAACCTAACTTAAAAGAACGAAGCGTAATAAAAGCTTTCTGTACCAAGCTTTAAAATTATGTATTACGCCTTCCTTGATTAAGTGACTGGCATACTAAAGTTAATGTTTGGGAGAAAAAACACAATTTTAATATTGTCGAATTTCAAATGCTTTGCATCAGAGCTTGTATTCCAGTCCATCTCCTACATTTATCTGTGATCAAAAAATTTCTGACATACTATTCTGATAAATTTAGAGGCTTTTTACTTTTTTCCATTTTTATCTCTCGTTAAAAAATAATTTTTTATAATTTATTGCCAAAATTACTGTCCGCTCTTCGGAATGTCCGTTATTCAGAGGTCAAATATACAAAATTTTACATTTTGGGAGTGGGGATTTGAAAACTGTCCGCTAAATAGAGGTCTCCGCTATTCAAGAGTGTCCGTTATGGCGATTTTACAGTATTTAATATTGATTTTAATTTTGTATATTAAGAAATTTCCTGAAAGCGGTTTTAAATTTAGATGAAAATTCTGCATGCTATAAACAAAAACATGCGAAAAATGATTAAATTTTTCAAAGAAAAATTTACAGCTTCATGAATATACGTGCTATCTTTACACAAACAAACACAATGGATGTTATGGATTTCGCTTTGTTATGTGATACTGTTACAGATCCTTTTGAGGATTTTATTTTATAGACTGATAGCTAATATTTTAAAAATTCAATTTATTATTTATTCCTTGTTTGGCCTTCGCTGAAAAATATCAGAACAAACAGTGTTGAATTCAGAGGGTGACCCGGGGGGGGGGACATTCCCCTCGGAGCTATCAGATGTCCCCTCCGGGAAATTTATAGATTTTGTGTTTTCAATGGTAAAAATGTGTAATGTACTCCCTCTGGAACTTTATTGTGTCCCGCCGGAGCCACAGAAGTCCCTCCCGGAGAAAAGTGTCTGAATTCAACACAGAGAACAAATGTATTCTTTGTATTCCAGAAGTACTAGAAGTTTAAGTATTTTTTTAGATATTTGACGAAAAGTCTAAAATCAAAACTGTTTGATGTTTTGGCGGTATAATATCTATATATTTACACATCGTTAAAAGCCTTTAAAACACAGCTTTAAAAGCCGATGGTACATAGAGCGGACCCCCTCCTTCCCCCTGTCAAAAAGTGTTCAAACTGTTCGTGTGTTTAAGGATTAATATCTCGGCTAATTACCGACGACATTTTTCGAAACTCATTATCAAAAATTCTTTTGTACTTCTGCTAAGATAGTTACTTCCAGTATTCCTCAATACCTATGCTGAATGCCTGCAAATTAAAATTTGCGTGTAACGGAAAAATGCATTTTTTCCCCAAGAATTATGTGACTTTTGATATTCTCTATAGTTTTCCTGCATGGTTTAAATTAAAGTTACTAACTTTAATTTTTTCATAACTTTAGTTTCAGTAGATTTGGAATGAAAGCTGGGAGAATATATTTTTGCTCTATACGTTTGACGAAATCATTGAAAATGTAATATCTAAATAATAATAATTTTTAAAAAAATGCATTTTTGAGTTGGGCGTTACGAAAACTTCCACACGATACTCTATACGACATACAAAAAAAAAAAAAAAAAAAAAAAACATATTTTTTAAGTAACTTAATTAATTTTTCTACATTTTTTCTAAATACAATTTTTTTGTGAATGTTTAATAATCTGTAAGTATGTGGGTTTATGTCTTTATTACTTACCTCAATTTGAACTTTTTATGTTCCATAATTTACTAGTTTTTCTGTGGCAGACATACAGACAGACACAGGAGTAATCTTATAATGGTTTTATTTTTGCTTTTAAATTACGGAACCATAAAAATTTAGAAAAACATTGGAGTAACCTTAAGATAAAGAACTTTGTCATTATACTAAAATCTGGCAATAAAAAAGCATTTTTTTATGTTAAACCTAAAATTATCATTAACTTAAGTTGATTTAATTAAAAGGTAACATTGCATCAGAATCCACTAAAAATTGAATTTTATTTTTCTTTCCCCTTTCCTTTTATAACAGATTTTTTTTTTTTACATTTGATTTCGTTTAAAGAGCATTCATTATTTAATGTCAAGGACGTGAAATATTAATATTCATACTATTTACAGTTATTTCTTTTTTTATCTCTGAAGTAAAATAATATTTAAGATTACATAACACCTTTACCGGCCTCTGTTTTTTTTATGATAATAAAAACTAGCAATTTTGTTCACTTTTCGTATTAAGTGAACTGAATGTCGATATCCGTTTGCACAATTGTCCATTTGAATTGCATTAATATGCAATTCAAATGGGCAAGAAAAATAAAAGAACAGACACCGGATCTCTTTTTGCTTGAACGTAGGATTTGTTAAGCACAGCTTTTTCCTTCTTTTTTTAAAAATCAATTAAGGAGTGTACAGGGATCTGCCATGCAGGCCCGTAGCCAGGATTTTCTTTCGGGAGGGGCTCAATTTTGGAATTTTTTCTATCCTTACAAAAGTAATTTGAATAATATTCAGTAAAAAAAATTTAAAAATAATCTAGGCTTATCCTAATGTGTGTTTCTACATAGGATACTTGTTAATTATGTCAAATGTTATTTCATATTTAACTTTTTCAATTTCTGTGACAGTTTTTAACTTTTAAGAGCACTTCCAGTTTCCAAACCGGTTCGGAAGCCGGAGAGATTTTAGGAAAAATTTTCTGCGAAACTTAAAAAGCACAAACAAACAGTGTTTGGGATGAGCCTCAGGTAGGGGAGAGGGGGGGGCATGTTTGAACACTCTAAATATTTTCCTACAAATAAATTATTTTCTAAAAATGTCTATGGCAATACATTACTACTGCTCCAGTGCAATAAGTATACAAAGCTGATCCATTTTATATGCACAATACTGTCTAAACAAGATATGTATTTTCCACCCTCTAGAATCTAAACTTAAAAAAATAACGTTGTAAGATTTTTGTTCAAAATTTTGTATCCCTAAAATTTTGATTTATTGTTCAACACCTAAATAACGATGCAGTCTTTTGTTTATAAGCTTTGTTTTATTCAAAATTTTTCAGCCAAATTGAGTAAACAGTTGTAATTTGAACTTCATGTGATGGGGCACCATTGAACATCTAAAACTATGAAGTAAATAGTCTATGAAGTAAACCTAAATATTACTATTTTTGGAATTTTTTCTGTGTGAAAAGAGATTAATTAAGAATATCAAAGAACATGAACTTATACTGTTAACAATCCTTCGTTACTTCACACATGTATTACAATTTCTGGATATATCAGCGATTGGAAGTTTCAAACCTAAATTGATTATGACATTCATTTACTTGATAATTGCAAAGTCCGGATACACAATAATGATTCATGGTTTAGAGGTTTGTCTAATAAAGCCTATACTCGTTCATTTATTTTTCCCCAAACTACGGAATTGCTAATACTTTCGTACTAGATAAAACGGAATTTAAGTCAGGTTTTTTTATAAAAATTTTCCAGAAGTGTATTACAAGGATATTTTTAAAAAGTTTTCTCAACCAAACATAGCTGGAGAGACATTCTATGTTGTTTCAACAGTGATTTTTGACTTCATCTTTGATGGATTTGAGTTTGGTTAAATAATAGAAAAATTATGAGTTTCAATAAAATATAGTTATTTTATTCATAGTTAATTTTATTCATATTACTTTATATATTCCTGAAACATATGCAGCGTTTTATGAAAACTCAATATTTTCATATTTTATTCATTTGTTCAAAGATGCCCCTTACTTGTTCAAAGGTACCCCTACATGGGGCAAGTTTGAACAGAAATATTTCAGCTTTTTTAATCCTCACAATTTTTTTAATTTACATGGAAAACTTTTAATTTCTGGTTCATATGATGGAGATATTCACTGTTTTTATTATGTAATACAGTCAGACCTCGTTAACATGAACCTCAAGAAGAATCAAAATTTAGTTCATGTTAACAATAATTCATGTTATCAGTATCAAATATTTATATTTGTCTTTTTAGTGGGTTGTGAAAACAATTAATATTAAAAGTAATTCACGTTAAACGTGTTCATGTTAACGAGGTTTGACTGTACTTAAAACGCAAAAAATATAATTCAAATAAGAAATGTACTGATTTTTTAAAAAATGTTCAAACATTCCCCCCTCACTCATATCCTATAAAAAAAACCGCTGTAAAATATTGAAATGCAAACAAATAACGTGTATTGATTTAAAACACAGGATTAATGTTAACGTGCGAGAATCTGACATTAGGACTCCGAGGTCTTGAAACTATTGATCCATAAATGAAATAAATTACACGCATTATTATTATCTTTTTTTTTTTTTTTTTTTTTTAATTGATATAGTCATATGTAATCATAAAAATTATGTTTGTATTTCATATTCTCTGATTATAATAATTATAAATGACACTCTTGGTAAAATATTTACTAGCAGTGTTGAATTCAGGCACTTTTCTTCGGGAGGGATTTTGGGGACTCCGGGAGGGACATTATAGTGCTCCGAGTGGAAATTGTACTTTTTGACCATTGAAAACACAAAATCACAAATTTTCCGGGGTGGGCTATCTCATTGCTCCGGGAGAAAAGAATGTCCCCCTCCCGGGCCACCCCCTAAATTCAATACTGTTTACTAGAAGCAATCGTCATGCAACAGAAGCAATCATCATAATTTCTTCTTAGCCATGATGCTGATTGAAATCATCAAATATCAAGATCTTTTGTAACTTTCCAAAGAAGGGAAATCATGGAAAAACTACTCAGTCTGTCATCGACCATACCGCTTCAAGTCAAAGATTTAATTATTTTCTTTGCCGAAAAATATCTTTCATCCAGCACTGACTGTTGTTACTCGGCTTTCAACCAAAACTGTCAGCAAGTGTTTGATTTTATCGTAATACGTCATATCACAGTACTAAAACTTTTAAAATCTCTGTGTTGGTGTCAACATTAGAAATTTGTTTGCACCCTAATTCATATTCAGCTTTCACTTGCTACAATGACACTTTATCCTGAAAATATTGCATCGGATTCTCTAATTTGCTTGCTTTTCCAGTGAAGCACATCCTGGAAGATGTAACTGGGATTCTCTATGTCTTCATTCGAAATGAATCAATAATTTAAATTCTGAATAAGACTTTCTACATGGGAAAAATAGACCGTGTTATTGTAATACTTCTCAGTGGATGTAATTTGAGGGTTTGTGCCTGTTGCCTGCCTGAATGTTAGTCTTTTTATCTTTATTTCAGTTTGGAAGATGTCTTCCCGATATTTTGATGTACAATAAAATCTCACAAAAGATTTCTATTTCATTTTTCTGCATACTTATTTAAAACAATTAGGCATCTTTAGGAAGAGTTAGAGCCAATATTATATCACGAGATTTTTTTTTTTTTAAAGAACTCACTATGACTGTCAGACAGAAAACCTTCTGACAAACACTTAAGCTTATGAGAAAATTATTCTTCTCCCTGACTGCAAAAAAGCTCCAGCTGTTGAAGAAATCTTCCATATGTTTTTCGAAATATTTTCTGAGCTAATACAAATATATTTAAGTAGCTCAACAAAAGTCAATATGCTTTCATGCCTCTCGATAAAATTTGTATCACAAATGCGGAGAAGTTTATTTTCTTCTGTTTTCTAGTATATATGATGCTTTTGCTTCTTGAAGCACTAAATTTGCCTTCAGGTGATTTTTAAAAACTATTGTCGCTGCTTTAACAAGTCCATGTTACTTTCGAATGAAAGGAATCAGCATGCAGTTGGACAAGGCAAGATTTAACTAATGGCTTTCACAGGGGACGTATCTAATTTTTAAATACTCTGAAGAATTCTAGAATGAACCCCGCTAATATGACCAAACTTATTGGCTACTTTGTCCTACGCTTATGCGACGCATTTATACATGCCAAGACATAGTTCATCACAATGAAGTAAAATTACTTTTCTTGAATTTTTGGAAGAGAAGACATTTATTGAAATAACACGTAAAAGAAATTCCGAATTATTGGGTTTTGTGAATTTTTTAATAGTTCACATATCTAACAGAAATGGCAAGCTGTTCTGCGCTTTAAATGTCCATAGTGTTATCAGCAAATAAGCTAAAATAGATTGCGTTATTTATTTTGATAATTAATACTTCGGAAACTATATCCCAGAATATTTGTTTGATTTCATTCTAAGTTTCTGAGGTAAAGTAAATAGCATTTCTAAGGATATTTTTATCTCGTTTCAATTCATTCGCTCCAGACTTTGCTCAAAACTTAAAAGAACTCTTAGCAGCAGTCTTTTTTATACAAATATCTCTAAATTTAGAGGATCGTCATCGTGGTCAGTGGCTATTTTGATCTGCACAAAATAAGATTGTTTCAAATATCAGCCCAATAGCTGCTCTAATTTCTTCTTTTACTGGAGCTCTTTGAAAACTCAACAATGAAATAATTCTATTTCTATTTTGCTGAAGAAATCTAAAGTTTGTTTGTTAAAATAACATATGGTTTGTGATAATCTTATTGTATATGTTTTAAGAAAAATATTTAGCGTTTTTCCAATTACTAAAACATGTAGAAAATAGTCTTTCTAATTTTTCGTGACCTTTCTTATGCCATATGGGTATTATACTTAATTTTTCTTAGTCAAATTAATGATAAGAAATTACACTTGATCGAATTTTACTGCACATAGAGACAATAAAAATTACGTTTTAAAAATAATTTATATTTTTGGTGGTACATATTAATTAAAAAAACAATATATCCAAATAACCGATATAATGAAAGATTACCGTAACTGTAATTCCATAAATGGATATTTTTTCAGCTAAAAATGCAATTGATTTTAATGTAATGGAAGATGAAAACAAACAAACTTATTCTTTTACCATACAGATAATTTTGTATTTCCAAACTTTCGGGAGGGGCTTCAGCCCCCTTAGCCCCCTCCCTGGCTACGTGCCTGCTGCCATGTAGATACGTGTCGTGAGATTTCTTGCCAAAAACAGGGGAAACACACGCCTTATTTCATAGTAATGCTGAAAGAAAAAAAAAAAACTGAAAAATAGCAAATTAAATGCGCAAAATAATACTTAAATACGTTCTCATAAATCAACAGAATTTTCAGACTGGCGAAATTGTAGATTCTTTTTGGAATCTTTTCTTTTTAACTTACAGGCTGTTAAGGTCTGAGAGAAAATGTGTTCGCGGGTTCTGTATGTATGTATGTATATATGCAGAGCTATGCAAAAGGGGGTGGCGAAGGGGGCACTCGCCCTGGGCGCAGAAAATTAGGGGGCCCCAAATTTTTACTACCAACGTCATTTTTGGGGGTTTAGCGTCAGGTTTGGGGAGGGAGGGGGCGCCAAAATGAAACTTTGCCCCGGGCGCAATTTTCTCTTCGCACGCCCTTGTATGTATGTATGTACTTAAGACGATAACTCTTGATAAAAATATCTTATTTGATTCAATTATTTTAATCTAGGTTCATTTTTATAAGGTGCTACTTTGATTATATTTCGAGGTTCATTGGTCAAGTATAAAGGGGGGGGGGAGATAATCCTCTTTTAATTTAGATAAATGAGGTTTTCATGCAGACTTATCAAATTTGCTTCAAATTCGGTGCACCTGTTTATTCTAATAACGCGCTTTCTTGATTAAATTTATAGATTCATTGATTAAGTATACGGGGAAGGGACGGGGGAATACCCTAATTTAGATTAACGGGTTGTTCTGTCCGATTTGCTTCAAATTTCATATACCGGTTTTTTATGAAAAGGCACTTCCCTGGTTAGATTTAGAGGTTAATTGGTTAAGTCCAAAGTAGGAAAACGTGTGGAGGAGTTGATACCTCCTCCTTAAATTATCTTTCTAGAGGCATTATTCTTTGAAATAGAAGTATATTATACAATTAATGTTAAACAATCTGTGAGCTCAGTGTCATCAGTATAACTGGTCACGTTACTTTTTATTTCCTTTTTATTTGTACATATATCCAAAGAGCAATGCCTCAATTTCTTATGTATACTTTCGATAAGACTGAATGCGTCTTCAAGTAATAAGATGTCACAGAAAACTGTTGACATATAAGATTTCAAAATTGTATTAGAAGGTATTCATTTCAAACATGATAAACAGATGCGCTTTTTATAAATATGTTTTCTGTCTTTTTATTGCGATTTTTCTCTGGAAAAGTATAGAAGTTTTACTATGAAAAAAAATGCATGCAAATTCTAAAAATAAAATGAAAAGTGAAAGCTTTTAAATAAGTTTTCAAACAGTCACAAGTGAAAAAAATTATAATAACTGGAATATTTGTGTGAAAAATATGAAATGTAAATTTATTTAATAAAATTTATACTTGCCCTTCCTTAAATGGGGAGATCACTTTCAACAAATCGACATTGCCTGATTTTAACGAAGTATTAAAAAAACTGGAGCTTAACTATTTTTTCAAATTAAACGATTTTTATCAGAGTAAGTTGTGCAGATCTTTGTTTACATATTCCTTTAAATACTTTTAATGAAAAATAATTAGAATTTAGTTGATTCTAGACATCGTCATTAAAAAACGTGATTTGACATACATGTATTGCGCACAGGATTCTAAAAATATTTTCGATTTATTCATTTATTAAATTATAATTAGGTTTTGTTTTGATTCTAAATGTTCGCATTCGAAAATTTAACTTTACCTTCACTTACTAAATTCTAAATAGGAAGAACTGTAAATATTCAAAGAAACGTAAATAACTCGGAATTCACCTGGGTCAATATTTGTTCAGTCGAGTCAAAGATAACGGAAAAAACCGTCTGCTACACCAGGTTTCCCGTTCATCTCCCTTTGGATTTTGCTAGAGCCACCATGATGCTCTTTTCGTGCTACTGAAATCGTTCCTTTCCTGCATTTGTATTGTAAGAGCACCGCGTGATGGAAGTGGCTGCAAAAATCAACTCAAAGCTGGTGCTTAAGGGTGTATTTCGATTCAAAGTGCTTATTTTCCGATTTATTTTTTAATTCATTTTTGCTCTCAAATACACCAAACTTTCAAAATCTCTTATTTGGAAAGTACACAAGGTGCCGTGATTATCGATTCTTTGATAAATGCAGAAAATACTGCAAAAAAAGCAATCAAAAACGGCATTTCGAACCGATTTTTCCCAAGCGAGAGTTCTGGGAACGGAAAAATGGGTCATACTGATGAGGTAATTGTTTATAACTCAAATTCTAATGAATTGAGCGTAAAAAGACATCACACGGCACCTCATACGTCCCTTCAAGAATCCTCTCAGCACTTTTCATGTTTCTATTTTTAAAAATGTGTCTGAAATTGTATCGGAAAATTTCGAGCTGTTGAAGGTGGAGGAGCGTTTTTTCGAATACACCCTTAAGGCCCTACACTAGGCACAGAAAAAGACCAGGATGATAATGTAAAGTCTATGGGGACGTTCTTTTCAAATATATCGCTCAAATTTTAATATTTTGACGCAATTTTTTGTTTGCATAGAATAGCCGAGGACGATCCACAAACGGCCTAGTTTTTACTTTTTCGATTTTGGTGTCAGATTTTTTTTTTTTTTAATTATTATTACTTTAACTTTTAGAACCGGTTTGAACCGGTTATAAAACTGAAACTATTCTATTATAAAAAGAATATAACCAAAATCAAAAAAGTAAAAACTAGGCCGGTTGTGGATCGTCCTCGGCTATCCTATGCAAAAAAAAAAAAAAAAAAAAAAAAAAATTACGTCAAAATATTAAAATTTGAGCGAGATACATGAAAAGAACGCCCCTATAGACTTTACATTATCATCCGGGTTTTTTTCAATCAGTAGTGTGAGCTTTTAAGGAGTACTAACAGTGGTTCGCAAACCCCGTACCTTCACCGCAAGAGACAAAAACATAAAATTACGATTAAATATCAATGCATGTTAAGAATTCATAATTTGGAAACGCAAGTGGAGCGTAGAGGAGCTAGTCTTCTTTGCATTCCCGACTTAAAGCACCGGGGTAAATATACCCCCAGTGGCACAACGACTTTCTAAATTTTAGAAAATCATTAAATAGGGTAACACCCCCTGTAATTGGCAGGCACCAGTGATTGGCACATCCTACAAAAATGTCCTAAAATAAGATTTATATCCAGTCTTTTAAAAATGCAAGACCATATACCAGTTATATGCTCTGTGACGTATTGATGAATAAATCCAGGATGACTTTTGGCAAAGCTTTTATTTACAGCAACACAACAACACAGCAAACAGAAGAAAAATAAAACTGGAAAAAAATATGAAAGTAAGATGTAAATGAGAGCACACAATGTACTCTGTCCGCAACTGTTATTACAGTTGCGCGTGGGTTTGGGCCTTTTCACAGTTCTGACAAACAGATGACGGCCGTTACGGACTTCACTTTCTTACGAGACAGTCTGCGCCTCGGTTGACGATCTACGTCGTCTCACTTCAGAGTCAAAACCAAAAATCCTCTCTTGAGCCTCTTTGAAATTGCATATATTTAAAGCAATTTTCTTTGATAATCGCCGATCATTAAGAGGGTAAATCAAATAGCTCAAGTAGTGTAGATTTATTATTCAAGCTGTCTAACGTTAAGTTCTTGGCCTGAAATACGATTTTTATAATGTCAGTTGGAGAGGTTTCAAGTGAAATTTATTGCTTAGATAATTGGAAAGTTGAAGTTTTATTTATACACAAATGTATCGTACTTGTCAGAGGGTATTTACAAGGGCTAATATCTGTCTTTATTGACAGTGTGCTAATGAGGAAATTCGGAACGTTACAGCTCATTTACTTTACAGATTATAACTTTGATTTATGCTACTAAATGACAATAGTGCCTAGGAAAGAGAAACAATTATGGCTTGTATCAAATTAGCCATTTTTGTTGAAAATGCTTCTTCTCTGGCTTAAAAAAGGCATGCATTTCAAATTATTATTATCTGATTTATAAAATATTTTAAATGTTAATTGACAACAGTTTTGTTTAGTTGAAAAGGGTTACTTTAATGTGTAAAAGTCTAAGTACCAATTACTGGTGATTACAGCAATTTTTTATAAATATATTTTTATAAAAAAATTTTTTTTTTCAAATATTTTTGCTTTAAGTGGGCAAAATCGATGCACAGATATAAACTCTTTGATCTAAAAATATTTGCAAGTAAATATTTTATTTCTTGGTAATGAAAATAGAAGTAAGTTTAAAGACAAATCCTTAATGTGCCAATTACAGGGGATGTTACCCTACGTTGACAGACTAAAAAAAAAATGTCGGGGCGGGAAAAGGCTGCATTACAGGACCAACAGGCAGAAAAAGTTCCACCCTATTCTTGAGAACATAAAAAAAGGGGGGGGGGCACATAGCTCGCTATAGTTTTGAAAGATCAGGATCGAAAAAGGGGAAGAGCCCCAAAAAGTTCAACTAGGTAAGGAGCCTATTATATGGCTTGAACTCAACAAGCCCCACTTAACATTTATTTAAAAAAAAGACAATTATTTCACAAATGGTTACCCAATTAGTTAGTTCTGGTCAAACCTAAGATTAGTACAATATTAAAGTGTATTCGTTTTAAGATTTTAAGTAGAAAATTCACATAGTTTTTTTCCCAAAAAACTGTGTCATCCTCAATATAGTAAAAAATGAAAAAAATTTAATCTTTTGATAAAAAGGTAAAGATAAGAATAAAAAAAATAATTATTAATCATGATTAGAAAAAAAAAAATTAAAGTAAATAATTAATAGAAATAATACTAAAATTTTAGTTCATATGGAAATTCTGTCCTATAATCTTCATTTTCCTTTATTTTTATTTATTTTATTTTATTTTTATTTATTTGTTTATTTTTTTTTCAAAAGTTGAATAACTCAGTTGAGTAAATCTCTAATTTGATTAAAATATCTATTTTGAAGAGTAAACAGCCAATAACATTTAGATATTTATTGTTTTACAATAGTTAATTAAATATTAAATTTGAAAATGAATTAATCAAACACAACAATAATCCTAAATAAATGTAATGTGAGGCATTGATCTAAAGAGTCAGTTAGGCATGGAGGTCTATCATGCACTGATCAAGATTCAAGATTCAGGTAGGTGAGGAGGCCTATCCATGAGCTAAAGCTCTATTAGCTCCGGAGCTATTCCATCTCAATTCAGGCAGACAGTACTGATATGCGTCAATTCACCGTCACAGATTTTTTTCAAAAAAATTCAGTAGTTAGAACTAAGTGATATATAAAATTTCCTAAAAGGATTTTTCCCTAAAAAATTTATTTCTCTGATTACAGCACTTTAAAGCTCATGATAAAATTGACAGTTTTCAGAAAAACTGAAAAACGCTTCATTTTGAAATGAATACAATACCTAACATATTCAACATATGTAGTCAATTTATTTTTTATAAACAGTTATTAAACTGAATTTTATTTTAGTATAGTTTTAAAAAATATAGTGACATTTTTACTTAATTAAAAAAATTAGTTTTTAAGTACAAAAAATATAATTATTAGTGAAATTAAGATTTTTTTTCAGAATGAAAAAAAATACTTTAAAGCTAAACATTGATGGCAATCCAAAGACCTTTAATGAGAGTTTTACAAAAAATTTTATTTTAACTCTAAGGTACTTACAAGTTTCGTAATTCAATTTTAAATTATGCAAAATTTTGTAAGATCACTACTTTTAAAATGCAATTTCTCAAAAACACCATTTTTTAAAAATCTGATAATATGCTTAATTCATACCTTATTAGTCTCTAATAAACACCTTACAAGCAAATCGTGTGTTTTTGCTTAGAAAATTTTATATGATTTTTTGAAAGTAACATGTTGTGTGTATTTTTCAACAGACCACAAAGTCAAGCTCTTCCTTATTTAACCGAACTTGTAATGTAATTAATATTTCAAACTAAAAAATACATCACTAGTACATAATTATTACTGTTAAATTATAGCTAATCATTTGCTTAAGTTTAAAATTGCGTAAAATACAGCCAATAATAAAATTAGTATTGATCATATGTCATTTCATTTCATACTCATAAATGTGTTAAATTCGTCTACAGTGTGTAAAATATTTTGTTATATAGTATGGATATAATATATTAATATGCAAATACATACATAACAGAAGAATTAGGTAGTGAAGGTTTCTTAAATTAACTTCAACTCCTTATCGTTGAAGGTACGAAGTCGCTCAGATTGTCCTATTGTAACTGGTTTTTCTGTTTCTAGAAGCACATTTTCCAATGGTTTTCACATTCATATTTTTTCTTTCCAGATTCTTTTGGCCACTGGAATGCTTTAGCTATGGACCATGTTGGGTATATGAATGATACTTTAATGTCATTTAGTTCTTGTGATTGATATACCGTTGATTTGTCCTATCCACCAATTATTTTCATAAATGCATCCAATGAAATCACCGATTTGGAAACTATGTATTGAATATTGTCTTTTCATTTGGCTGAAGGTTTCAACTTTTGTCAATTCATTTTTACTTGCTCGTTCCATATAATTTTCACTATTTACAATCATCCTATAATGTTTAGATCTAATAAAAACAGTAGATTTTGCATTAGCATATTCTTTCTCATTATTAGTTCTATAGGATTGAATAATATTTCTGTCTGGATGGACTAGAATGTTGTTTTTTAGCAGAAAAGATAGTTTAGCAACAAATGAGACAGAATCTTGGATAGCTTTTATTGGCTCTTTTTGGAGATTAAATTTTGTTGCATAGTGCTTGCAGGGCCGTAACCAGCGAGACATGCCAGGGGGGGCTCTGAAAATTTTCTGGGGGGCTAATATTTTTTAACAATTCATATCTTAAGCAAACTAAATATAGCAAAAACTGATAAAATGGACCTGCCTATAGTGTCTAGAGTGTAAAACCTCTCTATAACGGAATTTTTCTATAAGGAAATTAATAAATGCAAAATACTTCATGATCATCGGAAAATAAATACTTTTTTTAAATCAAAAATAAAACCTTTTTGAAAAACTACTGCAAGGTTTAAAATATTATTTTTACACAATATATTTAATAAGAAATTAAATTAAGAGAAGGCGTATTTACCATGCGTATTATTATATTTATTTTTGTGTACATTAATTTGACTTTTTGGTGTCTATGCAAGTCCAGCCAAGTTCAATATAAGTGTCCAATAGATACATATCCAATTATCTATGAAATTTTTTCTGATTTAATATTTAGTTTAAAAATTTTAATCTTACCATTTTTGTAACATTTTATCTTACGTGTTTAAATGTATATTTTCAAGTAAGATTAGCAACTATAACTATGGTTAGTATGAAATAATGCGTTTGTACTGGCCATTATGGGGGGAGGGGGGGGGGACCAACCAAACACACAGATTTTGAAATATGGGATTCTAAGTTAGAGTTGATTGATTTAAAATTAAATTTATTTTCGCAATGTTTTTGCTGAGTTTTGTTATAATTTTTAAAGGACAATTATTTTTTATCTTGGTTAGATTGGCACCGACTCCAAAAAATCAAATTAATGTACATAAATATTAATAATACACATGGTAAATACAATGCTCTTAATTTAATGTAATCAGTCGAGTCTCTATATAACGAAATCCACCGTTCCAGTAAAAAATTCGTTATATAGAGAAATTCGATATATAGAGAATGATGTTAAAAATCGCATTTAATGTATGAAATTTGAAAAAATATTATTTTTGATCTTTTGAATTAAGAATTTGAAATGGTTAAAAGCAGGGGTGCAGAATATGTCCGATCCCGCGATCTAGGATCAGGGGAAATTTTGGCAATCTAGGGAAATTTTGCATAAAAATCTACAATTTATTTTGATTTTAACAATGAATTACATAATTACTCAAGACAGAAAAATTCTCACTGCAATTAGAAAGATCCATATGGTGACCTTTACAAAACTGATCTCAGAATAATACATACTCACGCATATATTGAGAAAGTTTAGAAAAAAAAATCTGTACCTATGACAATACAGAATTTATGTAAATCTATAACATATCGTAAAAGTTTGGGGAAATTTTTATATGGATTGGGGGAAATGTTGGGAGTAAAAACATTTTCTGCACCCCTGGTTAAAAGTAAATATTAACCTAACATTTTATTTCTTGATTATTTAAGCTGTTTCAAAAAAGAGAACAGACATTTATTTGAAAATTTAATGAAAGTCAAATAAGGACGACTTGCATTAATTTCAGACGAAGAAATCTGTAATTTTTTGTTGTTTTGATTTTAAAGTTGTTACGCTCTCAAAAAGAAATGCTCAAATTTTAGCAAGGAATGAAAAATTGTAATTAACATTTCCCTCCATTTGAAGGAATCTCTTATGTGTCTCTCATTGATTCCTCTCTTACATGTGTATCAATCCAATTGGCTCTGTTTTGAGAAGGATGTGGAAAGGTGTGTGGGAAGTGGGATGAATTCGTTGGATTTAAAGAACAAGGAGAGAAGTAATATATAAAAAAAACTCAGCACTGACGATAAATCAAAAATAAGTGATGGAAAATTGATTCCATATGATTTCGAAGCTTTTTAAATCTGAATAAATTAAGACCAATTTATGAAAAAATTCGTTATATGGAGATAGATATTTCGCAATATAGAGACTGTTTTTAATGTAATCATGCGAAAAGGGGACCGTTCCCACTAAAAATTTGTTATATAGAGAAATTCGATGTATGGAATTTCGTTATAGAGAGACTTGACTGTATTATGAAAAAAATACTTTGCAATAGTTTTTGAAATCGGTTTTCTTTTTGATAAAAAAAGAAGTTTATTTTTTAGTTAAAAATTAACAGGTTTTTTTTGCATATGTTATGGTAGAAATTACATACTTAATGAAACTTAATTTATTATTCTTATTTTAATTTCCTACTTTTAATATCTTTAACTAACGGCAAATCGTAATTTATTAAATTTTATTAATATTTTATTTTCTAATACTATAATTATTTATTAATATTTCATACATCAAATAATTGCAGATATTTTTGTCGTAATCTTATAATAAACTTAACCTTAATCATGTTTTTTTGCTTAATTTTTTTATTGTTATATGACAAATTGAAAAAAAAAATGTTTTCATTTAACACACAAACAAAAATAAAATAAAATAATAACTAAAAATAAAATAAACATTTTTTCTTCTAATGTACACCCTTGTAACCCATAACATGAAACAATTACTGGATTTTTTTATTCCACATGTATAAATTGACATTTTTTATCTTTGTAATTTTCAAATGTTCTAGTTTCCAAGTGATATTTCATCGTTAACTAAATCTACTGATAAGTATGTATTGTCAACAAGCAAACCATTAAATTTTAGAAACATGGGTTTTTAATGATTATGTCTTAGTCAAGATTTTGAACATCGCTTGACTAATTATCGGTCAACTTGAACACCATGTGTGAATGTCCATTCATTCTGCGTAAGATCGTTGCTTTGAAAATATAACGATGTACTAACACATGTGGTGACCAGTTAGTGCATCTGGACTTAATTTTTATTAGGAGAAAGAAATGTTCCTTTAAAATGTGTTTCGAGAAATGCATTATACCGCTAGCAAGATAACAGAAAACAATTAATCTAATAAGGTTCCGAATACAAAATTCTTGGCGTATTCCCATTTTATTCAAGGCAGTTAAAAGATCTAAAAAATTTCTCTTTTTTTTTTTTTTTTTTTTTTTTTTTTTGAGAAAAGTTAAAATATGGATTTTGTTAAAAAAAAAAAAAGTAGAAAGTAAAGAAATTGTTAGAGGGGGCTCTAGAGGACGCTAGGGGGGGCTCAGCCCCACCTGCCCCCCGTCTGGTTACGGGCCTGAGTGCTTGTCTCACTGCCCAATAGCATCACATGCACTTTTAACACGGGCAGTACCGGAAAATATTCACTACTTCAGTACAATTTTATTTTTGTGCAATTCATAAAACTGCTACTTGTTTTTAAAATGTGCTCCAGCTCCATCTGATATATACACAGGTGATTCCAGCATTTGTAATTGATACAACTTAAATAATTCTTTTTTTACTTTTTCTATGTCACAAACAGCATGAGCTATATCATGAGTTAATCATCAGAAACTATGATAAAACTCTTTATTTCTTCTCTAAAATATGCTGTGCAGGTGAATAACGATATCTGAGTATTCTGCCAGTGGTAGCTTTGTACTTCATTTGGCAGTATTAGTGAGTAATTTTCAGCAAAGACAAAATGCATCACAAGCACAGATTTTTTTTAGGGGGTTTGGCTTATTTAATTTTATGAATAGGAATTTTTGAAGATTAGCTTATATTTATCTGCCATAATAATGTGCATATTATTATTTTTTCATTAAAAAATAATATTATAAATTCAGAGAAATAAGAAAAAGCTTGATCTTCTGGTTTTCCGAGGAAAAAAAAAACTGATTGGAAAAAACCTAAACTTGAAAAAAAATCTAATTCAGCTGTAATGTATGTATTTGCATATTAATATATTATATCCATACTACATAACAAAATATTTAACACACTGTAGATGAATTTAACACATTTATGAGTATGGAATGAAATGACATATGATCAATACTAATTTTATTATTGGCTATATTTTACCCAATTTTAAATTTAAGCAAATGATTACCTATAATTTAACAGTAATAATTATGTACTAGTGATGTATTTTTTAGTTTGAAATATTAATTACATTACAAGTTCGGTTGAATAAGGAAGAGCTTGACTTTGTGGTCTATTGAAAAATACACACAACATGTTATTTTCAAAAAATCATATAAAATTTTCTAAGCAAAAACACACGATTTGCTTGTAAGGTATTTATTAGAGACTAATAAGGTATGAATTGAGCATATTATCAGAATTTTAAAAAATGGGGTTTTTGAGAAATTGCATGTCAAAAGTAGTGATTTTACAAAATTTTGCATAATTTAAAATTGAATTACAAAAGTTGTAAGCACCTTAGAGTTAAAATAAAATTTGCTGTAAAACTCCCATTAAAGGTCTTTGGATTGCCATCAATGTTTAGCTTTAAAATATTTTTTTCATACTGAAAAAAAAATCTTAAATTCACTAATAATTACATTTTTTGTACTTAAAATCTAATTTTTTTAATTAAGTAAAAATGTCACTATATTTTTTAAAACTATGCCAAAGTAGACTTCTGTTTAATAACTGTTTATAAAAAATAAATTGACTTAATATGTTGAATATGTTTGGTATTGTTTTCATTTCAAAATGAAGCGTTTTTCAGTTTTTCTGAAAACTGCCAATATTATCATGAACTTTAAAGTGCTGTAATCAGAGAAATAAATTTTTTAGGGAAAAATCCTTTTAGGAAGTTTTATAAATCACTTAGTTCTAACTACTGAATTTTTTTGAAAAAAATCTGTGATGGTGAATTGACATGCCCTGCCTGAGCTGAGATGGAATTGCTCTCAAACGCACGATGACGCAAATTAGACATCTCTCATCCTACAAACAGACAAAGTTATGCAAGGTTTATTGTACAGATTAATAACAGTATTATTATCTTCATAAGAGATGAGTCTGTGAAAATTGCAACGAAAAAATTGCAAGTTAATGATTCTAACGGAACATGGGCAGTAAAGTATTTTGAAATATATATTGATTATGTTCAATTAGTTTAACACAATTTATAATTTTTTGGAGTAGGTTTGGCATTTTTAAGACTTAGGAAAACCATAATGATAATGATGTTAATCGTGCTTTTCTAAGGTGAAAGTGTGAGGTTGATAGAGGCCCAAAAAGAGACGAGCGGGTTACACTGTGAGACAGACTTTATTTTTCGCAGTGTCCTTTTTTAGTATGAATGCAGAGAGATGTATAAAGTCACGCCTTTCATGTTTATTCTAAATTTTCGTTTATTTATGTAATATTCTAGAAATTAATATTCTACAAATAATCTAAAATACTCACAAATAATTCAGAATATTAAATTCTTGTCAGTTATTTTATAAATATGATAATTTAATTGAACTTTTATTTCGTTATTTTTGAAGGTATATTTAACGCTGTAAGAAGGTAGTGGCAAAATAAAAGGTAACTTGTAACTTTGGTATTTTAGTACTGTTTTGAAACGAATCGTTCGTCTTACAACTTGTAAGCCCATTCATTCCAATGCATATTACTCATCTCCATTACTGTACACCCGATATTAGAACATCGAGATTTCACTTAATATTTTGTTTTCCCTGTTAAAGTTTTCTGGAGGGGTAGAAAAATGTTTCATAACCTATGAAACACTTTCCAACGCATGAATTTTCTTTCTTGTTTGATGTATTGAGTAACCTTGCTATTATAGTACTGTTTTGAATTGAATCTTTCGTATCACAGCTTGTAAGTCCATTCATTCCTATGTGTATTACACATCTCCATTATCGTACACCTGATATTGGAACATCGAGATTTCTCTAAATATTTTGTTTTCCCGGTTAAAGTTTTCTGTGGGTGTTGGAAAGTGGTTTCCTAATCTATGCTTAACGCATGATTTTTCTTTCTTGTTTAGTATATTGAGTAACTTTGATCTTTTAATACTGTCTTGAAGTGAATCGTTCGTCTTACAACTTGTAAGTCCATTCATTCCAATGTATGTTACTCATCTCCATTACCGTACACCCGATATTGGACACATCGAGATTCCACTTAATATTTCTTTTCCCGGATGCTCTCATCTGTTACTTGTCTCAGCAAAAAATTCTTCGGATCGCTCTCGATCTTTTAATGTATCCTGATCATGTAAATTGATGCGATGATCTAAGGCCGCCAAATCGTGCCGTGAATCACTCTAGAGAGAAAACACATAAGAACATGTGGTCTGGGGTTAAAAGTTATACCGGATTTAAAATCAGGATGGATTTCACGCTACGAGTAGAAATTGACCTCTCTGATGTTAGCAAGGGAACGAAAATGTATTTTATTAATTTTTTAGTACTGCTATTTTTTCGGTTCGTGAGTTGTTTGAAAATATATCTAAAGAATATCCCAAAAAGTTGAAAGGTTCTTTAATTTTTTTTATTTATTTATTTATTTTTTTTTTTTTTTTATCACTTGGAGATAAGAAGGCAATATAAATTGCAAAAGTGCTTATGCTAATAAAATAATCCTCCCTTAAAAAAAAAAAATAAAGTTTTATTTTTTAAATTTTTATACATATTCCCACACTGTTAAAAAAAAATTGTAAAGTTACTAATTTAAAACGTAAAAATACATGTAACTGTATATAAATTACTTAAAAGTGCATAATAAAACATGTAAAAACTTAAAAATACATTTTATATGTTTTATTATGCATCTTTTAAGTAATTTATATACAGTTACATTTATTTTTATGTTTTAAATTAGTAAACAAGGTGAATTCTGCTCTGTTTTTGTTCTTAACTCTAAATTATATGTAAAGTTACTAAATTTACTAACAGAGGTACTGTGTACTTACAGAGTGTAAAGCTACTAACAGAATCGGTTACATATATTTTTGCTATTGCCGTTACATGAAAAGTTTTAGGAATGCTAGTTTCCTAGAAAAAGATTAAGGTAATTTTATAAATATATATTTTTAAAGTGTAGATAAAATATGTCAATTACAAAAAAAAAAAAAAAAAAAAAAAAAATTATTTTCCCTCTAATTATCGTTATTAACACTAGAACCGCGGGGACGGGTCATTTTGACCCGTATCATATGGTGAGATGTCGATTCAAACCAGAAAATCGTTAATAAAACAATCTAAATGTATGCTGAGCAAAAATATTTTCAGCAAATAACTTAAACAGTTTTAAATGAAAATCCCGGTGAGAAATATTTTTATAAAACTTGAATGAAATTTCCCGCGGTTCTAGTGTTTAAAAAAAAAAAAAAAAAAAAAAAAAAAATTTAAAATTAACTGCGGAAAAGTCTTACTTATACCACTTCTTCGTATCATTTAAAAGGCTATTTCAAGAATAAAATAGATATTCTTCACAAATTGATGATGGTAATCTTTAGATAAAAAAATATATTAATGCGTGTAAAACGGTGAATTTACATAGTATACATCAAAATCATACAATACATCATGGTATACATCAAAATAAAGCATTTTATAGACAGAAATCATGTAAAAAAATGTAGATTTAAATTTATAATAGAAACAAAATTAAACAGGTCGGAAATTGTACGTCAAACATAGCAAATGAAGTGCGTTTGTATTATAACAAATTTTATAAATACTCAGATATTGCTGCATAGCTACTGCACTTTTATACAAAAATGCACGAATACATAATTCATAATTCATTTATGTATATAAAAGTCATAATTCAAAAATTATACGATTCAATCTTAAATTGGGCGTCAGCACCGTGGCGGCCTAGAATCATTAACTATCATGGGACATCAATGAAATGATTACATATGGTAAGATTTAACAGAATGAAGAAAACTTTTATTAATATAAACTTTTATATCTCTAATTTTATTTTCGTAAAATTTTAAATGACTAGACAAAATTCTGCAACGATTATATGTGTTAAATTTCAAACTATTAGGTTGGATAATTTTTGCGCTTTTATATGCGGACTAGAGGTTTGCACGGGCCCGGGCTTGGACCGTGGCCCGTACCCGGCCCGGCGGAATCGTTTCGAATTTTCTAACAGGCCGGGCTGGGCCGATAAAAAAAAAATTCGGGCCTGCCGACCCGTTCTGAAGATTTAAGCAGAAACGGCAAAATATGAGCTATTTTCAAAGAAAATGGTTTTAACGAGAATTAGTATAAATGTGCATCACGAGCCTTTACTAGTTTGACAGTATCAATATAAAAATAAACAGGATAGAGATCGGCATCGGAGAATTACATTGTGTGTAACCTGTTTTAATACTTTTTTACCTGACTCATGCCGGGCCGAGATCAAGCTTGCATTATTTTCTGCATTATAGACTGGCCGGACCGGAACTAGATTTAATTGTTCTCAAGATGTGTCGGGCAGAAAACATGATTTATAAAATTATTAACAGCGATAAAGAACTTACGTTAGCTTAATTTTTGGATACATACTTCTTGATGGTTTTTAAATTAATTTCTCAATAATACGAAAGTTTGACACATTTTCTGATAAATGTTATATTGTAAAAGTATAAAAGTGATAAGCCTAACTATGAAAGAGATTTGGAATCGAATAGCGTTTTTCATTTTTCGTAAATAAAATACTTGTGTAACATTGTTGAGATATAATAGTTTCTCAAATGATTGCAGGTTTTCTCCCTTTCCATGCTATCGCTTCCGGGAATTCTATTCAAAACGCTAATTATGACAGTATTTTATTGCTTGCAGTATTCATAAATCGCTTGTATAAAAAAAAATGGATAACGCCATTCGATTATTTAGTTTCTGAATAAAGATACCTGCTAATCTTATGCGTTTCTGAGGGAAAAAATGAATTAAGAAATGCATCAGAAAAGAGCGTCTTTGAATTTAAAAATGTGTTTGGATTTAAAATCTTTAATAAAATGATATAGAATATTTTTATAAATCTTCTTTTATTAAACAACTTGAAAAGTAACGATGATTTAGCTTTCTTTCTTTTTTCTTTTATTCTAAGCCATATTAATTTTTAATCAATCTTTATTCGAATGCTGAAATCTTAAGAATCTAAGTAACCATTAATGTTGTTAATGTGTATTTCCAGTAAAATATTCTGTAAAATCATTCTATAGATATGTATGCAATATTCTTTAATAAAATCTTAATTATATGGTAAAAATCTGAATTTTTTGGAAATCGTGGAAATTGTAACGGGCCAAAACGGCCGGGCTTGTTTTCACTGATTTCTGTACGGACCGGCCCGGGCCTAAAACATAAAAAAATTAAACGGGACGGGCCCGGGCCGAACTTTTGAGTTTTACAGCGGGCCGGGCCCGGGTCTGGAAATTTCGACCCGTGCAAACCTATAATGCGGACACAGGGGCAAACAGACAAATGTACTAGACGGCGACTAATAGGTACTACGTATTTTACATACAGTGCTTGTAAAAACTACAAGGACAGCAAAAAATATTAATTTTTTGATAAATTTCAAAACAAATGAAACTTTTTCCCCTATAATACGTATTATCAAGCTGAAAAGATAATAAAAACGTCAACAGATTTCAGCTGTGAGTATTTTACTACGAAAATAAAGTAACTGTACAAAGATCACTATTTTTGCCTGTGTAAAAACTTTAAGGACAGCAAAATAAATTTAATATGGTAGCCGAAGAAACAAATACTTAATGTATGATGTACCCCCCCCCCCCCTATGAGTTTAACGATTGCAAATATTCCATCATTCTTCGACATCATTAGTTTTTCGCACAGTTCGGGATTGTTTTTGTGCTTTTCATCTTCAATTATAGATCTGAATTCCCATGAGGAAGAAAAATGCCTTCCATTTTTATAAACCCATTTTACCATCTCTCCATAAGTTATCGATAAGATTTAAATCAGAATTTCTGAGCGGCCATTACAAAATTTCAATATTTTTCATGTAGAACTTTTTTTTTATGACGCAACTTGTGTGGATGGGTGCATTATCTCGCTGTTATATCTGTTTTTTTTTTTCTTTGTCAGAAGTGTAGCAACAAATAAAAAATGGTCAGAAAGAGTTTGTATCTGTGTCTTTAAATTTTCTGAAAGATATACAAGTGACACGACGTCGTTGAATGAAAAGCAGCCCCATGTAGCAATGAATCTTTTACCTAACTGATGTTTTAATTTTTTTTTCCAAATCATCCCAATAATATTTCCAGTTAACAGGCCCATTTAAATTTCACTTATTTTCAGCGGAGAAATGTGACACAGATTTCACATACAAACAGACAGAATCAGAGACAACAGAACTACAAACTCACAGGCAGACATTTTGTAAAAACATGTTTTTTGGAATCTCTGATCCCTAAAACGAGTAAATCCCTCGAAAACCGGAATTTGAAAATTTTCACAAATCCAATACTTTTTCTCGTAAACATAGAAGAAAGTAAAAATTAAAATAAATGAAACATTTTAAGCAGAATCTGTTCATCTACAACACCTTGAACGCTCTTTTTTCTTTCCAGCTGTTTTCTTTCCTAATCTTAAAAAGAAGGAACAAAAATTATTTTTTTAAATAAATTCATTTGTTCGCTCTTGCTATGTCAAGTGTCATTCCACTGAAAAATTTATAAAAAAATCCCTGTCGGCTTGGTCTATAGGCGGAGGTAGATTTCGAAGAGTTTTCATTTCAACAACAAAAAATAAAATATTATTAGCGATAAACCCAGTTTAACTACTTTATCTGGCAGCTTTTGAAAAATTTTCTATTTTATTTTTCTGTAAGAACTGATTTTATCAAAATCATCCTAAACGAAATTCGGCTCAAATGCTCATTTTTAAAATATATTTTGAAATATATTCTAGCTTTATTAAAAAATCGACCAATACGTACACTATATAATTCTTAAATAACAATAAAACTGTCAATTGAATGCGTTTGAGAGCAGAATTGAATTTAAAAATGAGTCATAAAATAAAAAATTCGTTATTTGAATACATCCACAATTCTTTAATCAAGATCGCTTTGGGAAATTTTGTGCGAAGTGCCCACTTTGACAACTTTTTAAAAATATATATTTAGCTTTTATGAAAAAACTAAACAATACGGTCCATTACATAGTTCCTAAATAACAAATAACTGCCAATTGAATGCGTTTGAGATCAAAATTTAATTTTAAAATGAGTCATAAAATAACCAATTTGTTATTTGAATACATCCTGAATTCTTTAATCATGATCGCTTTTGGAAAAAAAATTTTGCGAAGTTCCCAATTTGAGAGCTTTTTTAAAAAATATTTTTAGCCTTCAACTAAAAATTGATGATTATGCACATTATATAGTTTCTAAATAACAAAAAACTGTCAATTGAATGCGTCTGAGAGCAAAATTGGATTAAAAAATGAGTCATAAAATAACCAATTTGTTATTTGAATACATCCTCAATTCTCTAATCATGATCGATAGAGAAATTTTGTGCGAAGTGCCCATTTTAGCAGCCTTTTTTGAAATATATTCTGCCTTTATCAAAAAACTGGCCAATCCGTCCTACTATATTGTTCCTAAGTAAGAGGACCTGTAAATTGGATGCATTTGAGAACAAAATTGGAGTTAAAAATTACTCAGAAAAAACGCAATTTGTTATACCTGCTCAATTTTTCAATCACTATTTCTTCGGGAAATTCTTTTCAAAATACCCTTTTTGGCAGCCTTTTTTGAAATATGTTCTGCCTTTATGAAAACACTGGGCAATACATCACATTATGCAGTTCTTAAATAAGAGGTCTGCCATTTGTATGAATTTAAAATCAAAAATGAATTTTAAAATGAGTCAGAATATAAGCAGTTTAGATTTGAGGTTTTTTTCTCCAACTCCTATTTTTGTTTAATTTATTTTTGCTATAAGAATTGGTCTTATGAAAAACTTGTTAAAATAAAAGTTGTAGAGATTGTTGTGAAGATGTAAAATAAATTTAATTAGATTTGATTGCTTAAGAATTGAGTAAGTTGTGGCATTTTTTCTTTTTCCTCCCCCCCCCCTTTTTCTTTTCTTTTTTAATTTTTTTCATCAGTAAAAGTTGGTCCTATCAAAAACTTGTAAATGCAAAAGTTTTAGATAATGTTAAGTACATTTATAAAAAATTTAGTTGGATTTGATATCTTGAGAATTGACGAAGTTATGAATTTTTTTCTCCAAAAAACCTTGTTTTTTTCCCATTGAGCCCATTTTTAACTTTATCAAAAATCTGTCATGCATAAACTTTTAGCCCATTTTTTAGAAGCAATATAAACTTTAAACTGATTCGATATATATTTTAACTAAGAAGTTATCGCGTTTTTTCGGTTTTCACAAAAACCCTCCCTATTTCCACCCCCTTGGTCCGATTTTGCCCATTAACGAACTCAACCGAGATTTTATGCCCCTTGATTTTATGTAAAAGTTTGAAGAAGATCTGAGCATAATTATGGAAGTTATCGTGTCCAGATGAAAGTGATATACACCGATAGCTAAGATAGATAAACTTTTTTACTGATGGTAGTTTTGGGGTCTAGGAGTCATGATTGATGTAGATCTGCAAAAAATTTTCAGAAATTCTAACATGGGAGAGAATGCAATAAGTAGTATTTCATACGAAATCTACCTAAAATGGGCACCCACTCCAAATTAACTTATTTAAATGTTAATTTTTTTTTAATTTCATGAATTACATCATGAAATTAGGCGTAAAATTCAAAATGACACATAAAACGCCTATAAAAGAAGGATTTTTTTTTCTTTTTTATTTTAAAGACTAGTTTATTTTTATTTTTAATAGTTAGCATAATCTTGTTAGTTGAAGTTAGTTAAAAAGATTTTATGAGAAAGCATTTTTTTCTTTTAAGAAACGGCAAGAATTAAAAAGAGAGAGAAAAAAAGAAACATAAATCCCCCCTTTTTATTACGGTTTCATCAATTTAGATTATCTAGCCATCATACTATGAAAAGGTGTTTTATGAAAGCGCTTTAACCTTCAAAAATCCTATTTTTTTCCAAAATGATGTAGGGAGTAAGATTAATGTTAAATGCACTTAATAACCATTTCATGAATATGTAATACATTTCGTTAATTTATCTTATGTGCTCAAAAAATAGATTTGACACTTCTAAAGCTCCTATCATTTATGTGAAAATCTAACGTGCTGGAAATATCATCATGAAGACACTCGCTAGCTAATAATAATCGAATGGCAGCATTCTTTTAAAATTTCTCATTTTTCATTTCCTAACGTTTTAAATAATGTTTATGTTTTGAATAAACTGAGGTTGATGTTAACTCCAAAAGATGAAATGTCCTCAAGGGGAAAAAGAAAATAAATTATAATGCGTTAAGCATGGATTATGAAACATTTTACAGCATGTTCATATTAATGAACAAAACTGCACCATTCAATAAGTTAAAATATTAGGCCTAATTCAACAATATGGAAACGCATTTTCTATTGCACAGAAAAACTTGTAGTAAATTAAAAAAAAGTATATAAATTTTATTCTATGTGACATTTTGTTGACGCTTTTATTAGCTTTTCAGCTTGATGATACATATTAAAAGGAAAAAAGGTTTCATTAAAATTATATCATTATTTAATTTTTTTAATTTATCAAAAAAATTAATATTTTTTGCTGTCCTTATGGTTTTTGCATGCACTGTATATAAATACGTAGTACCTATTAATCGTCGTCTAGTCCATTAGTCCCTCTGTCCGCCTATAAAAGCGCAAAAATTATCCAAGTTTGAAATTTAACATATATAATCATTGCAGAATTTCGTCTAGCCATTTAAAATTTTACGGAAAGAAAATTAGAGATTTAAAAGGTTATATTAATACAAATTTTCTTCATTCTGTTAAATCTTATCATATATAATCAATTCATCGATATCCCATGATAGTCAATGATTCTAGATCGCCACGGTACTGACGCTCTATTTAAGATTGAGTCGTATTATTAACATAACTAAAATATGCAGCATATAATGTTCTCTCCAATACCATTATGCAACAGAATTCTTTTGTGTTGCTCTCTAAATGAATAAGAAATATTATCTGCACCGCATATTTCATAAAATGTATATTTTAGTGACCTTCATAGATGCATATCAATTCATTATGTTCGAACGGGTGTAACATTATTAAAAAGTATTTCAAATTATTTTTTCTCATCGGCCGTAATGTAAGAAATACTTTTGACTGTCTCTGTATTTGAACTATATGTCTAATTTTACTCAAATTTGAAATGACTCAGCAAAATATTGCAGCAAATATACATTTAAAATTTCAAACGATTCAGTTGGGTAGTTATTGTGTTGTTGTATGCGGACAGTCAAACAGACAGGCAGACGAACAGATCAGATAACGGCTATAGGTGCTACGTATTTACATAATTATGAACGCACTTAAAAAGCAATTAAATTTAAAAACGCATGCCGAAATTGAAAACGCATTTATAGCATTTATTACTCAAACACAGTATTGTAACTGATTTATCTTGTATGTCCATGTGAATGTATTAAAAAGGTTAAGAATGCACTTTTCAAACATAATCGTAGTAAAATTCTGTGATTTATCATTTGCAATAGCATAATGTCATTAAAATACTCTGCAAACTATTTTTCCCATAGACAATAAAGTAATGGAATTCTTTCGGGTTCCCCTGTAAATGAACTATTAATCCCACATACTTCATGTACAATACCGAATATACTTAGGGGACCCTAAATAAAGTTTACCAATTGCAGAAAAATACGTGTATATTTACAAGAATTAGAGCGTAGAGAGACGGACTGGCAAACCGAATACATAAACCCTTTTTAACTTTGTTGGAAAGTGTTAAAAAATACAAAAATTGTACACTGGAAAAGAAATCTGCAATTCTACAGCTTTAAAGTTACAGAAATCTGTATGATTGCATCTGTATCCTTAAATTTTATCTGTACACTGCACAAAATAAGATGTAAATTTACAAAAATAGTTTTTGTAAAACTACAGAGATCTGTAGCTTTACAAAATAATCTTCTAAAATTATAGTAATCTTACTAATATTTTGTCTGTAACTCGGGTTGCAGTTACATGGAAAGTTCTAGGCCTCCCAATTTACTAAAAATTTCTTAGTAATTTTACAGATTTTTTTATTTACAGTGCAAACGTGTATCTGTTACATGACTTTTTGTTAAGTTCTAGGAATCTTAATTTCATTGAAAAATTTTAGTAACTTTGCAGTTTTTTCTCTTTTTTTTTACGGTATAGATTATAGTTTATTTTAAATAATGTTTGGAAAAAGAAAAAAAAACATAAACAAATGTTAAAACTTATATGAGAAATTTAAAAAAAAGTGCCATTGAGTTGATATTGGCTTGCAAGTGTCTTCGCATAGACAATTAAACAGTTGTAAAAAAATTTCAAAAAAAGTTTTATTTATTTATTTATTAGGCTTCCGTTCATCTGAAGAAACCCTATTCATGTCTATCCTATGAGTGTCCGTCACAGAGTCAGTACACAAAAACGCTATAAATCAGAGATTTCAAATTTTCTGTACTTACGGCTAATTACCCTGTGTCACACAAAAAATCATAAAATTTTGAAAAAGTCATTTTAATTTAATCAATTTTATCAATGCCATTCGTCCGCTTTTGCGATTTAAATTGTATAAGAAAACCTTAATATCAACGTTTTTCGTATCGATATCATGACTTGGACGCAAAGCGTTTCGCTAATAAACAAAAGGTTCTGGGATCTATTCCCGGTGTTGAAACTTGAAATTTTTATGCTAAGTTGTATTTAATTAAAAGAAACTTTGTGTTTTTGCCAATTATTAGTTTTTGATTCATATGCAAAAACTTTCAGTTATATAGCAAAAAAGTAAAAGTGTAAATAGTTTCATTTTTACTTTCCTCAATTTGTAAGTATCAATAATTCAGAATCGAGGAGGATATAGGCATGATAGCGATTCATGCCACATAGTTTACAAACAAGCAATTTTACTTGCAAAACTTTCAACGTGATTTCCTGAAAACATTACTTTTTTCAGTTTTACGCCAGGAACATCTCGTCTGTAAACAAACCAATTCTCTTCCATAAATGAAAATCAACAATCTAATGCTAAATTCACCTTGAGTTAATTAGTAGAAATTCATACAGAGCACAAATAAATGTATTAAATTATTTTCAGGTGCATACATATAACATAAAATTATTCAAAATACTGTAAAAAATCTTAAAATACATTAAAAATCATGAAAAAAAAATCCCAATACTTGGATTAAAAATATTACATTATAAATGAAAACCAGATGTTGACACCGTCAATAAAACGTCATTGTTATTCACAGTCATTTTCATGCTTTTTAATACAGATTTTAATATGCCTTTTGTTTCAATGAATTGGATTTAAATGAAATAAATCAGAAAATTTTTTGTACCGAAGAATGCTAACGGTGTACAATGAGAGGGGAAAAAAACAAGTCCCAGAAGGCCCATATTTCATCCAAATTAATAATAATTTGGTTTCTGAAATATTAAAACGTATATTTTTTAAATACAGAAACCTTTTTATTTCTATTTCGGTTTGAAATATCAAAATAATTTCATAAAATATGTTTATTTTTTTCAAATCGAAAACATTCATAGCTCATTAACTGTTGTTGAAACTTGAAGGAATCCGTAAAACTGTGATTACTGAAGTGGAAAAATTTGACCTTTTTCAATAAAGCTTAAATGCTCAATGTATCAAGACCATTGTCTGCTACAAAAACATGTTTCATAATAAATCAGTATTTATTTCTTGAACAGCCTTAGATTCCGCTAGAGTGAGTGGAAAAAGTGTGTAATATGTCATGCTATGACATCATCCTTGTTCATTCATGGCTTGAAGTGGACTTCCCGGAAAGAGTTTACGAATGAGTGAAGAAGAGAGTGATCGTTTAAGAATCATTAAGCTATTATTGTAGTAGTATGTATATGAATGAGTATGCCTTGAATAGGTTTTGAAACTGTTTTTGTTTTTTATATTAAAAAAAGCTATAAATAAACGGCTTTTTTTTTAATTAAATATTTATTTTTTTATAAATAGAATGCATTCAAGTGTTTCTGTAAAAAATGGTGAGAAGTATGATGGATTGTAATTTCTCTGATGATTTAATGATGGAGATTTAAAAATTACGGCGTTCTCCAGAACAATGCCTTATACAGTAAAATCAGTCAAACAGAATCGCTATTTACCGGGGGGAAGAGCGGAGTATTTCTTAGGTAGGTTTTCGTTTAAACACAGGTATTCGTTCCGTCGAGGCACCATTTTCTATTTAAATAGAATTCCGGTACAACGAAATTCTCTGTTAATGGGTTTTATTATATTTTAGAGACATAAAAGTAAATTTTCGGAATTTAAATTTTTAAATATGACATTTTGATGGTATAAAAGTATTATAAATTAATGTTATGAATGGATTCATCTGTTATTAACTGACAAAGTTCATTGTTTGCGAACACGAAAACTTATTTTAGCGTTATTTAAGTTGACGCGCTGTTTAACAGTAGTTCGTCAGCAAAATAACTGTAGCTTTGATATACATTAATCAACAGATTTGTAACGTGATTTCTGAAGTTAGCTTGCTTAAATAAATAACTATAACCAAATTAAATGTACGAGGGTGGTTCACAATGTAACAGCTGTTTGGCTTAAAAACAAACATTTATTTTAAAAAATGCCTTAAAAAAATAAATTTGCTTTACTTCTCCGCTTAATCACCCCCTACGTTTAGGCATTTGTCGTACCTGTTGAGTAGCTTTACAATTTCCATTTTGTACTCTAGTGTCGAGTCAATCCCATATTTAGATAGTTGTTTGCTACAAACTTTCATTCATCATCTTGTCCCACCGTACATAAATTTTGTTGTAGTTAAAATCCCTCGACACGATTCCGCCAAGCAAAGGGCGCGAGTGAGAAAGCAATGTCTAACTCGTCAAGGGCGCATAGCCCATAGTCGAGGCCCTTATGACATCGTCGTCATTAAACGTCAAGTGTTATGCACATTTGACGAGTTGCACATCAATTTCCTACACGTTTTTAGCTTACTGGAATTGTGTCAGATCATCTTGGCTACAACAAAATTTTTGCATGCTGGGAAGGGATGATGAATTGAAGATTGCCATAAACAACTGGCTAAAGAAAAGACTGAAGGCAACCGTGTACAACATAGAGATTGTAAAGCTCCTGAACAGATATGAAAGATGCCTAAGTGGAGGAGGTGATTATGAAGAGAAGTAAAGTCAGCTACACTCATGTAGATTTCAAAAAAACTTTGTTTTTAAAATTTTTACAACCATACGTTCGTTACTTTGTGGATCAATGATAGTATAATATCATACATTTTTACGCAATATTTTTATTAATATTTTTCAAAATTTTCAAGTAGCACTTGATAACAGTTTAAATTCAAGAATCCCTAAATTTTGATTAACCTGAGATTGGATATTTAACATTTTCCCAAAACACTGCTTAGTTTCTATCAAAAGAATAAAATAATTGCCTCATATGATTTAAAAAATAGAAAACTGACTTATTTCAATTATCATCAAGTGTAATGGCTGGAATAACCATTGAAATTCGACATTAAATATGTAAAAATGTGACTTATTATTATTGCATATCTTAACATTTCATTCTATTTTAGCATATCTTACTACATTTGTTATTTTGTTTCTCTGTCTACCACCATCACTAAATACTCATATATACAGGCTCCCCCCCCCCCCCCAAATGCACATACAATTTAAATAATTGTAATTCCAGTTTTTATTCAAATATAATTAGCATTTAAATTGCAAAAGAATCTACATAATATGCATAATTTTCCCTCCTATCGCAGATATTTAGCTTTGAACGTCTTGAAATGCGGTGAATACTTCTTTTGCTGATGCTGATCTCACGACACATTTTAAGATGGTTCACGATTAATTTCCAGTAATCTTTTTGGTAAAGCTCTTTTTTGGTGAAGCTCTTAGATCTTCTTGTCTTTCTGGAACGTTGTCTATGAACATCCCGAACAATTCTAAACTTTTATTCGATTAATTGGTAAATCACGTGGTAGGTCTGCATGAAACTCCATCCGGTATTGGCTTCGTACTTCTGCTAATTTTCATACTTCAATGGCATTTTTTTTTCTTTTTTCGAAAGTTATCTTGGTCGACTTATTCTTTTAAATTCATCCCATCCTGAAAAAAAAGAAAAATCGGAAAGTTATGACCCGTTAACTACCCGAGTGAATACACTGGGGAGCATATATAGAGTGGGATACTTGATATATGCTTGAAAAATTATCATTCATCATTATTTTATAAATATTTAATAAAGAACTACAATCTCCTTTAAAAGAAAAATTAGGCCACAGATAAATTCAGTCTTGTCAATATACCAACATTTCTGTTGGTTATTCAAAAAATATACGTATAAGTACATGTATTAAACGTACAGTTGAGATTGAAGTCATAAAATAAACTGGAAGTTGTTGAGATAACATTATAAAGACGAAGAACATACCTATGCCTTAGAAAAAGTATTTTCTTCACATAAATTTAGTTATATTAATGATGACATTAAAAACTATAAAGAAGTTAAAGAAAATTATTTTGATGAATGAAATATTCCAAGAATTGGAATTAATTGCAAATTCTCTTTTGACAAATATTTTGCAACTAATCAATTCCTTACAACAAAATAACGTAGGATATATTTATATTTTTTATATTTTGACTAATATTGCAATAATATCGGCAATAACGTTTTATCATTTTATTATCAATATTTTAACCCAAAATCAATATTTGTTCAATATTGGGGTGTTGCTTCATTAAAATATTTTCAGTGTAGTGTACAATATTTAACATATATTCTTAATGTAACCAATATAATAAATGTTATTTGCTATTATGGATGCTTCTCTCATAAGCAGATATTTTTATAAAGTGAGTTATGCAATGCAGCAGCATCATTTCATTAGTTTTCTGTCCATGAGCTATAATTTCCAATTTTCTCTTCTTCATTAAATTCAAATGACTTGTACAATCACTCAGCGACAAAATTGTATTTCTGATATCGCTAATTCTAAATTACCATACGTTTGTAATCGGCATTAGTATTCTCCTATTTTGATATTTTGATAAATTGTAATTTTATGTTGGCTGCTCAGACACAAGATCAGAATCCAATGATATCGAAATTAATCAAATATTTTCCCGAAGGAAAATATTTATTTTAGGATTGGAATACGAAGGCATCGACTGAGATGGATTGACTGATTGCACTGATTTAATTATACGAGTAAATAAAGGCATGTTTCGGAATGTTTACTTGCAGTACGAGTAAAGTAAACTCAAAGGAAATCAATCATTTCAAAGTAACTTGAAATAAGAACATTTGCGAGATTATATATTGTTAGTATTTCATATTGGTGAGAAATAACCATGAATGTTTACCTTGCATGCGAATTAAGTAAAATTCATAGAAAATAAATAATTTAAATTTGACTTAGAAAAGTGACAATTGTTACTAATTATTCGTTTTTATCGGATACAAGTTTATGCACTCTAAATATTTTTAGATCAAAGCTCAGAAGTATAAGATAATAAAATTCTTCTTTAAACTCCTTTTGAAAATGCGGTGAACACTTCTTTTGCTGATGCCTTTCTCATGTATGTTGGATGTTTCATGATTGCTATCCAGTACTCTTTTTGGTGAAGCTCTTAGTTGATGAAGCTCCTTGATGTTCTCGGCTTTATGTAACGTTGTCTATAAGCGTCTCGAATAATTTCAAACTTAACTTTTGTCCGATTAATTGATAAGTCACGTGGTAGGTCTGCCTGAAACTCCCTCCGATATCGGCTTCGTACTTCTGCTATATTTTTATACTTCAAATAACATTTTTTTTTTTCCAAAAGTTAGTCTTGGTCAACACATTTCGGAAAAGAAATAAAAATCGTAATGTTATAACGCCATTAATCACCTGAGTGTATACATTTTTTGGGACACTGTATATGCTTGAAAAGGTATCATTGATCACTATTATAGTAATATTTAATAAAAAGCTACAATTTCCTTTAAAAAAAATCCAGGCCAGAAATCAATGCAGTCTTGTCAACATATCAACATTTTTATTGTCTATTCAAAAAATATATGTATATACATGTACTAAACGTACAGTTTAATTTGAAGTCATATAAAAAATGTAAATTGGTGTGATAACATTATAAATAAAAACTACATACAAATGCCTTATAAAGGGATATTTTTTACAATTAAATTTAGGTATGTTAATGATGAGATTAGATACTAAAAAGAACTTAAGGAAAATGATTTTAATAAATGAAATATTTCAAGAATTAGAATTAATGACAAATTCCAAAAGACTTGAAGTTTGATTATTGTCGTAAAAATTGCTTGCAACCCTTACAATAAAATAACGTAGGACCAATATTTTTATATTTTTTATATCTTGGCTAATATTACAACAGTATCGGCAAATAACATTTCACCATTTTATTGTTGATAATTTTACGCAAAACCAGTATTTCTTCAATATTAATGTTGCTCCATTAAAATATTTTCAGTGTAGTGAACAATATTTTTAATACATTTTCTCAATGTAACCAATATAATAAATGTTAATTTGCTATTAAGGATGATTCTCTCATAAACAGGTATTTTTATAAAGTGACTTATGCAATGCAGAAGCACCATTTCATTAGTTATCTATCCATGAGCAATCATTTCAAACTTTCTCCTTTTCATTAAATTCAAATGACTTGTACAATCGCTCTTCGACAAAATTTCATTCTCATATCGCTAATTCTAAATTACCGTGCGTTTGAAATCGGCATTAGAATTTTCTTATTTTGATAAATTCTAATTTTATACTGGCTTCTCAGACATAAGATCAGAATCAAACGGTATCGAAATTAATCAAATATCTTCCCGGCGGAAAATATTCATTTTAGGATTGGAATACGAAAGCATTTACTGAGAAGGATTGACTAATTGCACTAATTTAATTATACGAGTAAACAAAGGCATGTTTCTGAATGTTTGCTTGGAATACGAGCAATGTAAATTCAAAGGAAATAAATCATTTTAAAGTAACTTGAAATAAGTACATTTGCGTGGTCATATATTGTTAGCATTTCATATTAGTTAGAAATAACTATGAATGTTTAATTTTCATGCGAATTAAACAAAATTCATAGAAAATAATTTTTTAAAATGATTTTGGAAAATGATAGTTTCGGCTAACTATTCCTTTCTTATAAAAAGCAAATTTGTGTATTGACTTCTGTAAAATGATTTAGACTTGTGTAAATGATTTAGAAAAATGTATTACTTGAGTTAGTTATTTCAGCTTTTAGGGAGAACTAAAAAATTTCAACCTCATAGAAAAGAAAAAAAAAGAAAATATATATATATATATATATATATATATATATATATATATATATATATATATATATATATATCTTATACTATAATGCGAGCAAAAATTGTGTGTGTGTGTAAATTTTATCTCAAAAACGGCTCTAACGATTTTCGCAAAAATTTGGATTTTACCATTTTCGGGCACGAGAAGACCATTGGGCCAGGTCACATGTTCGAGAAAATTCGATTATTGGGTCATTTTGGGTCATAATGGGTCAGGATCAAGTTATTTATATCTAGAGAACGGCTGGATCGATTTTAAGGAAATTTTCTATCCAATCGTTTTTTGGCACAACAAAAGTATTGGGCTGGGTCGCATGTTCGAAAAATTTCGATTAGTGGGTCATTTTGGGGTCATTATGGGTCAAGTCATTTTTATCTAAAAAACGGCTCTAACGATTTTGACCAAATTTTATATTGTATCGTTTTGGATTACAAGAAAACCATTGGGTTAGGTAATATGTTCGAGAAAATTCGGTTAGTGGGTCATTTTTGGGGTCATTGTGGGTCATACTATTTTTATCTAGATATTTCTAGATATTTTCTCACGCAATTTTGACTAAAAATTTCATTCTATGGTTTTCGGGCACGACAAAAACATTGGGCTAGGCTATACGTTCGAGAAAAAATTTTAATGGGTCATATAGGGTCTGGGTCAAACTATTTATATTTAACGAACAGCGTGATCGATTTTAGTGAAATTTTGTATGTAACAGTTTTTTGACATGAGAAAACTAATGAGCTAAATCACATGTTTGAGAGATTTCGACTATAAGGATCATTCGAGGGTCATTATGGGTCAAGCCATTTTTATCTAAAAAACGGCTCTAACGATTTTGACCAAATTTTATATTTTATCGTTTTGGATTACAAGAAGACCATTGGGTTAGGTAACATGTTCGAGAAAATTCGGTTAGTGGGTCATTTTTGGGGTCATTGTGGGTCATGCTATTTTTATCTAGAGATTTTCCGCGCAAATTTCACTAAAAATTGCATTCTATGGTTTTCGGACACGGGAAAAACATTGGGCTAGGTTACATATTCGAGAAAAAAATTTAATGGGTCATATTAGGTCATTAAGAGTCTGGGTCAAACTATTTATATTTAAAGAACAGCAGAATCAATTTCATCGAAATTTTGCCTGTAACAGTTTTTTGACACGAGAAAGTTAATGGGCTAAGTCACACGATCGAAAGATTTCGATTATAAGAGTCATTTGTGAGTCATGATGGGTCATAATGGGTCATGGTCAAGCTATATCTAAAGAACATGTGGATCAATTTTAACGAAATTTTGTATACAACGTTATTTTGGCACGAGAAAATCATTGGGCTGGGTCACATGATCGAGAAATTTCGATTAATGGGTCATAAAGGGTCAAGCTATTTATACTTAAACAACGGCAGGATCGATTTTAACAAAATTTTGTGTGTAACAATATTTATACACGAAAAAACTAATGGGCTAAGTCACATTTTCGAGAGATTTCGATTATAAGGTTCATTTGTGGGTCATAATGGGTCATGGTCAAGCTATATCTAAAAAACGGGTGAATCGATTTTAACGAAATTTTGTATACAGCATATTTTTGGCACGAGAAAATCATTGGGCTAGGTCACATGTTTGAGAAATTTCGATCAGTGGGTCACTTTTGGGTTATTCTAATTTTATCTTGACAATGTCTCGCGCAATTTTGACTAAATTTTATATTCTATCGTTTTCGGACACAAGAAAATCATTGGGTTAGGTCATATGTTTGAGAAAATTCGATTAATGAGTCATTTTGGGTCATAATTGATCAAGTTCAAACTATTTATACCTAAAAATTGGCTCAATCGATTTTATCTAAATTTTGTATCTAACGTTTCTCGGCACACAAAAATTAGTGAGCTAGGTCACATGTTCGAGAGATTTCGATATAAGGGGTCATTTGTGGGTCATGCTAATTTTATCTAGAAAATCGTTCTCACCATTTTGAGTATAGTTTCTATTATATCGTTTTCGGGCAAAAGAAAACCATTGAGCTAGAACACATGCTCGTAAAAATTTAATTAGTGGGTCGTTTTAGGTCTTAATGGGTTCGGGTTATTTTAATTATATATATCAACGACTCAATCAATTTTATCTAAATTTTGCAACGAAACGTCTTTTGTCACGAGAAGACTATTGGGATGAGTTGCATATTAAACAAAATTATATTAGTGGGTCATATCGCTTCATTGCTGAATGCTGTCAACCTAATTTTACTTAAGAAATGGCTTACACGATTTTGATTCATTTTATACTCTACTGTTTTTGATTACCTGAAGACCATTGAGCTAAGTCACATGTTTGATCAGATTTGATTCGTGGATCATTTCGGTAATAAGGGCCAGGAGAATATGGCAAAAGCCAATAAGTTGGCGAGATTTGACAAAATACTGGCGAAATTTGGCCGAAAAATCAACTATTAAGATTACGAAACCAAAACACGTATTTGGCACCAAATGAAAGAATGTGTCCAAATTTGGCTATATCTGGCAAAAAATATTGTCTTTCAGAATGTGAAGAAATTTCTTCTACATTCTTAATAGCATTGAAGATGCATGGTTAAACTAATTAGAGTCGAGCTAAAAAAGTGATTTGGATTGATGTCCTTTCGTTTTAAAATTTATGAACATGTGCATATAAATTTCTTATTGATTGTTTTTGTAAATAATACTATTATTAATAACATGTTTTACAATAATAATGCAGAGTGAATGATACAGTGAAAATACTATATCGAGTTGAACACAAAGTTAATTTTGACCAAGCTGAGCTCGGTCACCCCTGCTAGTATATATATATATATATATATATAGAGAGAGAGAGAGAGAGAGAGAGACCATTTCCTTGAAAAATTTATAATGATGCTTATTTAAAACAACTATAAATTTAGCCTATTGTGAAAGTAGCAATCAAACCCAGAGATTGTTTCAAATTCGATTTTAACGTAAGCATAAGGGGGGAAAAAATCATACAGTATACAGGAAGGAAAATTTCGTATGATTGAGAGTATTTTACAGTATTATACAATGTTTATTCAGTATTATACAATGTATGATACTGCACAGTGTACAAATAAATGTTATAATTCATTGACGAATAAAAAAAATTTTTGAGAATAATAAATCATTTTAAAATAAGTTAGAAAAATATTTCAGTTAATCTTAATTGTTAACTTCCTTTTCCTAAATCGCTTATTTAGAACAAACTTTCATTGTTTCTGTTTAGTCAAAACTATCATGATCAGATACAAAAATTGTTTCAAACTTCGATTATTATTCGAAACTGAAATAGAAAAGGAAAAAATAGTGGACGCAGGGGGAGAGAAGGAAGGAAACATAACTTACTTACTGCATTATAAAGTATTGTTTCTAAACAAATGATTCGAGGATGAATAAAGCAAAATTCAAAGAATTTAAATCATTTTTCATCCTTTCCAACACAGTTGGAAAGTGTTTATACATCGGATTTCGCTGTCTGTCTATCCATGTTTTTGTCGGATTGGCGAGAAATTGATACGCCTTATTGAGATTTACTATGACATGCTTTTGAAAATGAAATGTGTAGCGTTTACGGCTCATTTACAGTTATAGAGAAAAGTATAACATTACATAATGGCCTATGAGGGAAAATCGGTTGCGGTGGTTTTTAATGATATTTCAAAATTTCAAACGCATCGAAATTAATATTGAAATGCACAAAAAGAGGCTAACTATAGAATATGGCACTGATAGCATTTATCATTCATTTACAGGGATATGAAAAAGAATTCCGTCACATGCCAGTCTGCGGGGGTAAATCGTTTTAACAGTATTTTATTCATATTAGCACTATTTCAAACACATTGCAATTGATAAATATTTTTGAGGTACACTGTAAGAGACTTTCTGTAAAATATTGTGTGGAAGCATTCATCATTCATATACAGGGATATACAAAATAACTCGGTTATAGTACTTTCTATGGACAATAATTTCTGGAAGTACGTTTTCAGTTGTGGTAAGCATTTTTAACTTAATTTTTTCTCTATTATTTCGAACGCATAAATTCTATAATTGAAATACGTAGTAACACAAAATATTTGAAGTACAACTTTTTTATGAGCATCGATGAAGGAGAAATTTGAACTGTGCAATTTCCTGACAGTACTAAATTTTGACATACTATTTATTATATGATGTCTATAAATCAAACACAGGATTGCTAAAAAAAATCAGATATTTTCCCGACTATTAAGGGTAACAGTTAAAAATGTGTTTTAAATTGCTTATTTGGACGCTTTTTTCACTTTATTAAATTGTGAAGTTCTATTACAAACCTTTCGAAAGTTTTGGAAAGCGCTTCATAATCTATGCTAGACGCACAATTAGCTTTCTTGTTTAATGGGTTCTTGTTTAATAAATTCTTGGGAGAATCTACTTATCAGTCAGTTATTCCTAACCATTTATCACCTTTTCAAGAAAAGATTTTCATCATTTCTGTTTAGTCACAACTACTATATGGATTTTATTGACAGAATATATTATTTTTTCGAATTTGGCATAAAAAAGTTATTCGTTATTTTTTTTTTAAATCTAAGTAACGGTGAAATGTTTCAGATTAAGCAATTGGATGAAAATAAAATTACTTAAAATATGCATGATTTAGTTTTCAACATTGCTTATTGCACTATAGATCAGTGTTTCAACTAATAGTTCGAGGAACTAACATGTATGAATTCAAAAGAAACTAATCATAAGAATGTATTTATTAAAAATACAGCACATTGCTCAATCGTGCACAAAACAAGAATTTTAATATCAACTTGTATAATTAAAATAAAATAAAAATATCAACGTTTCGCGCCGTCTTCTGCAGTCGTTTTCAGGAAATATGATAATGGAAGGACTAAGTTTGCTTCTTGATCGAGAGATAATTTCTTGTTTTGTGCTCCATTGAGCAATGTGTTGTATTTTTAATAAATACATTCTTATTAGTTAAATTTTATGGTGCAATTGTCCAGTATCTATTTAAGAAATAAATCAGTTTAAAATAATTTAAGTCAGTTAGTCTTAACTATTTCACCTCTTTTTAGAAATAAACTTGCATCACTTTATTTATTTTTCGTCGCAGCGTAACGACCAAGTATAGAAATTGTTTTTGATTCATCTATAGTGGAATTGATAATAAAGAAATTAATCTTTAACAGCCGCAAAAATTGCGTAAGATTAGTTAGAATTATTTGTTAGTTTGTTGTTGTATCAGTATGAAAACTAATGTATGTTCCTATATGTTTATAAATTTTATATTATTTACACATTTACAACGAAAGGACATCAATCATATTTTTATCTCAGCTTTGATTGATTTAACTAAACATATCGACTTCTATTAAAATCGCAAAAAAAAAAAAAAAAAAAAAAAAAAAAATTCAAATTCTGAAAACTAATTTTTTTGCCAAACGTAATCAAATTTTGGCATTCGTAATCTTGAAAGTTGCATTTTCAGCCAAATGTCGTCAACATTTTAGAAATATCGCGAGCTTATGTGCTGTTGCCAGGTGCTCGGCTTCGTGACCCTGACCCGTAGTTACCGAAAATAACTAAGTAATCGATTTTACACAAACATGTGACTCAGCTCAATGGTCTTCTTGTTATCAAAAACGGTAGCATATAAAATTCAGGCAAAATCTTTTAAGATTATTCCTAGCTAAAATTAACTTGACCCACAGAGACCCCCAAAATGCTTCACTAATGTAATTTTCTCGAACATGGGGCTCATTCCAGTTTGCTTCTGAAGACTGACAATGGTAAAATACCGAATTCAGTTAAAAATCAATAGAGCCCCGTATTTTAGGTAAAATTAGCTTGATCATTTGTGACCCAAAAAGGACAAACTAATCGAAATTTCTCGAACATGGGATCTAGCACAAGGATTTTCTCGAGCCCGAAAGTGATGCTGTACAAAATTTTGTCGATATCGTTTGAGTCATTTTTTAGATACAGTTAGGTTGACCCGGGCCGTTAGTAACACAAATAGACCCACTAATGAAATTTTCTCGATAATAGACCAACCCAATGGTTTTGCTGAGTTCGAAAACGACAAAATGCAAAATTTAATCAAATTTGTTAAAGCCGTTTTCTAAATAAAATCTGTTTGAGCCGTAGTGACCCAAACTGACCCACTAATTGAAATTCCTCGAACATGCGATCTAGCCCAGTGATCTCCTCGTACCCGAAAATAGCATTGTCTAAAATTTTCTCAGCATCGTCTGAGCAATACAGTTAACTTTACTCTGAACCTTGCAAACCAAAATGAGCTACTAATCGAATGTTCTTGAACATGCAAGCTAGCCCAGTAATCTTCTCAAAACCGTAAACGATAGAATAGGAAATTCAGTCAAATCATTTGAGCCGTTTTTAGGTGCGTTCGTAATTATGTAAATACGTAGCACTTATTGTTGTCGCTCAGTCCGTCCGTCTGTCTGTCTGTCCGTCTATCTGTCCGTCCGCATATAACAACGCAAAAACTATCCAACCGAATCGTTTGAAATTTAAAATACATAATTATTACATGATTTTGTCGATCATTTCAAATTTTATGAAAATCGTATGGATAGATCAATTACAGGGACAATCAAAAGGATTCCGTTATATTACGGTCAATGGGGAAAAAAGTTGCAAGCGCATTTTAATCGTTTGAAATTTAAAACGTATATTTATTACATAATTTTATCGAGTCATTTCAAATGTTATGAAAATCGGATGCATTGATCAATTACAGGGACAATCAAAAGTATTCCGTTACATTACGGTCAATGGGGGAAAAAGTTTCAAATGTATTTTAATGGTGTTACACTCATTTGAATATAACAGAATTGACATGAATCTATGAAATATGTACTAAAAAATACATTTTGTACAATCTGTGATGCAAAGAATATTTATTATTAAATTACAGGGCCACATAAATGTATTCCACTAAATAATGTTATACGGGGAAACATTGTTTGGGGAGTGTTTTAATTATATTAAACTACTTCACATTTTATGAACAAGATATACGTTAATGAAGTATAATAAAAATTACTCCCTGCATATTTACAGGAACACAAAGATTTCGACCACTATACTGTATCCAAAGTACGCTCTACTATATCAGCAAGATCTGAATATTTTAAAACTTCGTTACCAACGAACGCACCTCATTTGCTACGCTTTACGTGCAATTTCCAATTTGTTTAGATATAATTAGCTTGTTCCGGGCCCATAGTTAGCTAAAATGATCCACTAATCACGTTTTATCGAACATGCGACGTAACCCAATGGTCTTCTTGATCCCGAAAACGATAGAATACGAATTTTAATCAAAATCGTTCGAGTTGTTTTCTAGAAAATTAGCTTGTCCTGCTGACCCAAAAAAGACCTATTAATAAAAATTTCTTAAACATGTGATCTAGCCCAGTGATCTTCACCTACTCGAAAACGGTATAGTATGAAATTTTTTCAACATTTTCTGAGCAATACAATTAACTTTATTTTGAGCCTTGTAAACCAAAATAAACTACTAATCGAATGTTCTTGAGCATGCGACCTAGCCCAATAATCTTCTCAAGATCGTAAATCATAGAATACAAAATTCAGTCAAAAGTGTTTAGGACTTTGATCCTGACGTCTTGATCCTGAAAGCGATGGAATACAAAATCTAATGAAAATCTTTCAAGTTGTTTTCTAGAAAATTAGCTTAATCTGGTAACTCATAAATGACCCACTAATCAAAATTTACCAAATATATGACCTAGCAAAAGGATCTTCTCGTAACCGGAAATGGTATAACACGAAATTTTATCAAAATTTTTTGAGCCGTAGATAGAATTAGCTTACTCCTAACCTATTAAAATCCAAAATGACCCACATATCAAATGTCTCGAACATGTGACCTAGCATAATAGTATTTATGCAAATGTTATAAAAGTACAAGTAATTGTTGTTCTTATAAAAATGTTACAAAAGTAAAAAAAAAAAAAAAAAAAAAAAAAAAAAAAAAAAAAAAAAAAAGTACTAACCGATTAAAAGCAGTGTAATACATGCTGATCCAGAAATAACATAAAAAGTGACATAGGACCAATGGGGGTTAAAACATTACCTCATTTAATATATGAAACTATTTTTTATATGTAAGTGATTATATATATATACTTAATTCATGTGTTTGGTAAAGTTGTTCAAGAACTTCATAGAAGTTAGAAGTTTTTTTGTCCCTTGTGAAAAATCGTACTTTTCAGGTAAAAACCCCATTGTCGTATAAAGCACTCAAGCGATTTTTGATACATATATAGATTTAAAAATCTTGAGTATATAATAAATCTATGATGAATCTATATGATAAATATAATATAGGATAAATATTGAGTATAATATAATAGATATGGATTTCAAATTTCACCAAAATCGGTCGAGTAGTTTATTAAGAAACGGGTCTTAAAGCTGGCATACTTTCCAGATGATTTTATCCAGTCTTGTCTTCCCTTAACAGACATAAAAATCAATAAATTGAGATACAGTTTTCAAACAAATTGCATAAAAAAGTGAATTTCTTTTTCTGTTCGACAATATATAAATTGAGATTGTGTGATATTTAGAAGTTTAAAAATGTGTAATAAAAGGAAATTAATTATTCATCATCAATATGACATCATCGTTATTTGTGGATACGTTACTCTTTTATAATATAGATATTTCTTGTAAATATAAAAAATAATAATGATAATAAATAAAATAAAAGTGGCATTATTTTTTCTTATTTATAAGATAGCTGGCTTAGTTTTAATGTATGCATAAAATGAAGCTGTTGTTAATATTCTATTTTTTTATTTGATAAGGAACTAATGTTTGCAAAAAACGCTTCATTAAAGTATAATTTTGAAAGTACCAAGAATTATAAAAGAAATTCTTGTTCTTGAATGTTTTTATTCACCTTTTTTACACAAGATATATAGATATATATATTACCTTCCACAAAAATTCTAACACATTCTTTTTTTCCAAAGCTGCCATCTTACTTGTTGAATAATAAAATAAAATATATATATATATATATATATATATATATATATATATATATATATATATATATATATATATATATATATGCTAAAAGGAAACGCGATAAATAAAGTTTATTTACGCATTGTAAAATTTCGAATTTGCATTTTGTCATGTTTATCTGTAAAATTATTTCAATTTTTCGAATATAAAAATTGTTTTTATAATACTTCTTTGCTGTTTTCATTTTGTTGACATAATTTTGGTTCGAATATTGTAATATCATAATGATCTTAAATAACGATGATTGTTTATTTATATTTTTCTGATCTCTGACTGATATATTTTGTGAATGATAGTAATACAGTACATAACAGAAATAAAGCATGTATTGAAGCTTGTTCCACTTTTTCATATTGTTAAACTACATAATTTCTGTACGAACGTTATAATCAAACATATAATTCAAGTAAATACCTTTAACAAATAATTATATACATTATTTTTCTTGTTAACATACCTTTTTATCAATTGATATGTAGCATAGCGATGAATGAGGTATCATTGGACTAGACATTTTGACCACATCTGACATGACACGTATTAAATTTTTAATATATGTAGCATACAACGATGAATAATGTATCATTGTAGGGTTTTTTTTTTACTCGCAGACAATACACGCTGAATTTTCCATATACCTTTAGTTTAAATATTATCGTACATATTATTTCTGATATTGGTGATGTGGTGGTGGTGTTATTTCTGACGGCTAATTATCTGCAGGAGGGATGTAGAAGAAGTGGGGGAAGATGTCTTCCGTGGAGGTCTTTTTAAGGGAACCTAGCCCAAGGATATCCAAGATTCGAAGAAAACCAAGGAAAAATATGAACGATTAAGCTGATTGGAGCGATTGGGTTCGATCCCAGAACCTCCATTCTATCAACTTTGAGAGTAGAACTTCTCGCCGCTGGTGGGACTTTTTCTGATGACAACACTCCTTTTTTAAACCCATATACAAAATGCGCAAATAGGGTGTTATACGAAAGATTTTGAATACACTTATATTTCATTTAAACAAGTTTTTTGATTAAATAAATTGCAGTTATTTTTAATTATTAAAAAATGTATCAAATGATAAACTCAAAGGTTACAATGCGAAAATTTCGCATGGATCTGCAGGTATTTTGTTTAAACTTATACTATAATATGAGCAAAAATTGTGTGTGCATAAATTTTATCTAAAACACGGCTCTAATGATTTTGATAAAAATTTTCTACTTTACCATTTTCGGGCACGAGAAGACCTTTGGGGTAGGTCATATGTTCAAAGAAATTCGATTAATGGGTTATTTTGGGTTATAATGGCTCAAAGTCAAGCTAATTATATCTAAAAAACGGCTCAATCGATTTTGACTAAATATTGTATCTAACCTTTTTTTTTTTTTTTTTTTTGTTTTTTTGTTTTTTTTTTTTTTTTGGCACGAAAACCAAAACTAGTGGGCTGGATGGGCTGGATCACATGTTCAAGAAATTTCAATTAGTGGATAATTTTTGGGTCATTGTAGATCAAACCAATTTTATCTAAAAAACGGCTCTAACGATTTTGACTAAATTTTGGATTTTATCGTTTTGGATTACGAGAAGACCATTGGATTAAGTCACATGTTAGAGAAAATTCGATTAGTGGATCATTAGAGAAAGAAAACTTTGGTGAAAAGAACGTCAGATTTGAAATGATACATTTCAAGTGTCTTTTAAAAGAATTTCCTTATAGGGTTGTTGATAAATATTAAGAGACAAAGACTTTGTTTACTTAATTCATTTTATAGCTTATTTTTAAAAAATTAACTATTTTTTTAAAAAGATCAAAGACAAAAACAGCCATTGTATCTCTTAACAGCGGTTTATCTGGTCTCTAATCATTAAAAATCTCCAATCAAACGAAAATGAATTAAAACCGGTTTACAGGGAGATTGCCACTTTTCTTTTAAATTATTATGGGGTTGGGGGTCTGCCTCTCTGCTCGCCACGATCACCAAACCCCGTGTAATCGCTTCACGATGCGGATTGGTATCGCAAGGCAATTCCTACTTTGCATACAATTTCAGTCGTATTATTTTGCGATCCCTTATTTTCTATGCATTCAAATTTTAGATTCCACTTGGTAAAAATTCGCTCCTCTCCTACACCTAATTTTGACGCGCCCTCATTTTTAAAATTTTTACTATATATTATGAATTATCTTAAAATTTCAAACAAATCACGTTGTTATGCTTCCTATTTTTGTTCGCGTCCCTCTCCCTCCCTCAAAACATGACGCGCCATTCTTTTTTTACAATTTTGTATCATGTGTTATTTACTATGTTAAAGTTTAAAGCAAATCACCTTGCTAGATTTCTAAATTTCAACAAAATCGCGTTTTGCTAGTACCAAAATCAACCACTAGGGAGCGCACTCTATTGTTAACAAAGCTGTATGCAAACGATACTCCGTTGAACAACCTATTAGTAGATATATTACTCAGGGTGGTAACGGTCTTAAAGAAAAATTTGAGATATTTGATGAAATTACTATTTGAAAATAGTGGTAACTAAACTTTTGACAATTTAGATAGATTTCGTAAGAAATACTACCGCACTATTGCGAATATACTACTATATATTCGCAACGGTTCAATTTTAGGAACAGGTAAAATTTTAGGGATAAAACCAACTCTTACTGACAAAAGAAAAAAAAAAAAAGATAAAACGAAAACAAAAAGGGACCTTATTGGATTACAATTGAAGTCTACCGGAATTTGGCGAAATACCGGATATAGCGCCAAGTTGGCGTAATTTTTGGCAAGTAATTTTAGTGGCCAGATTTGCAGATATATTGCCAAGTTGGTGACTAACATTTGGCGACAGAATCGGGTTCCCCCGATGCTAACCCCCTCTCAGCGAGTTTGCGGTATCTACGCAAATTTTCATTGGTCCATCGGTATCTACATATATTTTCATTGGTCCATTTCCAAATCATTACTTTTTTTAATTTATAAAAGGATAATTCAATTTTTTAACTAATTTCAATTTCAACCGGTGAAATTAGCGTGCTTTTAGAATTTGGGGTGTCTTAATGGGGGTTGTCGAGCGTAACTCGTATGAAGCAGAAACCACTAGTATTGTAAAAAAATATATAAAGCGATAAAATATTCCACAATACTATATCAATCTTACGTATCACTACTTAAGAGGGCTCAAAGCTTGAAAATTTTTCAAAAAATCGAATTTTTTGTGATCTATTTTGATTATTCAATTAATTCTGAACTCAGTGCAAAAACCGCATAAAAATATTTGCATTTTTAACGGGAGTTATAAGGATTTATGTATCAACAATTTCAAAGCTGCACCCATATAATTTCAACTTCAAGCCGCGTTTTCACGTTTTCAGAATTTCAAGTCGTGTTTTCTCAAAACTTTATTTTTGATGGCTATCCGTAAAATTAAAAAAAAAAAATATTTGATAGAATGGCTATATTTTTTTTTTCTTTTTTTTTTTTTTTTTTTTTTTTTTTTTTTTTTTTTGCATGCATATAACATTCTTATCTATAAAATGAAGTAATATATTTTAGATAGTTTAATATTTTGAGTATTTTTAATAAAAAAAATGTATTTTTAAAAAATTTTAAAAAATTTTTAATTTGAAAGTTTTTTTAATAATTTTTTTGAGTGGTAATTATATCTTTAATTCATTCTATCGAGTAACGTTTCCTGATCATTTTAAAGCAAAAATTAGGTTCTTATGTCAATTCAACTTTAAGATATCTTACGGATGGTGATATAACATATAAATTTTTTTTTTTCGAAAATTGTGTTACATAAAGTTTGCTACATTTTTTATTATATTACATTGAAGTACTTCATTTTATAATTTATAAGATTACAAACATAACTTAAAAATATCATAAAGTTTAAATTAATTACATTCAGTACTTATGTTTTTATATGGACTCGAAGCGAGAGCTCTGTTTACATGTTTTTTCGTATCGATCAAGCCCAAAGCCCCCTTAAAAGAATATCACTGAATTCTGACAAATAATGCTTTGTTGAATAACAATAAAAGACGATATTGCTTTGTGATTTATTATCATCTCGATTTTTAATCTGTCAAATATGTTATACAGTAAAGCATCGTTTATACGACGATCACTTATACGGCGTTTACATTTATACGACGTTTTAATGTGGTCCCGATTCATTCCTATTCATTTTAATGTAAAAATATATCTTTTATACGACGCCCAAAATCGTTTATACGTCGATTTTTCAATTTTGTATGAACTTATTTTTGTTTATTTTTCTTGTATATTTTACGAACGAGCGGAAGTTGGCAGCTATGAATGACACCAAAGAGCGTGTTTAAATGCACTCCACATTATAAAAATGTGGCCTGGTGTTCGATTAGTCTGAAAAATCAGCTTAACAGATGTTCAGAGATTGTGTAACAGATTACACTGGGAGGGGTCATTCTTTTTTCGGGGATGGTCAGCTTTCCCGACTTGATTTAAGTTGCAAATAGAGTATCCTTCTAATGTTACCAGTATTGGCGACTTTTAGTTGGCCATGCGGGGTTTTTGATCTTTGACTTCAAATGGAAAGGAAATGATGTACTGCAAATGAAAAACCTTTCGGTGAAACATAAATAAAGGTACGCATATTTAAATTGCTTACTAATCCCCCCCCCCCTCGTTTTTTGGTTATTTGTTTATTTTGGATTGTTTAATTTAGAAATTCATGCGCATCATCACGTTAAACATTAAAATCAAGTGAAAACAAAATTAATTCTAGTTTTGGAAGTGAAAATCGGTTATACGTCGTTATCGTTTATACGACGTTTTCCGGTAGTCCCTTCAGCGTCGTATAAACGATGCTCTACTGTACTTCATTTTAATTTGATCACTTTAGAACACTTTTAACTTGCTTTGTTACTATCCTTCATTCTTTACTGCATTATGCCTTATTAGACTATAACTGTAACAAGCTATGAGTTCGAAGGAAAAATTCAAGAACTTTATTAAATTAAACTATTTAATATGAAATCTAGAGTTGTACAATATTTTTTTTTCATTGAAATAAGTAATTTACTATATTATTATTTTCGAAAGTCCCTTAGGGGACTAAGAAAATAACTTAAAAAATAATTTAAAACCTTAGCTAATTAGGATTATTTTCTATACTCTTGTCTAAAATTACTGCTGAGATATGACGAAATCACCCAAAACTTTCGACCACCCCGTTTAATCCCATTTGTGTGGGAAGAATTAGGATTATTTTTCTATCTCCTAATTGATGCTGCAACTGAAATATAGCGAATTTTGCTTTTTCTTTTTTATATTGTGAAAATGACTTTGGTACGAATTACGAATTTCATAATACTATATCAATCTTTACATAACATTACTTAAAAGAATGCAGCTGAACTCTCACAAATAATGTTTTGTTAAAAACAATAAAAGAGGGTATAGCTTTGTGATTTGTTATCTTTTTTCATTTTATTCTGTCAGATATGTTATCTTTTACTATCCTTTAATCACCTTTGAACACTTTTAGCTAGCTGTATTTCATTCATCCATACTTTATTGTATTATGCCTTATTAGAATTTAACTGTAACAAACCTGTATTCATCGGCAGGATTCAATAACGTTAATGAAATAAACTATTTAATATGAAATCTCGAGCCGTGGAATATACTTTTTCATTGAAGTAAGTGGATTGTTGTATTTTTTCTCTTTCAAGAGGTGATCTGTATAAATTAAACCGAAATGTTAAATATAAAATTTTAACAAGGTTTTAGAATATTTGTGTTTGTATTATCAGTGTTCTACTACGATCTTTATAAATTACAGTATAATTTCAAAAATCCAGCATCATCAGAACCGAGAATAAACCGGATTTCTTAAAATTCCGGATTTCTGAAGGAATATCAAAAGTACTTCCGTTGTTTCTAAAAGCTCGTTTATTCATAATTTTATTCATAACCAAGTGATAATTATGTGATTGAAAAAAAAAAGAGAAAAATTAATATATTTAAAAAATCCTACTTCAATGGATATTTTCTGTGTTGCAAATAGTGATTAAAAAAAAAAAAAAAATCTAATAAACAGTAAAGTTCCTTTCGTGTAATCGTTAGTGTTATTTGCTCTGCTTTTTTTTTCTTCTATCACATATGTTACCGTTAAAGCGTATAATCTATTATTTCATAAAATATCTAGTTATTTCATGAAATAACTAACCAAGTCCGTTTAAAATTATTGAATGTTACGATTTAGCTAGTTATTTTATAGAATAACGGTTATCTAACCGTTAAAGCATTAAAGAAGACCCGCGAAAGCCGTTTCAACCGATTGTAGCTGATTTAGTCATAGTTTTGAATCATTCATGGCTATTTTGCAGTCAGTGTGTGTATATGCTGCATTTCTGAGACCTTTTCTTCGTTACTACTGTCATTAAATGTGCATGTTTTGTCAATATGCGTATTGAACTTGTTGTGTATTGTGCTTTAACGGTTAGATAACCGTTATTCTGTAAAATAACTAGCTAAATCGTAACATTCAATAATTTTAAACGGACTTGGTTAGTTATTTCATGAAATAACTAGATATTTTATAAAATAACAGATTACACACTTTAACAGTAACATATGTAATAAAAAAAAGCAGAGCAAATAACATTAACGATTACACGAAAGGAACTTTACTGTTTATTATATTTTTTTAAAATCACTCTGTGCAACATAGAAAATATCCATTAAAGTAGGATTTTTTTTAAATATTAATTTTTCTCTTTTTTTTATGCTCTTCCTAAGGTCCACAAACCTACTCTTTTATTTCGCCCTATCGTTTCTAATATTGATACTGCCTCTTATAAACTTACTAAGATCCTTTCTAAATCAATCGCTCCTTAATCTTCCACTAACTTTCACACAGTTAAAAACTCTATTGACTTTGTTGATAAAATTAAATGCCTTTCTCCTTGTAATTACAAAATGGTTTCCTTAGATATTAAATCTCTTTTCACTAACGTCCCAGTTCAAGGAGCAATTGACTGTTTGGAAAGAAGGCTACGCGAATTCCATCAATCTTCCATCGAGATTGACGAGATCCTGCAATTAGTTAGTATTTGTGTTAGTCAAATTGCTTTCCAATTTAATAATTCCTTCTATTTTCAAACGGATGGTTCGCCTATGGGCAATTCATTGTCTCCTGTATTATGTGACATTTACATGCATTTTGTGGAAGAAAGACTCTTCAGTTTATATAAATTTCCCTTCTGGTGTAAGTATGCTGATGATACTTTTATCTTAATTCCCTCTGAGCTGTATCTCCAAAATCTCCTTTCTCTTATCAATTATGTTGATCCTTGAATTCAGTTTAATATGGAAGTCGAAGAGAACAATTCTCTTCCTTTTCTTTCCTTAATGTCTTGGTTACTAAACACCTGATAGGTTCTCCAGCTATATTTATAGAAAACCTTTCGCTGTATCTCTTCCTCCGCATGCTTTTTCTAATCATCCCCCACTGCATAAAGTGGCGTCTTTTTATACTTTTGTTTACAGAGCACTTCGCATTTGTTCTGACTCTTCTGCTCTGAATAATGAAATTATTTATCTCAAATTACGCCCTTGCTCGTGGTTATAATCCCTCTTTGATTGACGAAACTCTGCATAAATTTAATAAGCCTAAACGTCTTCTTACTGATTCTAATAATTCTCCTAATATTAACTCTGGAGTTCTACCTTGTTATTCTTCTCTCTGTTTCAAAATTGCTAAAATTCTTTCTCGTTTCAATTTTAAAGTTATCTTCAAACCTATGAATAAAATTAAATTCTCGTCTTTGAAAAATCCTATTCCTATTAAGAACCTGTGGGGTATTAATTTTATTCCTTGTTCTTGCAATTTGGGTTACATTGGTCAGACCAGGAGAGCGTTGAAGAAAAGATTGGGCGAGCATCAGAAGTATATTGAAAATCAGGAATTATCCAGGTCTTCGATTGCTTCTCACTGTTGGTCTTCCAGTCATTATTTCAATTTTTCCATGGCCAGAATTATTTCTAATCCTGCCTCTCCTTCTCACTTAAATGTTCACGAAGCTTATTTTATTTGTAAAAATTCTAATACTTTTTTCAGTGACCTCTCATCATCCCCCTCCCTTTCTCCTGCGAGGAAATTACTCTTGTAATTTATATATATAGTATATGTGTGTATGTATATAAACATATATATATTTACAATTTTAATATTTTTATAAATTTTTCTTGTTTTATTTTATTTATTTATTAATTTTTATTTATTTATTTATTTATTATTATTACTATTATTTTTATTTTATTTATTTATTTATTTATTTATTTATTTATTTTTACTTTATTTATAAATTTAATTTTATTTTTATTTTATTTATTTTCGTTATTATTTTTATTGTTTTTCACCTCTTTCTCTCTCTTTTATTATTTTGGCATAACTTTTCTCTTCCACCTGTGCTCTTTCAGATAGCGCCACCTGTCGCACTCTTTGTAATCTCCTCCATCTTTCTTTCGCTTTATCTCGACTCTTTGCCCTTACGGACACGTGTTGGTTTAGCTGATGACAAGCTGTTATTGTTGTAGCTCGAAACGCGTCCTTCTTTATTTTTCCTTTTATGGTGATTTTACAAAGTGTTTTACTTTATTTATTAATTATCGCCAGTGTTTACGGTTTTTTTTTTTCTCTATTGCAAAACATTGTCTTAAGTCTGTAACTTTTTATTGTATTAATTTAAAAATTCGAAATTTTTATAAAACAATCTGACCCGTGATTTTATATTAATTTCAACTTGATGCACCCTGCTGCCCTTAAAAAAAACTGTCTTGACGGACAGACTGTCAAACGAATATGTGGTAGTAATTCAATGCAAAATTATGATTTAATGGTATTTCAACTTTTCCTCTTTATATATGAAAATCTTCCTTCATAATAGATTTCGAAATTCTAGGTCAACGGGGAGTACCTTATAGATTTTGAGAGTATATTTTGTGTGGGGGAAAAAGAGGGGGGGGGTTCGGCTGTAACCGTTTTTTTCCGGCTGTTTTTCAGCAGTTCCTAAATGTACGACTGAAAACGCTTAATGTTGTGTATTATATTTTTTCTTGTATAAATGTAGTATTGTTTTACTTGCATAAAATTACAATCCATTAAATTTGAATATTGCTTATTAGTTAAGATAGGAAGAAAAATATTCTCTTTCTTAATAATATCCAAACAATGTAATGTTGGGATATGGAGTTTGAGTTTTTTAAATATGTAATCACTGTAATCAGAGATGATTTTGAGACGCAAAGAGAAAAGATATCGTAAATTTATAGTGAGAAAAAAAAATCTAATTGTTTTGAAACTGTGACTTGATATTTTTATAAATGGACAAAATATCAACATTTAAAAAATATTTAAGAAAATGAAATATTTAAAAAAGATAATATTTAAATAAAATTATTTAAAATATTTAAAAAATATTTAAGAAAATGATCTGAAATTTTAGAAATATTTTAAAGTAAACCGTATCGAAATCGGACAATAATTACGCCTGTAGCAATGAAAACCGCTTGCCCTTTATGAATCCCGACTTTATCTTTACAAAAGTAAGTCTTTAAATTTTATTGTCTCATTTTCCAATTTTTTAAATTATACGTTTTTAATTTATAATATGTCTCATAAGGATTCTTTACGTTCAAAATTTGTAGCAAAAGAATTAATTTTTTAGAAACAGTGTACACATAAAAAGATCGAAAATTATAATCTTTTGTTGACGCATTATCTGCATAATAATAACAGAAAATAAAGATAACCTTTCCAAAATAAAAAATAAAAGAAATATAAGATAAAAATAACTTATTATTTAATTTGTTATTTTATATTTTAGTAATTTAAGTAGGGATTAAAACAAAAAATGTAAAACACAAAATCTTAGGTTCTAGCTTAGCGGAAAAGCATGTTATATTATATTTTCCCAAAAATTGTTTTCTTTTATGGATGAAAATGTTTAAAGGTATTCTCTCATGTAGTAAAATTAAAATATTGTTACTCTAATAGTTCTTGTCTAGCTCAGATACAGTTTATTAATAGATAATAATTTAATATTTAATGATATACTAATTTAAATTAATAATTTTTAATATTTGAAAAGTAAATAATAAGTTTCCCAGTGAGAATTCATTTCCATTTGTTAACATATTAAACGTATTCTTCTAAGGAGAAAATAAGTTAATAAAATTTACGACAGAATTCTTTCAAATCAATTTTCTCGAAATTTATCATTATTATTATTATTATTATTACATAATACAGTGAAACCTTCCAATGCGACCATCTCCCTGAAAGGCTGTTTTTTCATGGAACGAAATTTATTCTCATAGGCTCAATGCTAATTTTACCCATATTCAAAAACCATCCCAATTGAACTCACACCAAAAGTGACAAATTTCTTTGAAGAAAATGAAACAACTTCTTTTTTTTTTCCTCGTTTCTTGAAGAAACTTTTATTAAAAAAATAACTCTGGAGAGCAGATTATTCATCAAATTTCTAAACTAATTTTTCTGTTGTTGTTTTTGTTAATCAGGTAATATTTTAATATTTAAACAACCCTTTGTAATATTTCAGGCGATGGATTTAACTCTAGAGATAGATTAAGAATTACGGTCAATAAGGCTACCTATTCTGCCAGGAAACTCTCAAAGAAATAGATAAAGTAATGAAATATTACTTGTTCAAGGACAAAAGAAAAAAAAATGCATTTATTTACGGGACATTAAAAAGACTTGGAAATAAAGTTCTAAAAGAAAGAACCGTAAAATCAAAGCAAACATCAATATATTTATTTTTTAAATTCTGCAGTAATTAATTAATGTAATAAATTTCGTTTTTATACATAAATTTTTATATTTTTGCCTAATGTAAAAAAGAAATTTTAGTAACATTAATTCTTATCTTTTTTCAATAATTAAAATCTAGATTTAACATGACCTCCAATAAGAAAACACATCTGGGAGAGATCATTTTTTGTAGGAACGAAACGTGGTCGCTTTAGGGAAGTTTTACCATATCTTCTTCTGCTAAGCTCCTTAATTCGTCATCCTATTATAGATATTAACCCTGTTATTTAATGTTAAACATTTGACTACATTAGCTTAGCGCTATACAGGTCTTTCTTCTTTAATGTACAGATCAAAAATTTATATTCGAAATTATGAAGGAAGATGTGCATGTATGTGTGTGTGGAGGGGAAGAGGTAATTGGAAGGAGACTTCTTCTTTCTAGATTCTAAAATGTGACCAAAAAAAAAAAAAAAAAAAGAGTTTAGCTTATTTTTTGTTTACATTCTACATTTTAATTAGTTGGATGTGTCAATCCTAAAATTGTCTTCTATCTCATACGTACATCTTAATATTTCAAAAAAGTAATTACATATGTTAATATTTAATATTATTAGTTCTATACTATACCAACTTTGATTTTCAAGTTTGATTTGGTGATAGCCAAGCCAAGTTAAGTATGACTATCCAAAGACATACATCCAAATATCGGCGAGTGTTTTTACGATTTATTATTTAGTTAAAGAAATTTATTTTAACCATTTTTGAAACATCTGATTTTATAAATGTATATTTTCAGATGAGAATAGCAAAAATAATTATGTGTGCTAAATTAAGCGTTAATATAAAATTAGCACGTTTATACTGGATATTATGTAATCAGTCACATATTTTAAAATGCAGGATGCTTTCAGAGTTGATTGATTGAGAATGGATTTTTTTTTTTCAATTTGTTTGCCGAATCTTCTTACGATTTGTATTGGATAAATCATTTTAATTTTGAACTTAAATAAATCATTTTAGTTTTGAACTTGTCTTGAACTTTACTCACTAACTCCAAAAAATCAAATTAATGCACATATGTATAATAATATGCATGTTAAATATAATGCTCTTAATGTAATATTTTATTAACTATTATGTAAAAAATATATTTACTATGCAAAGCATGAAAATACTTTGCAAGCACTTTTTTTTTTTTTTACTAAACTTTGCTCATCCTAAGATTTTATTCTTCGGGCGCCCATGCTAAATAGCTTTTCTAATGATATCTCATTCAGAACAAAAATAAATAATAAAATCTAAAAGCATTGTAACGTGAATTTTCATTTCCGATTACGTCAGACACAGCTCCAGATATCAGTTACCTATGGTTTCAATGTACAAAGAAACACTTTCGCATTCTTATATTATTTTTATCTTTTCCTTTTCACCTTTGAACCGCAACACAGGTGCTTCACGGTGACAGTTCGGTTTATGTCAAACTTTTAGCAGATGAAATAATTTCAATAGTGCACCAAAGGAAAGCTAAAAATCCTCATTTTTTGTGACACAGAACATTGGTGAAATATGGCAGCGAAAGCAGTGGAATACTCATTAATTATGGAGTGAGTGTTTTAAATAAAATGTTTTTTTGTAGATTTAGTACTTTTACATCTTCAAAAAGTTTATGTCTCAAAAATATTTTTTAAAAAATAATTTGGAATTTGAAGAACATTTTAAAGCAAACGTTATCGAAATGCAGAGGTACAGAAAACGTTTTTATTCCCAACATTTCCTTTAATCCATATTGAAATTTCCTCAAAATTTTGCAATCTATTATAAATTTGTATACATTCTGTATTACGGTAGATATAGATTTTTTTCTCAAAAATTTCTCAACTTATGCACGACTATTTACGATACATGTTATTCAGAAAATGACTTAGTGAAAATCGCCATACGGATCTTTTTATTTGTAAAGAATTTTTTTTTTTTTTTTTTTTTTTTTTTTTTATTATTATTATTATTGGCGATTTATGTAATTCATCGTTAAAATCAAAATCAATTGTATATTTTTCTGCAAAATTTCCCCCGATCCTCTAGATCGCCTGATCGGACTTACTGAAACGAATCCCCTATCGAAATCGGATAAAAATTACGTGTTTAGCAATGAAAACAATTATTGATCATGATTTGCTCTTTATAAAAGTAAATATTTAAGTTTAATTTACTGATTTTCCAATAAAAAAAATTTTTCGTGAAACTAATAAATTGTTTATAAACGTAGAGTAATGAAATTTTACATTTATGTTGTTACATGTATGTTTTGTTAAACCTCCACATTGTCGACTAGATCAACAGATTTTATATTGTAGCATCTTTAAATATAAAAATTTTAATAATATCAAAATTATATTAATTTTTTAATTCTAAAAAACATTAGATAGGTTTAAAAGTGAAGATTTATAGAATGTTTAGCTTTAATTCGATATTATAAAATAGGTTCTATTCTATATCTTTATAAACATGTCTTGCAGCACGGAAAGCAAATTCATTTATTTTTATTTATTTATTTATTTATTTTTATCTATATTTTATATTGTCCTAAAAATACATTTATTAAATTGCAAAAAAATTTTTTTCTTTTTAAATCAATACTTTGTTGCACAAGATGTAATGATTTCATTTTAAAGTGAGAAAATGTTTTTGTAAATGTAACTTGGAACATGTCTTTTTTTATTGTTCTACTTTAAGTTTGATTCACCAAATTTGAAAAAAAAAAAGTGTTTACGTTTAAAAATATGATTTTTTAAATAAAAATGAATTTTTTTTTTCAAATTTTTATTTTTTTTTAATTGATATTTTAAAAAATGCTGATCAAAATTAAAATTTAGATATAACTGTTTATTTAAATGTAAAATAATAGCTATAGTAATAATAAAATTCTACAAATAATATTTGATTTACAACGATTTTAAAATACTCCACTTTTTTAAAAAATTTATAAATTTTAATTAAACAAAATCTGAGAAGTTTTTGCATGGGATTTCGTTTACAAATGCTATGGATAACAATCACAAAAAAATGCAAAATTTTAACTCAATAAATAAAAATTATTTTAAAGTGTGTCCCGGACCCCCTTAATTAAAATTGAATTTTCTTTTACACTTTGTACATCCGAGTGCTGTAACTCGGAAAACTCGAGCTGGATCCCTGGCTTATTATAATAAGTAAAGGATTTCTAAATTGCCCTCATTTTTAGAACAGTAAAAATGACAAACAGACAAGCATGCTTTCAGCTAATAAAAGACTATTTACTTTACAGTAAACTATTGTGTATAATGGCGTAAATCCATTTTTGATAAGATATGCTTATCTTAGTCATAAAATAAATAAATAAATGAAGAGTAATAAATTTAAACCTCGTTATAAAAATGTTATCTATGAAACTTTGTTTTCATCATCTCACCAACAACAGTAATATTTTCGTTTATCTAACAGCTTCAAATCAATTTTTTATTTAATGCTAAGCTGGACATAATTATGTATCGACTGTAGATATACAGGCTGTCCCAAAAAAAGATTGAAATGCGCTTTAGAATTTCTCTTGTAAAAGGTATGACAGCAAAATATTTTTTTTAATCCTTAAAATAAGGTAGGAAACGTAGAAAAATTTCTCAATAATAACAAGAATATTACAAATACTGCAACAAAAACTATAACATTTAAGAGTATTATAACGAACGGGATGGGATGCTGACTTATACTACTGCTGAGTATAATTTTGAAATGCTATTTAATCAATCAAAAAGGAAGATGAGTCACAAATTGACAATAGCATTCCTTAGACACGAAATATGTAAGCAAGTGTAAAAACATTGAACCACAGGAGCATAAAGCATGTAAATAAAGCATTATAAAGGCAGAATTAATATAAAGAGACAAAATTTTGACCAATTTGGTGTAAAATGTCCCCTTAACTCGGAAAACTTCTTTCCCTATTCGCTATGTGATTGATTTTAATATTTTTGTATTTTGCGATAATTTTTTTCGACTCTCTTAAAAGCATTTAATTCATTAGAGTTTTAAAGTAACATCCATATGTTTACCATGGAACTGAAAATTTACTTACAGTTTATGTGACGAGAAACTTAACGGAAAGTATCAGACAACATCCTCTTCTAAATGAAGACATTATTTATTTAAAAAAAGACTTACAATTAGGTTAATTTAATTACTTTGTTTATTTAATATTTAAAAATTAATAAAGAATATAAAAACATTTTCATTACTATAAGTGGGCTAATTAGAACTCCGACGTTGAAGAATGCTGGAAAATAATTTTAATGAGACTGTTCCTAAATCATTTTTCTTTTTCTTATAGAGAAGGAGCTACATTTAAGCTAAATATTTTATTAAATAAAATCAGCAAATTGTGCTTTAGCATGAACTTCTTAAATTATTAAAGTTTTTTAAACTATTTTCATAATTAAAATAAATTTTTCAAAAAATCCTTAACAGATGTAATAATTATGTTAATTAATGTGATGTAAAATCCGACAATGTTTATATTGCAATATACTGTGTTTATAATGGTTATGTATCTCAAGTTTTTCTTCGGTTTTATGTGGTTTTCTTATTCGTTATTTAGTGTTTAATATTAATCTGTAATAATTATTTTATTTATTGTGGGATATGTCTTAAATTTTATAGAGAAATTTATCGATTAAATTCTGTTTATTAATTTTATGTTATATTGTGCGGGAAAACTAAATAACACTTAAATATAGTAATGTCTTAATTAGCAAAAAGAAATTCCCTATTCATTATTTCCCTACGTTCTGATCTTACAGCTGGCAGACGGGGTTGTTGGTTTCGAACTAAAGTACTGCAAGGGTCGTATAATATTCTACCCGAACCCGACTACTGTTTCATATGCAAATTTATCACATATACAGTAAAGAACTTACACAATAAAGTTTAAATCCCCATCTCAAATACTAAAAAAAAAAAAAACTTAGTATTTTTTAAATTATAGAAGTGACAAAAATATGAATATGGGGGAAAAAACTTTTTAGTTACATTGATCATTGCATTAAATGTATTAATAAAATTTTCACTATCTCACGTTTTAATTGCAGTATAGATATTAATGATATGCCAAAATATTTACAATTAAACAAGCTTTCATTTAATATTTAAAAAAAAAAAAAAAAAAGAATGAATGAAACATTTTGACCAATTTTGGTGTAAAATGTCCCTTTTACACACAAAACTTCTTTTTCTATTCGCTACGCGATTAATTTATTATTAATATTTTTGTACTTTGATGTAATTTTTTTCGACTCTTAAAAGCATTTAATTCATTATTTAAGAGTTTTAAAGTAACATCCATATCTTTACCATGGAACTGAAAATTTACTTACAGTTTATGTGACGAAAAACTTAACGGAAAGCATCAGACAACATCCTCTTCTAAATGAAGACATTATTTATTTAAAAAAGACTTACAATTAGGTTAATTTAATTACTTTGTTTATTTAATATTTAAAAATTAATAAAGAATATAAAAAACATTTTCATTACTATAAGTGGGCTAATTAGAACTCCAGCGTTGAAGAATGCTGGAAAATAATTTTAATGAGACTGTTCCTAAATCATTTTTCTTTTTCTTATAGAGAAGGAGCTACATTTGAGCTAAATATTTTATTAAATAAAATCAGCAAATTTGTACTTTAGCATGAGTTTCTTAAATTATTAAAGTTTTTTAAAATATTTTCATAATTAAAATAAATTTTTCAAAAAATCCTTAACAGATACAATAATTATGTGAATTAATGTGGTGTAAAATCAGACAATGATTATATTGCAATATACTGTGCTTTATAATGGTTATGTATCTCAAGTTTTTCTTCGGTTTTATGAGGTTTTCTTTTTCGTTATTTAGCGTTTAATATTAATCTGTAATAATTATTTTATTTATTGTGGGACATGTCTTAAATTTTATAGAGAAATTTATCGATTAAATTCTCTTTATTAATTAACCGACTTCAAAGAGGAGGTTATGATTTCGACCTGTATGTATTTGTTGTTCACGCATAACTTTTGCAAATATGAACCGATTTTGATAATTCTTTTATTGTTTGAAAGCATATGAGGCCCATGTGGTCCCATTCGAATTTCATAAAATTCTGATAATTAGAACTTTTTTAAAAATAAAAACTCTAAATTTCAAATTCATTTTGAAGCAATCTACCAATTAGAAGTGTTCCTTTTGCATGCTTTTATGTTACACTTACATAGACACACGATCTTTTCACTGTTAAAAGTTTGAAGTTTTTGCTGCATCGTCACTTCACTGCTTTTATGGAATATCTCTATTTTGACCAATAAGAATTCACCATAATACAATGAAGTAATCATTTTCTATAAAAGCGATGGATAGACGATAAAGTAAAAGTTTCAAATTTTTAACAGTGTTTAAAGTGCAAAATCCTAACTGGTCGAGGGCCAGGATTCACATAAATTTTGCGCTGTTTGCGAAACGAGATTTATTAACAAGAAAATTTATTTAAAACATTGAAAAATTTGCTAAAATTCAGACTTCTGATTCGTTAATCTGGTTTCGCTAACAGCGCAAATTCTACCTGGATTCCGGACAAGTTCTCTTATGCAAGAAACCGGAAATATAGCATCTAGGGGACGTAGTGTGGAAATCGGCTATCTCAGGGCGTGTTCAGAGCAACTTACAAAAGTAACCAATGTTACCGACCGATTGTAGGGCAGTACGAAAGCAAATTGTGGCATCAATGAAAACTATTCTGTTGAATTGTAGCTAACGTCACACTTCGCTTTGATTTTCATTTCGTACTTGTCTACAATTGGTAAGTAAGTCGGTAAGTAACCGGTAAGTTGTGCTGAACACGCCCTCTGTAACACTAAAAAAAAGCGCTAAAATGTTCTATTCTTTAAATGTGCAACAATGCTAATGAAATTTAAAGATAGAAGAGACATCTTCAGGACATTTTCTAAAAATGCAAGAGTTATTGCTAGTCTAGATAATGTATCACGAAAATGCCGCAGATGTCGCTGTGATCGACACTTTGGAATTCAGTAGCATCGTTGCACATTTAAAGGATACAAATTTTTAGCACTGCTTGCATTGTAAAAAAATTGAACCCTTTTGCTGCATCGTCACTCCATCGCTTTTATAGGAAACGATTACTTCGCTCTATTATGGAGCATTTTCATTGGTCCAAACAAAGAAATTCTATAAAAGCGATGGCGTAACGATGCAGCAAAAGGGTTCAATTTTTTTACAGTGTCGATAGCAGATTTTCACTCCATGTATTCCAGACTCTCTCCTTCGAACAATGAACAGTTCTCAAAAAGGAAGGCTTATGATTGGTCAATCTTGTTTTGCTTAACAACGAATAATCCTTCTGGATCCTAACCACCGTTGCAGAGATGCTAGTTTTTTTTCAAAGTACGAAATCTTAGCTGGAACTATTCTCGTATCCACCAAAGTGAAAGATCCACATCGATCCAGACATGAGAATTCGATATCGAAAAGCTGAAAATTCATCTCTAAAGAGCCTTACACGTTAAAGCAAGAGTGTCTGTGTATCAGGGTGCTTGTTATGCCGAATTCACAAAGTGATTAAAGTACATTGCTATGTGCTAGATTTACATTTGGACAAATATAAATGAAGAAAAATTTTGATAAGCTTACCATTAAAGTTAAACTAGTTAACTTCTTTCACCCATAAAAAAAAAAAAACTCGTTCAGGCGACTACCGCCAAGTTCTGGAATATAAATTCTTAAATTTTCTGTACTTTGGAAAACCGCGTTTATCAAAGAACATTTTTAACTTCAAATATTGCTACTTTCATATAGACGCATGTTGAATCATGGTGTGATTTTGATAATATCCTCCTTTTTTGTTTTTATGACTGAAAAGGGTATTTTAATACATACGAACATTTAGAATTACTTTGCTATGCATTGAATCATAGATGCAACTTGACGCGCTCTGATTGTGTACGCGTACTTTAAACTGTAAAAAATCTGACCCTTTTGCTGCATCGTCACTACCCCGCTTTTATAGAATATCTCACTTTTGATCCAAGAGAATGCTCCAATAATAGGCTGAAGTAATCGTTTTCTATATTAGCGGTGGAGGGACGATGCAGCAAAAGGATCAAATTTTTAACAGTGTACCCTGTTTAAAACATCTTCAAAAATTACCTCTGTTTTTAAAGATTATATCTATTTTCTGACCAATGAAAACGCTCCATAGACGTTTTTAGATCACTCTCATTGGTCGGAAAATAGATAGTCTTTAAAAACAAAGGTAATTTTTCACAATAATTTTAACGTGTACTGATGGATTGTCAGCTTTTCAATGCCTATTTACGAAGTCTGTAGATTTCAATGTGGACCTTAAGGCACTACATTAGTTTCAGAAAAAGACCCGGATGTTAGTGTAAAGACTATGGGTGTGTTCTTTTCAAATATCTCGCTCAAATTTTAATATACTTACATGATTTTTTTTGCATAGGATAGCCGAGGATGATCTACAACCGGCCTAGTTTTTACTTCTTCGATTTTGCTTATGTATGTTTTATATAATGATAGTTTCAATTTCAGAACCGTTTAAACCGGTTTTGAAATTTAAAATAATTTTTTAAAAAAAATCTGAAACCAAAATTGAAAAAGTAAATACTAGGTCGGCTGTGGAATATCCTCAGCTATCCTATGCAAAAAAAAAAAAAAAAAAAAAAAAAATCACGTAAAAATTTTAAAATTTGAGCGAGATATTTGAAAAGAACGCCCCCATAGACTTCACATTATCATCCGGGTCTTTTTCTGTACCTAGTGTGCGGCCTTAAAGTTTGCTGGATGAGATAAATTTCCGAAATGTTAAAGCTTAAATGGACAAATTCTCGCATCCACTAAAGCGGAAATAGACATCGATACCAATCGACATCCTTAAGTTTTTGAAAAGATGAAAATCCTTTAGTATTTTGCTCCGGAGGAAAAAATTATCTCTACATATCAATGCAAAATAAAGTGCATAGATATGTGTAGCAAAATTATCTTTAGATTCAGATTTGGTTACCGGATTAGACACCAGAATGATTTCAGATTTTGTTCATGTGGGATTCCTCGATGTGAATATGACGACACATGGATCACAGTATACGATTGATTGAAAAGATTCTGGACAAAAATGAATCATCAAGGGCGTCTTTGTGGCCGAGTGGTTAAGACACCACGCAAGTAAAGCGAATACATCAGAACTCAGCAAAGTGCGTTTATTAGTAATGCGTTGCAAAGAGCCATCATATGTCAATACACATAATTATGTATTACGGTATAAATAACTAAAAAGTAGGAAATAAATTTAACTTTTTCAAAAAAATGTATAACTGACTCCAAAAAAAAAAAAAGCGCTAAAAAGAATTAAATAATTCTATAAAATTCTCTAATGACAAATCGTTATCCAATAACCACACATTGACTATCATGTACCGGAATAAAACGGTTAAATTTAATATATAGAATTTAATATCCACCAAACATAGGTTTTCCAGAGAATATTTTTTACAAGAGATTAATTTACATATTTTTGATTTAATTTTTGAATATATACACATAAAAAGTGAGGAATTATTTTTTGAAGTTGGTGCCAAACTATCTTAAGTATAGTAAGAATTGTGGATATATTATGTCTAGTACCGTAAATAAAATGGGGAAATCATTATCGATTATGATTGTTTGGCACCAACTTCAAAAAGTAATTCCTTATTTTTTATATGTATCTATTCAAAAGTTAAATAAAAAATAAGTAAATTAATCTCTTGTAAAAAATATTCTCTGGAAAACCTATGTTTGGTGGATATTAAATTCTATATATTAAATTTAACCGTTTTATTCCGGTACATGATAGTCAATGTGTGGTTATTGGATACCGATTTGTCATTAGAGAATTTTATAGAATTATTTAATTCTTTTTAGCGGGTTTTTTTTTTTTTTTTTTTTTTTTTTGAGTCGTTTATACATTTTTTTGAAAAAGTTAAATTGATTTTATGTTATGTTGTTAACTAAATAACACTTAAATATAGTAATGTCTTAGTTAGCAAAAAGAAATTCCTTATTCATTATTTCCCAACATTTTGATCTTACAGCTGGCAGACGGGGTTGTTGGTTTCGAACTAAAGTCCTGCAAGGGTCGTATAATATTCTACCCGAACCCAACCCGAGTACTGTTTCATACGCAAATTTATCACATATACAGTAAAGAACTTACACAATAAAGTTTAAATCCCTATCTCAAATACGAAAAAAAAAAACAAAAAAAAAAAAAACCTTAGTATTTTTTAAATTATAGAAGTGACAAAAATATGAATATGGGGGGGGGGACTTTTTAGTTACATTGATAATTGCATTAAATACATTAATAAAATTTTCACTATCTCACGTTCTAATTGCAGTATAGATAATAATGATATGCCAAAATATTCACAATTAAACAAGCTTTCATTTAATATAAAAAAGAAGAAAGAAAGAAAGAAACATTTTGTCCAATTTTGATGTAAAATGCCCCTTTTACACACAAAACTTCTTTTTCTATTCGCTACGCGATTAATTTATTATTAATATTTTTGTACTTTGATGTAATTTTTTTCGACTCTTAAAAGCATTTAATTCATTAGAGTTTTAAAGTAACATCTATATCTTTACCATGGAACTGAAAACTTACTTACAGTTTATGTGACGAAAAACTTAACGGAAAGCATCAGACAACATCCTCTTCTAAATGAAGACATTATTTATTTAAAGAAGACTTACAATTAGGTTAATTTAATTACTTTGTTTATTTAATATTTAAAAATTAATAAAGCATATAAAAACATTTTCATTACTATAAGTAGGCTAGTTAGAACACCGACGTTGAAAAATGCAGGAAAATAATTTTAATGAGATTGTTCATAAAGCATTTTTCTTTTTTCTTACAAAAAAGCAGAGGCACATTTAAGCTAAATATTTTATGAAACAAACTCAGCAAATTGTACTTTAGCATGAGTTTCTTAAATTATTAAAGTATTTAAAATATTTTCATAGTTAAAATAAATTTTTCAAAAATTCCTTAACAGATCTAATAATTATGTTAATTAATGTGACGTAAAATCAGAGAATGTTTATATGCAGTATATTGTGCTTTATAATGATTATGTTCCTTAAGTTTTTCTTCTTTTTCATGTTTTGTGTTTCTTTATTCAGCGTTTAATATTAACCTGTAATAATTATTTTATTTATTGTGGGGTATGTCTTAAATTTTATAGTGAAATTTATCGATTAAAATCTGTTTATAATTATTTAAAAAGACTTACAATTAGTTTAATTTAATTATTTTGTTTATTTAACATTTAAAAATTAATAAAGCATATAAAAACATTTTCATTACTATAAGTAGGCTAATAAGAAAAAAAAAAGAAAAGAATGAGAAATCATTACGTACCTTAAGTTTTTTTTCTTTTTTTTTTTTTTTTCTTTTCTTTTTTTTTTTTTTTTTTTTTTTTTTTTTTTTTTTTCATTATTCAGCGTTTAACATTAATCTGTAACGATTATTTTATTTATTGTGAGATATGTCTTAACTTTTATAGTGAAATTTATCGATTAAAATGTGTTTATTGATTTTGTGTTATGTTCTGAGTTAAATTTAAATAACAGTTAAATATAGTAAATGCTTTAATTAGCAAAACGAAATTTCCTATTCGTTAAGGTAAAACATTCTGATCAGATAACTAGTAGAATGGGGGTGTTTATTTCAAACTGGAGCCCTATAAGTGTTGTATCGCATTCTATCCAAGCTCTATCCAATACCCCCCCCCCCCCCAATATACAGGGTGAGTCATAAATATCGAAACAATAGACTATCTCCTTAAATATTGCCCCTAGACCCATACTTCCAATTGCAAAATTTCACCAAAAAAGGTAAATTTTTTGATAAGATAAGTTGCAATTCCATGGGGGGTCTATTTTAAAAAATACAAAAATTAAATTTTTATACGGCCCCCAGAGGATAAAACTTCCAATTAGAAAAACTTTCCTCATCCATTCCTGAATTGAACAAAAAAAAATTCCATCTTGATATCTCCAAAACTCAGAGAGTTATGACAATTTTAATAAATTGTGAGGTTTCAAGGGATCAGACACAAATTGAAATGCGTGTAATTGAAGAAACAATGTTGCTGTATGTTGTCCAGGAAACATTTATTTTATTTATTTATTTATAGAGTTTGAATTTTGAATGTTTTTTGATGGTTAACCACATAATTTGTAAGCACTATCACATCATAAGCTTTCTTAATAATTTTTTTTCCAAAAAATTTAGAGTAAATTAAAATTGTCATAACTCAAAATATTATTTGTCGCGTTGAATTTTTTTCTTTTAATTAAATGAAAATGTTTAATTTTCAATTTGATTCAGCATTTTAAATAATATTTAAAAAAAATAAAAGTATTTAAAATAGAAATTTAAGAAAAGATGCAATTTTTTGTGAACAAATCATATTTTTTAAAGTAAATTTTCTGAGGTGAAAACATCTTTCGGCAATTTTTTTTTTTTTTTTTTTTTTTTTTTTTTTTTTTTTTTTTTTTAATTGAGGTGTTAAAAAACTATTGAATTGTTACCGTAACCAACGGTTACTGACTTATGATGTAAGTTTAAAAATGAGAAATACTGAAATAAAAACATCTGATGAAGAAAAGTGCATTTAGTTTTAAACAAAGATTGGCTCCTAACGTTTAAATGCTTTTTTAAAAGTGTCTAGGTGATTAACTCCTCCTTGTGTAGTTTCGATTTTAGATTTTGTTTAAGTTTTGCCATTTTCGCCTTCTTTAATTACTATTTAAATGAGTCAGCTTATTTAAACTTAATTTTTTTATCACGCCGACTTCAATTTTTTTCATTGTTTTACCCATGTCAACATCATATTTTTCTTGTTAAAATTGCCACTACACGATGCGTAAAAGATGCCTTTAATTACGGGCCTCCAAACTGGTAGACGGTAGGTACTGGGTTCGAACCCAATCGCAACCATCGGCCTAACCGTTGAAAGTTTTCCGTGGTTTTTTTCGAACACTGTATTTCCTATTGCAGATAGGCCGGAATAAAAAAAAAAAAAAAAAACAATTTCCAACGTGTTAACCGCTGTAAGCGGACTCAAAGGCCACTGCGCTTTTTTTTTTTTTTTTTTCATTTTTTAGAGTTTAACATACAGTTTTCAGTTCAAATACAAATACATTTTAAATTTTGTTTAACTTGCGAATCAGTTATCTTTTTAAAACAAGAACAGGTGTTTAATGAATCTTCGGCATATTTCATTTAAACGTTTTAAGTTGAAATTATTCAATTGAATTTCTTAAATGATGTTTGGTTCGAACGCATTAAACCTTGATCAATTAAATACACTTAGAATGAAATATTAGTGGGAGCTTAGCATAAAAAAAAAATACGCAACAGAAACGTTATACTCTTCGACTTTAACATTCGAATAAATATTTCTTTTTAATGCCGAGCCGTTTGGAATAAAAAAAAATACTCGGATGTAGCAATCGGTGGACTCTAAAGATACGAAATTCCGTGGATTAGTACAAGATATCACTGAAATCGTATAAACTATACAAAATTCATTATGAAAACGCCATCCGAAAGATGATTGATACAAAAACGTAAACAAAACCAATTCATGTCAAGAAGTAACTGCATCTGACTTTTTATGGAAATTCCTGCATTAGTTCTTAAAGTAGAGCTATTGCAGAAATCGTAACAAATTCAGTGCTGCAGCGCCTCTCGTGGAGCCATATACAACAAAATATAAATTACATCAATTCACGTCAAGGAATAACTGAATCTGAAGATTGATGATATTCCTTGCATTCTGGAGATACAGCGATCGCAGAAATCGCACAAAAGCCTTTACAGTAGGGTCACCTGTTAAGCGATTCACACCAAAAACTAATCAGCATCAATGTATATCAAGAACTAAGTAAATATAATTTTTATTCAATTTTGTGTATTAGTTCTTGAGATAGCGCGCTCTCAAAATGTATATCATATACAGAGATACAGAAGCAGTGACTCACAGACAGACATTTTGTAAAAACATGTTTTTCGGTATCTCTGAGCCCTAAAACGTGTGAATCCGTCGAAAATCGGAATTCAAAATTTTCATGAATCCAATACTTTTCTCTTGTAAAGATAGAAAAAAGTAAAAATATGTTTAAAACCACATAAATTTTGAAGCTGAATAGTACAAACTAGATTTTTGAAAAAAATTCTAAGTAATTTATTAAAATATATTTCCATTAACATTAAAATGTACAATAACATTAAAATATATTCCATATGATCCAGTTAATAGAAGGGTCATTATCGCTATTACTATTTTTACTAAACTTATTGCCTGCGGCAATAAGTTTTAAAGACACGGTTAATGAGAGTTTAATTAATATCACTTAATTTAATAACACTTTTAATAAGTGTTTAATAAGACGGTCCGATCAATGGGTCGTGCCATTTACGAACCTGGCGCCAAGCTCGAGATATTGCAGACATCTAGCATATGTCAAGGAAGTTAAAAGCAAAAAGCTATACGCTTTTATTTTATATTTAAAAGTTAAAGTATTGTCTTGGGTCTACATTTAACAATGCCTAAATTAATGGTCGATCCCTAAATTGTATTTCAAATGAACTGACATCGCTGCACTCAGATGTATGCTAAAGTGGTGTAAGTCACGAATTTTGAAAAATTTTGGATTTTAATATTATCCAGGGATTTGCAGATATCGAGATGAATTTTTTTTTGTTCGATTCAGAAGAGGATAAGGAAAATTTTTCTAATTGGAAGTTTTATTCTCTGGGGGTCGTATAAAAATTTAATTTTCGTATTTTTTAAAATAGACCCCCCATGGAGTTGCAACTTATCTTATCAAAAAATTTACCTTTTTTGATGAAACTTTGCAATTGGAAGTATGGGTCTAGGGGCAATATTTAAAGAGATAGCCTATTGTTTCGATATTTATGACTCACCCTGTATATATAAAATATGTATATTGTCAACCTGAATTTGACTCGAACCCGGAATGAAGGAAAATTGGTACATATTTTCGGGACTCTTTAAAAACATTTAACTCATTATTTAAGAGTTTTAAAGTAACATACATATCTATCATAAAATTGAAAATTTACTTACTTCTGTGATGAAAAAATTTAAGGCAAGCATCAGATTACATCATCGTTTAAATGAAGACATCATTTATTTAAAAAAAGACTTACAATCAGGCTAATTCAATTACTTTGTTTATTTAATATTTAAAAATTAATAAAGCACATAAAAAACATTTTCATTACTATAAGTGGGCTAATTAGAACTCCGACGTTGAAGAATGCTGGAAAATAATTTTAATCAGATTGTCCTAAATCATTTTTCGTTTTCTAACAGAGAAGGAGCTACATTTAAGCTAACTATTTTATTAAATAAAATCAGCAAATTGTACTTTAGCATAAGTTTCTTAAATTATTAAAGTTTTTTAAAATATTTTCATAATTAAAATAAATTTTTCAAAAACTCCTTAACAGATGTAATAATTATGTTAATTAATGTGATGTAAAATCTGAGAATGTTTATATTGCAATACATTGTGCTTTATAATGGTTATGTACCTCAAGTTTTTCTTCAGTTTTTATGGTTTTTTTTTTTTTTTTTTTTTTTTTTTTTTGTTATTTAGCGTTTAATATGAATTTGTAAAAATTATTTTATTTATTGTGGGATATGTCTTAAATTTTATAGAGAAATTTATCGATTAAATTCTGTTTATTAATTTTATGTTATGTTGTGCGGGAAAACTAAATAACACATAAATATAGTAATGTCTTAATTAGCAAAAAGAAATTCCCTATTCATTATTTCCCAACGTTCTGATCTTACAGCTGGCAGACGGGGTTGTTGGTTTCGAACTGAAGTCCTGCAAGGGTCGTATAATATTCTACCCGAACCCGACTACTGTTTCATATGCAAATTTATCACATATACAGTAAAGAACTTACACAATAAAGTTTAAATCCCCATCTCAAATACTAAAAAAAAAAAAAACTTAGTATTTTTTAAATTATAGAAGTGACAAAAATATGAATATGGGGGAAAAAACTTTTTAGTTACATTGATCATTGCATTAAATGTATTAATAAAATTTTCACTATCTCACGTTTTAATTGCAGTATAGATATTAATGATATACCAAAATATTTACAATTAAACAAGCTTTCATTTAATATTAAAAAAAAAAAAGAATGAATGAAACATTTTGACCAATTTTGGTGTAAAATGTCCCTTTTACACACAAAACTTCTTTTTCTATTCGCTACGCGATTAATTTATTACTAATATTTTTGTACTTTGATATAATTTTTTTCGACTCTTAAAAGCATTTAATTCATTATTTAAGAGTTTTAAAGTAACATCCATATCTTTACCATGGAACTGAAAATTTACTTACAGTTTCTAAGACGAGAAACTTAATGGAAAGCATCAAAACATATCATCTTCTAAATGCAGACATCATTTATTTAAAAAAGACTTACAATTAGGTTAATTTCATTGCCTTGTTTATTTAATATTTAAAAATTAATAAAGCATATAAAAATATTTTCATTACTATAAGTAGGCTAATTAGAACACCGACGTTGAAAAATGCAGGAAAATAATTTTAATGAGACTGTTCATAAATCATTTTTCTTTTTCTTACGGAAAAGGGGAAGCACATTTAAGCTAAATATTTTATTAAATAAAATCAGCAAATTGTACTTTAGCATGAGTTTCCTAAATTATTAAAGTTTAATAATAATAATAATAATAATCAAACTTAAACTCGACTCGAACCCGAAATGTAAGAAAATTGATACATATTTGAATACAATTATGGTAAAATAGACTACAATTATAACTTTAATATCCTTAATAATATATATATATATATATATATATATATATATATATATATATATATATATGTACATTAGTTTTTTTTTTCATTTGATAAATATTCAGGACTTCCTTTTGAAAAATCAGGTCAACAAGAACGCTACCAGAAAGAGTCAAAACCTGATCCGGATTTAAAATATTTAAAGTCAACATGACCTGTTTGGAAAAAAATTTATCATCAGCCCGGGCTGCCAGTCGAGTCTCATTTTGATTAAATCGAGTTATCCACTCCCATGCAAAGTTTTTGTTCGAAGCTATTTCACGTTAGACGGTCTTGTCAATCCGAATTTCGCACTTTTTTTTCCGAATAACACATAATAAACACATAATTTAGAATAACACACAATTCAAATAACACATTATATATTTCGAATAACACATAATAAAATAAAATATCTAATAACTAAAGTTAACCCGACCTGTTTGCAATTGAAAAAAAAAATTATCACCAACCAGAGCCGCGAGTCATGTCTCGTTTTAGTTAAATCGAGCTATCCAACCCGATGCAAGGTTTTTGTTCGAACTCATTTCACGTTAGTCGGTCTTGTCATTCCAAGTTTCCCATTTTTTTTTTTTTTTAAACTGTTTGGGAAAAATGGTTGTTGTCCTTTGGTGGAGAATTTGGAAATCTGAACTATATCTGAATCTTTTTATTGGTTGAATTCCGAAACTTATTTTATTTCATTCGTTTTCTGATTTGTTCAAGTTTAATGTCCAAATGTGGAATACTTCTGTTTTTTATTTTATTCGTTTTCTGATTGATCCAAGTAGAGACTAATATCATGTTTTCCAGATTTTCGATACATTTTCTGCAACTAGCACGGTTGCAAAGTGAGTGAGTTAAATGTCATACTGTAAGGCTATTTACATGGCTTTTAAAATGTCACATGGAGTAAATCATCTTTACACGGCGATTGCCACAAGAACATGTAATAAAAAGAAAGAATATAGATGAAGTAAGGTGGCTGCGGATGACGCCAAAAATGTAAGCCCAAAATCCTCTACATTAGATCCCCCCAAAAAAAGTATGCTTTCGGGAAAAAAAAATTAAGATTGAGTTTTTAATTAATAATACAATGAAATGCTATTTTAGAATGCTTAAGTATAAGCGAATTGTTTTCAATTAGAAAAAAAATGCACGGCTGATGTCAAAGAATTCAGTCCATGTTCACGTGCTTGTTTTGTTTGGGCCGAATGAGAGCATTTAAATTTGAACAATATCGAGCATCATATTACAAACCGTTTTTAGGGCTCACTACATCTCCATCTATCTTTTTCCTCCATGGCACAAAACGCTTAATAAACAATCTACTATTGCCCTTAACATTTTGCAATCTGCATATCATTCATTTTATATATTTTTCCCCCTTTTTAAAATGAAAATATTTCATTTATTAAGCTATAATTAATTTTGCGAAAATAATTACAAAATTTTGAATAGATAGTTCAAATAACACTTTGTTTTTACTTTCCTAGTGACATATTTTTAAAGGAAACAGGGCAAAAATAACTGTATTAATAAATTTATTAATTCTATCAAACATAAATCAAAGTAGTGAATTTTCCATAGTCGGGGCTCACGCTAAATTCTAAATCACAATTCTCGAATTTTCTCCTTAAATAATATCAAGATAAAAATAAAATGGTCATTCTTTATAAAAAATGCGTTCAAGTTAATATAAACATCAATTAATTTGTTTTTATGACTTTAATAATGATTTCAATTAATCTGAAATCTATTGCATGTATCTAACACAATCGATAATTACATATTTTTTAGTCTCGTGTGTTTAAGTATGATCAAAAAGTTATTATTCACTCAAATAAAATCGTATCTGATTTTGAATTATAAACAATATATTAAAATAGCAAGTAAAGCCTTTGTGCCATGTATAAAAATAGAAAAACAACATTTATAAATGCACAAACAATGCATGAAACAATAGTAGGAAACAGACATCTCGAATCTACTAAAGAGATTATTCATCAGTGCAAGACACAGTTTGCTATAAAATTTAAATTATAAGCAATATATTTATGATTTTTAACCTAGTATCATTTATTTGATTTGATGTCGTTAGATCTGTCATGATATTACACTGGAAAAAAGCTGCAGCAAAGATTCCAGACAATGTCCGTAAAAAAACGGACTTTATTACTATATCAACGGACTTTGCAATTACATTACCGGATATTGGCCGTAAAACACAAAAGAATACGGAAATTGACTGTTTATGTGAAAAAAAATGACATATTTCGTAAATTTATTGGACAATTCACAGCAAAATACCGTAAATTTTAAATTATTTTACAGTGTATATTGCGTTAGGGAGTTTTGTAAAATCAAAAATTATCTTATTTGCTTTAATGTAACGTATTTTAGTTTTAGCTTTTTTGGCTTGTCTTATGGATAAATTGTTGATGTTAAAAATAACTGTGTTGATCTCACATCTGGAATGCATATCGTGCTTGCGAATCAACAACAAGTAAAAATGTTAACTGCTGTTGTAAATGCTGCTTAAAAAAAAAAAAAAAAAAAAAAAAAAAAAAGATTCATCCTAAAATATTGTGATTACCAGATTTCATGACCACAGTAATTTAAAAATTAATAATTCATAAAAGTTTTTCATCGGATATATCTGATTAATAAAAATTCACAGAAATAACAAAATATCATCGTCGCATGCCCACGCTAAATTAATGAATTGTAAAATCGCATTGTTACTGAATGTTTTTAAAAGAGCGTTTTTTTTTCCTTTTTTGACTATTTTTCTTTTTATTAATAATATCTAGTTTTTAGAAAAAAACATTACATAATTAAACATGCAACTAGGAAAAAGTGTTACTAAGAATGGAGCACTTTAAATCATGAAATTATGTGTGATTTTTTTAAATAAAACGTAAGTTCTTTTAAAGCAGTGTTTTTGTGAATTATTTTTATTTTTATTAATTAATGAATAAATAAATTGTGAGACATTTCAGGGTGCTTGCCAAACATGATACAATAAGATATTTTTTTTATGAAATTAAAAATCTACTGCTTTCATAGAAAATAATACAAAATATAGTTAAAAAATAAAATTTACATCTTCATTTTTTTTTCCTCGAAAAGATTCAATTTTTGCCAGAAAACTATGGTGCTAAAGCATTTTTGCAAGGACTTTTTCAGAAACTAGTAAAATAATAAAGTTAAAAGTGAACTGTATGTGCCCGCTAATAAAACATCCAATGAAATGTAAATATCAGTATTTTTGTATTCACTTCTAATACACTGGGAAGAAATAAATAAAAAAAAAAAAAAAAAAAAAAAAAAAAAACTGCAGCAGAGATTTCAGATAATGTCTGTAAAGAAACAGACTTTATACCTATAAGAACGGACTTTGCCATTAAATTAACAATTTTTGACCATAAAACAAAAAAAATTACGGAAGTTGACCATTTATGTGAAAAATGTGACTTATTCCTTAAATTTACTGGATAATTCACGGTAAAGTATCGTAAATTAACAATTTTTTTACAGTCTAGACTGTTAAAAAATAAAGATAAAAATATGCTTATTTCCTTTGAATCAAATCCATTAATTTAGCGCATTCTTTTCCGAGCAAATTAACATATTATTTAAAAGAATATCACTAATACTGAAAAAAAAAAAATAATTTTAAAGAATGACTGACACATTAAAAGCTTTTCAGAAGATTAATTAGTACTTAGTAAAGAGCAATTTTAAATTTAACTTTATTTATTCATTTTTTCAGAATTTTCAACAAAACAAAATGAAATCTGTAAAAAGAGAGTTTAAAAGCAAATTGAAAAACTTAAGAGGAAAAAATAAACAAGATTTTATTTGTGCTTTTAAATCAACACATAAATCACCAAACATGTCATACAAATCTACATTGTTATTCCAAAAACTTTAAAAAAAGGAAATTACTGCATGAAAATTCAGTAAATCCATGTCATTTAAAAAAGGACATTTTATATTTTATTAATTTCAAAGCCATACGAGTTTGTTTATGCTATCAAAAGAATACAAAAGAGGAATTATCGAACCAAAATGTCAAATTTGAAAGAACTGATTTAGTTAGGGATGATTTTTTTTTAAATCTAAATAAAAAACCATTTAGGTAACTCCGGTTGATTAATTAGCTTTTTAAACTTTAAAGTAACCATTTCATTTTATTTCTACAAATTAATGATATTTTTTGTTAATATTTCTACTGAATTTCTTGTATTGAAGTTGTTTTTTATTTGTTTGTTTTAGTGACAACGGTTTTAAGGAAAAATTATGTTTTATAAGCTCTTGATATGCTATATCTTTCAAACAGAAAGAAATATCGTTCCATTATTTAAGACAGCCGTAAAACAAAGCAGACGTATCATTATACGGCTCAATTTGAAGAACTTTTTATTGGATCACATTTCTTGTGGCATTAAAGTCACAAAAATAGGTTTCATTTAATGATCCGCTGATGGTGATCTGAAATGACTTTGAAGTCGAACTCGTCGGCCTCATAAGAATCGAATCCAATTAATGATCTGCTGACAACCTATATGTAGGGCCCAAATAATTATCTATTGATAATCAATATGCCGTGATTTCAAAGTGGAGCTCGTCAGCCTCACAGCAATAAGGCACAATTAATGATCTGCTGACGACCGATATATAAAGTCCAATTAATGAACCATTGATGACCAATATGCCGCGATTTCGAAATCAAGTTCGTCGCCCGCACAAGAATAGGGCACAATTAATGATCTGCTGACGACCGATATATAAGGTCCAATTAATGATCCATTGATGACCAATATGCCGTGATTTCGAAATCAAGCTCGTCGGCCTCACAAGAATAGGGCACAATTAATGATCTGCTGACGACCGATATATAAGGTCCCATTAATGATAAATTGATGACCAATATACCGTGATTTCGAAATCAAGCTCGTCGGCCTCACAAGAATAGGGCACAATTAATGATCTGCTGACGATCGATATATTAGGTCCAATTAATGATCCATTGATTACCAATATGCCGTGATTTTGAAGTCGAGCTCGTCGGCCTCAAAAGAATAAGGCACAATTAATGATCTACTGATGAACGACATACCGTGAAGTTGGAGAGTCGAACTCGTCGGCGTCACAAGAATCAAGTCCAATTAATGATCTGCTGATGACCGATAGGTCGTGACGTCGTCGAAGTCGAACTCGTCGGCTTCACAATAATAGGGTCCAATTAATGATCCATTGATGACCAATATGCCGTTATTTCGAAGTTGAGTTCGTCAGCCTCACAAGAATAAGGCACAATGAATGATCCACTGATGACCGATATGTCGTGAAGTTGAAGTCGAGCTCGTCGGCGTCACAAGACTAGGACACAATGAATGATCCACTGATGGCCGATATGCCGTGACGTTAAAGTCGAGCTCGTCGGCGTCACAAGAATAAAGTCCAATTAATGATCCGCTGATGGCCGATCTGCCGTGACGTCGAAGTCGAGTTCGTCGGCTACAGTGGCGCCAAGTTATATGGGCGCATGGAGCTCGAGCCCACCCAATAATTTTGAATCATAGCGTACTTAATTTTTATTGTTCTAGTTATTTAATTCATTATTATTTTATTATTAATTTTTCTCCTTAGAATAAAATTTATTTTTGCCATTGAACATGTGTTTTAGTTCTTCGATTGAAATGTTTTGCTCCATGTTTAACTTTCTGCTAATTCAATTTGTAGTCATGTTCATGATATCATGACATTACAGTAATTATCAGTGTCTTTATACGGAAAAATGCATGATGTAATTTAATAAAATTGAAACTTTATTAAAACATGATATCTTGACTTGAAATTCTCATCTTACACCATCTGTCAACCCTTCAAAAAAAATTAACTGGTCGCATCATTTTACAAAAATATTTTTGATCCCACCCAATATTTTTGAGCTAACCCAATATTTTTCAAAAGTTGGCGCCACTAGTCGGCTTCACAATAATAGTGTCCAATTAATGATACGCTAATAACCGATATGCCGTTACGTCGAAATCGAGCTTTTCAGCATTTTCTGTAGGTGGCATTGACACAACTGAGGAGATAAGACTGTGCTTTGTAAAAAGAAAATTAAAACCCCGCTCGTGAATGGCACCTTTCCACCTGTTTTTCATTATTAATAGGAAACCCGTGAAATACGTATCTGCGAAATTATTGCTGATTTATCATGCTCAAACTGTAAATGAGATAAGAAACCGTTTATTTTGAAAGTAAAACAAGCCCATTTTGTAAAAAAAAAAAAAAAAAAAAAAAAAAAAAAAAAACTAGTTAAGGTTAAATGTTATTACATGAAGTTTATGTTTTTAAGCAATTTACAATAAATATCTTTCAATATCAAAATAAATTTGTCAGTAGTAAGTCAGTAGGTCAATGTATTGATTTCAAGTGTGTTGATTTTCAAATGTGTTGATTTTAAATGTGAGGCGTCCATTTTAAATAAAATTAATTTTTATATTGCATATTAGCAAGCACAGAATTTCATCATGAATGCCTTTACAATCATCATTATCTAAATTAAGAAATGTAATTATATGCCTATGCCCAATTGCTGAATATTTCTTCGCATTTTTTTTTTCTTTCGCATAAAATTAAACTTTTTTTTTCATTTTGTTTTACTAAAACTTTTTTTTAAAAAATAAAATGAAATATTGAAACAAAATAAATAAGTATATAAAATAAAATATTCACTATCTTCTTATTATAGTCGTATGCCATTCAAAGAAAATCAACGCTTACAACAAATAATTGCATTTGAAAGCTGGATCAAATCCGTTGACGCAAATAAAAATCATGTTTTTTTTTTTTTTTTTTTTTTTTTTTTTCCCAGCTAAAGCGGTTAACCATCATTGCATATTAAATTTGAATGAAAATACTAGAAAAAAAAGGCCTCGCCAAAAATATAGAATAAGTATTTTATGGGTTAGGAATATTTCAAAATCCAATCAAATGCAAACCTTTAAATATCTAGCAATAACATAAAATGTACTTGCTCCGCTTTTAAATTTAATGGTTCATGTTCATATGTCCTCATATGTAATCCCCAAACGCCCACCTCCCTTACCACTTACCAAGCAAGACTTTTTGACACATACGTTAAATCTTTTTTAAGTGTAAAAACATGAAATTTGCAAGTATTACTATCAAAGTGATTTAAAATCGAATAACAATTTTCATTTTCGGCTTCTGCATTACACCTGGAAACATAATGAATTACTCTTCGTAACGTCCTTTTCGTGATTATGATGCTGATTGGAGGATAGCTAGGCATATATTATTTCTCGGTTTTGGAATACTCGTTCCAGATATTTATGTTTTGACATGTTGCAGTGTTTATTTGCCTCATCAGACACTTTTTCCATTAAAAATTTTGTTCGATTCTCTGTTTTTCTCTTGTAGTCTCTTTTCTCTGACTGTCCGTCACAACGCTCATACTCAAAAACAATTTAAGATACAGACATGAAAACTCATCATCTAAAATACTTCCTGTTATATCCAAAATCACAAATTTTTGAAAAAGTTATGTTATTTTATTTAAATCAATTAATGTAGTGACATCCCATTATTTTAACGATTTCAAAACGCTATCTTCATTTTAACCACCTATTTGTGAACTCGGAAGTCATGTGGCACAGTGTGTTATGGCTAACCGAAAGATATCAGGTTCGAAACATGTCGCCGTAAGTTGAAAACTTCAGCTTCTTACATTTAATTGCCCGATTGATTTAACTAAAAGATAATTCGCATTTTTTAGTCATTTTATGCTTTTTCTTTTTTTTCTAAATAAATGATACTCTCTTTTTTTGTACCATCTAGTGAGTGTTTGGAAAGTGGCAGAATTAATATAAACTCTTTTGAATTATTTGAACAATTTAAATATGATTTAAACCACTTTTCTTTAAAATTTATATTTTATTTATACCTCCCCAAACAATTTTCAATATAGCTGAATTTAAAAATATTCGAATTTTTTAATTTTATTTAAAGAATTTTTTTTAAATATTTTTAATTTAATCTAAGACTATTTCTCTATTTATTTTAAAATTAAATAAAACGGTGCTGTCATTTATGTAACAGCTTAATAATTATAAATTAACAAATTTGATTTATTAATTAATGGTAAAGTATTTTTTTAAAATTTTAAATGAAATCCTCTGTTCATGGAATTATTGTGTGACCTAAATTATTGTTTTTCATCGACTTTCATCCATACAAATTCAATATTCAAAACATATTTTATTTCAAAAGGTGAAAATAAAATGAATCATGCAGTCTGTTAGAACAATGTAAAGTAAATATTACTGCAAGAGGGTTGATTCTTTCAAAAAATGAGTTCTTTTGAAGAAGAGAAAACCCATAGAGAGTAGGCTAAGAAGCATGTGTTCCAACTCCCAGTAATACTTTGGCATCTTAATAAGAGCCTTGATATTTTTTTATCGACTTCTCTGACAGGTCGTCGATCACTACAATGAAGACTATTGATCGATATGACATCATCCCCTTTCACGATAACTTTGATGTTTCTTTCAAATAGTTATGTTTATTTTTAGAAATACATGAAAATTACATCTAAATATAATTTTGTTAATAGTGTTTCCAATACTTTATCAAATTATCTTTCATTATATGGACCGATAAAATAAAATCTTGATTTAAAAAAAAAGAAACAAAACAAAAGTAAAAGCATTCTAAAAGCTACTTTCGCGAAAAATAATCAAATGATTTTTCCATTGTTATTAATGTTATAATGAAGATAACGATGTCACGGTGGACAAAACATTTAAAACTTGATTATTTCACTTTTTTTGTTTCGTGTTATAAAAGAAAATTCCCATTACATAACTAGAATTTCGAAATATTTTCTTCATTATATAATTAGTTCATTAAAAATGTTTAATGCATTTACCAACACAGCATGGAAAGGAAAAGAGGGAAAGGGGTAAAAAGAAGCGACTTGCTCCAATTTGAACTATTATATTTAATTAACTGCAGTTTATTCTGATTATTTAAAAATAATAATAACATTTATTCTTCTCGTGGAAGATAATATTTAGTTCCACCTTTCTTACCTTTCTTTTGGTAACTATTTCACCAATTAATGCGTTTAATTCATCTTAAAGGGAAAATTCAGGATAAATTATGATAATAAACTGTTTTATTGCTTCATTTGAAAACTAGTCGGATACACCAATCCCAAAACTTTCTTCTATCTCATACCAGGCCAACTAGATCTATAGGCCCATCTATTTGAGATTAATGTATGAAGTCTCCCGCCAGAGGGCTCTGATACCTTGCCCAAGTTATTCTGACCAATCGTGCAAACCCTGAACCAAAACATTGACCATGTGCCGAACCATATGCACCGAACAGAAAACAGCTTACTCAATGCTAATTTGAGCAGGGTTTGCGTCACGTGGTCTTGCACGTGGTCCAATGAAATGATTCAGGGTTTGAAGCTGAATCCAGCTTCACTTTTTCGGCGGTTTTTCACGAAATGGGCAGGTTTTATATACTATCTAGTTGGCTATGCACATATATGTTAATACTTCAGAATTCACTATCACAGTGTCATCATTAATTGGCAATCTGTACACGCCATGAAGCAAAGGCGGATCTGGAGAGTTCTCAAGGGGGGGGGGGGGGGCGATTTTAGAAATTTGGAGACCGGACTTTAATGCGTGGGTCGGGGCTAATTTTTTCACTGCGGGTCATGTTGCTTTTATTTTTTGCTGCGGGTCGGGTCTGGGTCCGGTTGACTTCTAGTTTTTGCTGTGGGTCGGGTCTGGGTCCGGTTGACGTCTAGTTTTTGCTGTGGGTCGGGTCTGGGTCCGGTTGACTTCTTTTCTTTTGCTGCTGGTCGGGTTAACTAATGTTTATGTTGTGGATCACATTAGCAGGATTAGCAGGTGTTTTTATTCAGAAACTATGGCTTAATCCATTTTTTATAAGCAGTTTAAGAAAATACTGTGAAAATTATCATTTTGAATAGAATTTTTGGAAGCGACAGCATGAGAAGGTAAAAAAATCAGCAATCATTTGACGTGCGAAGAAAAAACTGCACTCGGGGCAAAGCAAAATGTGTCCCCCCCCCCTCCGACCCAACTTTTTCTTGTAACAGGCCAAAAATTACGCTGGCAGCATAAATTTGGCGCCCCCTAAATTTCTACGTTCGGGCCGACCGCATCCTTCGCCCCCCCTTTCGCACGGCACTGCATATTGTCTGACCTACACATCTTGAGAACAATTAAGTCTAGTTCCAGCCCGGCTCGTTTATATGTGGAAAAACAATGCAAGCCTGATCTCGGGCCGGTACGAGCCTGCTAAAAAAATATTAAACCCGGCTTACACAAAATATAATTCTCCGATGCTGATCTCTACACTGTAAAAGTTAGATTTCTGTATTGATGTTGCCAAAGTAGTTTCGACTGATGACGTACATTTATACTTATTCTCATTAAACCCATATAATTGAAAATAGCTCATATTTTAACGTTCCTGCTTAAATCTTTACAAAGGGCCAGTGAGCCCGCAATTTTTTTTTATGGGCTCGGTCCATATGGCCCTTCAATTTTTTTTCCGTCTCGTCCAGTTTATTTTGTTTATTGGCCTGGCCTGTTGGAAAAATTATTCTAATTTTGCTAGCCCGTTAGAAAATTTGGAACCATTTCGCAGACTCGGACAGGCCCGGGCACATGCATACGTCTAGGCTGGGTCGGACACGGACCGAAATTTAACTTTCATTCCGAGCCGAACCCCGACCAGGGAAATTTTGGTCAGTGCAGACTAGAGATAAATTTGGGCTATTATTCCACAGCCCGGTCCCGCCTGAGGCAGAAACATTTTGCGGCATCAAGAGCAAAACTCGGTAATGAAATTATACAGTAGAAAAAATTGCATAATACTTATAAAAAAATTTCAAAAAGTAATTATATTTTTAAAGTTATTTTTTATATTAAAAAAAGACTGTTAAACGAAAAAATAAATTTAAGATTATCAAAAGAACAGTTTGATGTAAAATAAAAATGTACTTTACGCATAAAAGGATTCTCATATGTTGTCTCTGTTTTAGTAAAAAAATATTATGGACAATGGAGATGTTAATGAAGTCTGTTTCATGAATAAACGCGTGGAACCTGTAGAAAATACTGTCTATTATCTGTCAAATCAAACAACATTTTTAAATTTTCTGTAAAAAAATGCACATTTTTAACAATAACCATTTCATTCTTCATAACAAGCCTTCGTTATGGCATGACCCAAAAAATAACCTCAAATTAAAAATTTTAAAGTTCAACACTTTTTTAGGAACGGAGGAAACACTACTCGATCGCAAGAATATGGTAAATACATTTACTTACCGCTACGGCATCAGCAGAGATCCCAAAAGAAATGATAATTACTACAGTTATTTCTATATGAAAAGCGATTACGACTTGTATACGTTGCATACACTAGAAATTTAAATTATTCGGTAACCGCAAAATAAAATCAAAAGAAAATATTATTTTCACGTTACATGTCTAAATAATAATTAATAATAAAAGATCCAATTGCAAAATAATCTCTGCCACAAACAAAAATCGAATTAAACACAAATTCATTATTCCCTCCTTTTTTCGTAGGCGCCAGATCGGCGGTCGGCGGCAATGCTTGAACATAAATCTACCGATATAAATATGACCAATTGTTTTTTTTTTAATAGCATTGAAATACTTAAAAAAATGCCTTTTTTTCATTTTTATCAAAATAGCAAGACATTGATTTGAAAAGGAACAAGTACTAATTTTTAAGAGGGAAAAAAGTTTTTTACGTTTTTCTATTCATGGATAAATAAAATTTTCAGATTTCAGAAAAAATGAGTCCGAATCAGTAGACCAGCATAAAAACAGAGCACGATCTCGTATCGGACACGGGCTGAGTCTGAACCTGTGTCATCTCTAATGCAGACATCTAAGAAGAATGACTCCAGGCCAGACTCGATCTGAAAGAAAAATAAGTCAAGCAGAAAAATAATGATCATGATAGTATCAAATAAATGACGGCCGAGTTCTGAATGCGGTAAGACCAGACACAGTCCGAACCTCGCGAACTTAAAAAGGCGCGGCCCCGGGCGCTGAATTCTAGTTAGGATCTAACTCATTTCTTACAAGGATGCATGTATTTTTGGGAAACTTTTTTTGCCCAAGAAGTGAAGACGATCGACCCCCTCAGACCCGCCATTGGGCCCGACCCAAATCTGCAGAAAAATAATGATCACGATACTGCCCGGTTCTGAAAGCGAGAAGACCTGACCCAGCCCGAGCCTCGCGAAATTAAAAAGGCGCGGCCCGCCCCGGACTCGAGTTAGGCTTCAATTCATTTCCTGCGAGGATGCATGTCTTTTTAGGAAACTTTTATTAGCCCAAGGGGGGGGGGGGAGATCGCCCTTTCGCCTTGAAAAATGCCAAGGCGCATTTTCCTTGAATCCGCCAATGGCGGATATAAGGGAAGCGATTGCCCTTTCGCCCCCCCCCCCTTAGATCCGCCATTGCTTCTCCTCCCTTATGGTCAGGTTCGATCTTAGACCGAACGTTTACCTCAAGGAAGAACGAAATCCACGCCAGGCCCGCCCTGAAAAGAAAAGTGTGGCTCAATCCCGCTCTACAGGAAAAAGTAAGACTCGATCCGCCCCGGTTCTGAAAGTGTAAAGACCTGACCCAGTTCCGTGATTTAAAAATGGCGCGGCCCGGCTCGGGCCGCGCTGGTCTCAAGTTTAAGTCCAATCCTTTTTCCGTGCAGACATCTTTTTCAGACCCTTTATTGGGCTCAAGGGGGAGGCAATCGCCCTATCGTCCCCCCCCTTAGATCCGCCATTGCGTTACTTATGAGACAAAGTCAATAACAAGTTGGAAGTTATAGGGACATTTTTACCCATAGACTTTCTCCTGAATGAGAGGCCTGTTATGATAAGGTGGCCTTGTCCTCAACCATGTTTAACAGTTCCCGTGATCTGATAAATCAATAAAAGCTCGGTGATCTTATATTAGCGTTGAAAGATAAAATCGATTTGTACAATGTAGGATCTTTCTGCAACCGTTCCTGGAGTTTTTCAACTGTTTCAACATCATGTAGGCGAGAAATTTTTTTAATACAAATAATTCCATTTTATAATGCTGTCCAGCACATTATACTATTGAAAGCAAAAAATCTAAATCTTGGATGCCGTACAAATCCTCCATCGTCATATATCATCAGAAATTTAAAGTATTATTTTGGTGTAATTTTATGAATTCTAGCGTCTCTAAGATCCCCTTGTTGTAAAAGCTCTACAAATATATCCATCACATGAAAATTCATTTATAGGCTTAGTATTTATCTGAGGCCAAGGAATGACACTGCATTCATCATTCCTTTCTTTAACTCCTAACATACTATTTATTGCCTCTGGATTACATTTAAAAGTTACATTTGGGGCTCCGGATTCGTATATATTATTTGTCAATGAACGATGATCATCTAAAAGATTCAAAGTCCTTTCAACTGATGATACATCTGCTGTTGCTTTTGACGGAGTATTATTCGCTGAAAAATATTTTCATTTTCGGGTAAACTTTGCAAATTATTTTCGTCAATAGTAATACAACGATACCAAGGATTGTTTTGCTTTAGATATTCTAATGCAGATTTAACGTTTTCCCGATTTACTATAAAATCTTTGTATCCTTCACCATATTTTCTTCTAACAAAGATGTACTGTGATATGGTATCTATGGAATGGGGTAATAAAGTACAAAATTCCGTAATGTCTTGATGGAAATTAATAACTTGCCCACTGTATCCAAGTTGACCACCTTTAATTCGATAAACAGTAATAATTGGATGAATTTGGGCACTTAATTGCTCTTCAACGAAAGTTAAATTCTTCAATACTTCCGGTTTTGGACCTGGATCCATATTATTAACTACGGAAAAAATATTTAGTTCATCATTTACAATATATTTATGGCAAGACTCACAAGATCCGTCAGATTGAATATGTATGTCAAACCAACGACAATGGCAAATTTTACAAAAATATAATTTAAATTTCTTTTGAGCAGCTTCAAAATTTAAAGCATATTTCCTAGCACATGCATTATCTGTCAGAAGAGGTTCCTCATATCGTCGCTTTTTATGCTGAGTCTAGCCTCTTGCCTTGAAGCTAAATCATGTTCGCTTTCTTTCCGACCAGTAAGTGTTCTTTTTCTCGGCATTTTTAAATTACTAATACATTCCAGGAATTATTTATAAACGTAGTTAATGTATTTAATTTGGTTCGATTAAATTATTCTTCAATCGATTAAAATATTCTTAAATTATTCTTCATTCCCAATTATTCTTCAATGTTTCATTTCAAATACCAAACTTAAGAAACTTAACAAAATATTCACTTTATATACCAAATATAAGAATAAATTTTACTTGTTTACGATTCCTTTGTTGTCACTTTACCAAAGTAAATACCTGAATAAATAAATCATAATCTAATTCTTTTAAAATCCGTAAGTATAAACTGCGTAGATAATTTTAGCAGAATAATGAAAATATATTTTATTTAATGTATTAATCATGATTCTATCTATAATTACTAATCCAATGGTTTATTTTCCTTCTGAAAATAAAAAGATACGGGTTCAATTTTTTTTATTTGCAAAAGATTTTAGCGGAATAATGAAAATATATTTTATTTAATTAACTAACCATGATTCTATCTATAATTACTAACCCCATGGTCTATTTTCCTTCTGAAAATAAAAAGATACGCGTTCAATTTTTTATTTGCAAAAATGCGTCCATAATAGAAAAACATGTAGAATAAATTAATTATTAAAATAATATTTTTTAAAGGTTATTATGTAAAAAAATAACATTGTGCAAATCTACAAATCATAATTTATTCTTATTCTTATGTTTAATTTCATGCCAAAATACTGAATAGTTTTTTTATAAAGTGTACGACAAAATGTAACTTGAGTGGCCTAGTAGAGGATTCGCTTCGCTCATCCTAATTACTTATTCCAATTCAAGTCATTTTAATGCTATTTTGATCAATATAAAGGTAAAAAAACAATCTTTTTTTTTTCTTTTTTATAGCATTAGAAGACTTTTAAAAGAAAATGTGTGGTATTCGTTTATTTATGTCTCGCATAGACGGCTACGAGACTGCTGATTTTATATGGTTGTTAAAATAACTAATAGATCGAACCCGGGCTTCCCGGGTTACATAGCAGAGATAAAAAGCATTTTTTTAAATTGAAAACTTTAATAAATTTTCTACATGTAATATGCGTTTTAGATTGCTAACTCCAAAAAAGCATTTTTAACCCTTTAACCCCTTGAAGGGGGTGAGATAAAATATATCCCACTTAATTTTAATTGCAAAACGCCATATTGGCGCCAGTAATTTGAAATAGCAATTTTATTTTTGTCAAATACGTGAAGAAACGCTTCTAAATATTTTGAAACAAATTTGTTTTTAAATTCTGGTGTCAATCAATCATTTCAGCATTTTAAGAATTGAAGTGCTTTTTCCTTCAAAGGGTTAAGTATCTTGCGGATTTTTTCATTCATGTCTCATTCATAAAATAATAACTGTAAAAAGTATTGGTATGAAGATTTGTATTTGATAACTTTACATATTTTTTATTTTATACAATTCAAAAAATTAACATCAATCTCAATATTATACACTATATTGCCATTGATTATGGGAACTTGTGATTTTAGACATTTTACTAAATATCTAGAAAAATACATGAGGAATCATCTCGAAACTCTTAGTGTATAAATATAATAGTATACGTCATACATCTCCGTGAAGATTTTTTACCGAAACTCCATAGGGGACCGCCAACAAATTAAAGAAGAATGAATATCTTTTGAATAATCCTGTCAAAACTAATGTAGCAAAAGCGCTCAAACTCTAGATTATGATTGAATGCCTTATTGTAATACACTGTGTTCACTTTTATGCAAATAGCATGCATACTCGCAGAGTAATTAAGGTTTTTATAAAAATGGCCCCAAATTTTTCCACGTTTTTTCCTTATAATTTTCAAAGTTCTTAATATAAAATATTATTTTTTTTTTCAGAAAATATGACAAACAACATTGCACACAGTACTCTGTAATCAGAATTAAAAAATAATGAAAATTGTATACAAAATGAGTTGGTTTACTAAATAATTTTTTACTGCGCATGCGTCAACGATATCAAAATTTCATTTGCATATTATGTTAGCTAAATGTATACAGCAACTTTTGTGAAAGTCACAAAATCATAACTTGAAAATTCTGAAAATAATCGTCAATTGTATAAGTTGAAAATCCGTTATTCTCAAAATGAAGCAAAAACAAGAGGGGTTGTATCCATATATTCATTGATTAGTGTCAATATAGAATACACAATACGGGATGTTACGACTACTTTTGGATAAAATCCCTCATTTTTTTTGCTTCATTTTGGAAAGAACGGATTTTGCCCTTTTTCTATAGACGATTACTTTCAGAATTTTCAAGCTATAATTTTGAGACTTTTACAAAAGTTGCTCTATACATTTAGCTAACATAATATGCAAATGAAATTTTGATATCTTTGACGCATGCGCAGTAAAAAATTATTTAGTAAACCTACTCATTTTTCATACAATTTTTATTATTTTTTAATTCTGATTACAGGATACTGTGTGCAATGCTGTTTGTCATATTTTCTGAAAAAAATATTATTTTATATTAAGAACTCTGAAAATTATAAGGGAAAAACTTAGAAAAATTTGGGGCCATTTTTATAAAAACCTTAATTACTCTGCGAGTATGCATGCTATTTGCATAAAAATGAACACAGTGTATTACAATAAGGCATTCAATCATAATCTAGAGTTTGGGCGCTTTTGCTACATTAGTTTTGACAGGGTTATTCAAAAGATATTCATTCTTTTTTAATTTGTTGACGGTCCCCTATGGAGTTTCGGTAAAAAATCTTCACGGAGATGTATGACGTATACTATTATATTTATACACTAAGAGTTTCGAGATGATTCCACATGTATTTTTCTAGATATTTAGTAAAATGTCTAAAATCGCAAGTATCCCATAATCAATGGCAATATAGTGTATTAAATCAATCTTTGAATTAAAATATTACATATCGGAAAAACTTGGTTAGGCTAACATGGTTAGGTTAAAGGGTTAAAGGAAAAATATTAATTATGGAATCAAATAAAGCAATGAATTTTTTGAAAAGTCAAATTTCTGTATTAGACGCATGCCGGAAGTTATTAGCCAACGATTTCGTTACGGCAGCAATTTTGTATCTGGTCATTTCAGTGCTTCGAGCACGTAATTCAGTTACATGTCTGTTAAATTTGTATTTATTTATTTTATTTATTTTACTATTGATAAGGGAAATTTTAATTTTGCTATAGTATATTAGCCGGAAACAAATCCCAAACTGTTTATGTTTTTCTAAGGACAAATAGGTTAATCTATCGTAATCGAATTTCTCTCGGTAGAGATACATTTAAAAATAACTGGCACCTGATTTTTTTTTAAACCACAGCCAATCCGTAAATTGAAATACAGTTTTCAAAAAATTCAAAATATTTTTAATTTTTTTCTTATTTGGCAGTGTAAAACTTTAAGTTGTTTGATTATATGTTGAATTTGTAATTTTTAATAATTTAATCTGCGTTTTTATTCTTTTTATTAATTCTTTTATTTTAATACTCAACCAATTTTAATTTTATAATGGAAAATTATCAGGACCAATATTCATAGATTTATGAGTAAATTGTGTATCATTATTTCTTAATGGAAATACGTGATAAAGATTAATAAAAAAAAAAAAAAAGAGAGAGAGAGAGAGAGAAAAGAAAAAAAGAAAGCTCGCAATAAATGAGTGAAATGAGATACAGTTTTCAATCAAATTGCATTTGAAAGTAGATTTCTTTTCCTATATGATGAAATAAAAATTGAAAATGTGCGACGTTTAGAAGATTAAAAAATTGCAGAAATTGCAAAAAGCCATTTATCCTGAAATGTTGTCATTTGCAAAATAACGTCAGTGCTACATACGAACATATTTGTTTGTTACAATATACATTTTACGCATATGAAAAATCGGTACTACTTGATTATCCCATCGACCATTTTCGCCAAATTAAAAAAATCGCCAAACTAATAGCCAAGGTATATATATGTTGACAAAATTTTTATTTTAAATAATAGAAAAACAAGTAAATTAGTAAAACATGAATAAAAATACAAATAAAAAGGGGTATTAAACACCTCTTGATGACATTTTAGACATGTGTATCGTGTTTAATATCATTGAATATGACATTCACAAATCATCCATTTTTGGCATTTAATCGTATAATTTGGCGATAGTTTTTTGGTCGACGGATAACCAAGTAGTACCGAAAAATCTTACCCGCATGCCAAAATGTTAAAAGTAAAGCAATGACTGCACATACATTATTTTCAAAAAAGTTTTACATCATTCTTTTTCTATTTCAGATCAATTTTCTATATGAAAATGTACTTTTTTTCTTTTCTGAAAATATATTTGGAAAATAAAAAAATAAGTAACATGAAAAATATAATTATTCCAAGAAGAAAGAAAAATTAAATAATTTTGTTTTGCATTTTCCTTCTGGTAAAATGACAGGTAACAAAAAAGAACTAAAAAAATCGTCTGCTCTAGCAAGTTTAACTGAAATGTATAAAAAATTACATTAAGCGAATAATGTTATTTTAATATAATTACAATTGAATGTCTTAAACAATTGGACAAAAATTTGGGGAACCGGACATTACTTTAAACCTGGAATTATTGCAAGATCGTCTTTGTTTGCTTGCTATCTCGGCGAAAAAAATTCAACCCGGAGGGGAAAAAAAGAATCACCTTGAACAGGTACTAAATCCTTTGACATCAGTCGTGTGTTTTTTCTCTAAATAAAAATGATCTGCTTAAATTTAAGCCTTATAAAGTAGCATTTTATGTTATTATAAACTAAAAACTATAGTACTAAAAGTTTCCACAGACTTGTCATTGAAAGTTTCCTTTTTTTTAGCGAAAACACGCGGTTGTGTTTGGGCTTAATGTAGCAGATTTCAGGGTTACACTTTTTGTACCACTCCCAGCCACCATAAGTCCTCTCTATTCCTTCTTTTTACTTTATGGTTATTTTTCCTTAACTTGGCACAGAAATGGAGTACTCAAGTTGCCACTTCTAGAAAAATTAAATTAAAAACTACAAAAAAATTAATATCTCAAAAACAAATTAAGATACAGTTTTCAAACAAATTGCATTTAAAAGTACATATTTTTCCCTACACAACAGTGTAAAGATTGAAAATGTGCGATGTCTAGGAGTTAAAAAATTTGCAGTAATGAAAATTGCAAAAGTGAAATTTCATCAGAAAGTGTTCCCATTCGAAAAATGACGTATGCGTTACGCACAGAAAACGTTTGGCCTTTATAATATAGATATTTAATTGTGGATCGTTTATTTATTACTATTTTTTTTTTTTTTTAGGAGTCTAATGGGAAATGAATATTTTCTTTTGTATTTAGTCAAACAGCATTAACTTAAAGTTTGTAAATTTTTAGACTTGTATTGTGTGCTAGTCACAATATTTTTTATTTTAAAACAATAATAATTTTATTTGAAAACAATATTAAAAATATCGGATCTTTCAGACAATGGTATTACTTTTTTATTTAAACTAATTTTTAGGAACACGAGAATTACAAAAGATGGTTTTGAGGCAGTAATCAATTATAATTTAACATGTACATCTTTTATAGTAAATGGAACATTACACATTAACAATTATTTTCATGTAATAAGTTGTTTAAAAAAAAGATTTCTTTAGAATAACTATGTTATTTAAAATTATGATTTTTTTTTTTTCATTGCACACATTCAATATCGGGCTCGAGCTCTGATGGTGCAGAATGTTGCGTGCTCGAGCGGGCTCGGATTCGAAATCATCGGGCTCGGGCAAGCCCGGACTTCGAAAAGTGAGCACGAACTCATCTCTAAATATAATCCTTTCAGAGGCACCGTTTACAGTGTGGAAACGGTTAACTTTAATTCCTAAATTACCAGATGGTACCAGTAATTTTTTATTACAATTTGAATCACATAATATACACGGGGGGGGGGGGGGGGGCTTTTGATTATTTTAAAATAAATTTGTTCATAAATTGCGGTGGGAATTAATTATTTGAACAATTTTGAAGCAGAAATGTCTTTTTGAAAAAGGCTGAACTAAAGGCTGTGAAATAAATAAATTCTAAACGTTGCGATAGCGCGGTGTTTTTTCCATAAAGTACAGTAATTCGTAGTAAAATGTTCCCATTGAAAAAGGAATGACCAATACTATAAAAATAATCAAATATATAGATAAACTTTCTTCTTTTAAGAAAAATCTAAAAACGAAACATTGGGTACTTTCGAGATTCATAAATCGACTAACTTCACGTCACATCACATAAACACGAATTTCTAACTTTTTATTTAATGCAGATTTCGGATTTCCTTACTTAAGTTTTGGTTGTTTGAATTGTTTTTATCATTCCTTTCTAAATCGTAACTCATAATTCAAACTTAAATGGCGTGATAAAGAAACATTACATTAAAATGAAAAATTAAAGTATACATGCATTCTGTTGTAAAATATCGGAAAATGGTTTTTCTGGAAATGTAAAATCGAGTGTCTACTATAATAACATATTAAATTAGTTCTAAAAATATTAGTAAAACAAATTAAAATACAGGTTCCTCCAAAAGTTTTTTTTTTTTTTTTTACACGCTTTAATTTTTTACTTGTTGGAGATGAGTAAGGAATGTGAAAATCAAAAGAATTCAAAATGAGATGTAATATAAAATTAATTTAATGAATTAGTTCTTCCAATATTTGTCAAAATGTTACAGTTTTTAACTTTTACTACATGAAAATAGGTCAATTATTCTTTTTCTTATGATGCAAAAAAGATCATTTTAAATAATTGTTTATCTGTATCCTTAAAATTGAATGCATTATGCTTATTTAAAAATTAACCATTGTGAATGGAGACCATATGCAGTCACAGATATGTAAACCTCTTAGGTTTTATAAGAAAGAAGAAACACGGATGATACTGCGTATGCAGTTGATGGCTTGATTAGTTGATGGCTGCAACATGATTCGCGACAAAAATATATTTTCAGAGTTATTTATTGGAGATTATAAAAACACTTTGACAAAAATTGCTTCGCGTATTAAGTATATTTCTTGGATTCAAAACCACATTTGTATCTTCTTAATGTCTGTTTTGTGTAATACTTTAATTAGATGAATTTAACATGCCATTTTTCGAATTCTAAAGAACTCTTTCGACAATTTATGAATATTCTCTATTATTTTCTTATGAAATAGCACTTCAAATAGCATAAAAACGTAGTGTAATTCTCCTTTTTTTCATGATTATAATTTAGTTTATAAGATACCGATTGTAATTTTTTTTTTACAATGATCTTTTTGCTAATTAACGGGAAAATAGTTTCATTAAGGTAATACTATTTGATAACTTTTTAAAAACACTTTTGTAGAGACAGTAAAAGGGTTCACAATTAAACATTTTTTCTTCTTCTGACATTCTAAAAAAGAACAAAGTTTCCTTAATCTTCTAAATAATAAGATCTAAGATATAAATAATAAGATAGGGCCAGCGTAATAATGCCCGGAGTCCTATTCAAAGACCTTTACGAATGTTTGTGACTGAAATATTGAAAATCTCGGCTAAAAGATTTTTGTATGCTAGACTGATTTAAAACAATTCTTGTCAACATTTGTGGTAGTACTTCATAGGAATATAGTTTTTATGGCTTCTCTTTATATTATTTTTTTCTATTGAAATGTCCGAAAACACCTCGCAACTTCTTTGGCATTTAATGCGTGCAGTTTTGCTTAATATCCTCATTGGTTATTTAAAATCTATAATGGTGCTGTCAGTTTACATTAACATAAGTTTAGAGTTAGGACAGTATCGATTAACCAAATTCGTTGCATAACCAAGATCCGAATAACCAGGAACCCCCTGTTGTGTTATTTCTGCACATTTAAATTTGAAGTTTTAATCCTTCACTGCATTATGTTCCATGAATTCGTCCAATAAGATCGCTGCAACTCATCAAAAATAGCTCAAAGAATGGAATACAGGGCCGTAGCTAAGGGGGCACTATAGGCGGCTCAGCCCCCGCCCTAAAAGATTTTGAGCCCCACCCACAAAAGATTTTAAGGTCACTAAATGAATTTCTGCTTCGAAAATTCAAATGAAATTCTCTTCAAAAATCTAATTTAGCTTTGAGACCCTTTCACAATTTTGAGGAATTACTAAACAGCATCTAAAATAAGTAATTCATCACTTCTTCATTCTGTTTGAACCAGTGGCGTAGCTACGTTCTTTGGCGCCCGGGGCAAGATTAATTTTTGCGCCCCCCCTCCTCCCCCCCTCAAAAAAAGATATATATATATATATATATATATATATATATATTTGGAAGAAGAAACAAAATAGTCTTTTTGACTTTTGCTGGGAGGAAAAGGCATCTTCACTTTTTCTTGTTTTTAAGGATTCGGCTAATTTTACTCAAACACACTAAACTAAAATGCATAGAACCGTATTACTGAAGATTTCCAATTTTCATAAATATTGAATTTGAATGGGAATTTCAAAAACTTAGCGGTACATTCACGGATATGTTTATGTTGTTTTAAGCATGTGGGATGCAGAGCCTGATTAGGGTTGTGCAGACCCATGGCCCAGCACCTGTTTGAGGGCACCGTGCAGTTCCTATACGCTTTTTTTTGGGGGGGGGGGTGTAAAGGATAATGAATGGATTATTATTAGATATTACAATACAATTTCAAAACTAATAAAAATATATTTTTGTTTATGAGAAAATAATACGGAAACTACAATTTTAAGACTTTAAAAAAAAAAAATCATTTTATTAAATTTGAGCCTCCAGCAACAACGGGTCCAAGGCCATGACCTTATAGGCCTGGGTGGTAATCTGGCTCTGTAATGGGAATAGCAACAAAGAGAATAAATTTGAAAAAAAAAAAAAACATTTACTAAAACTGCTAAGTTATGATACGTCCGATTCAGTGGTGTAGTCGTAAAAAGTACAGAGGGTATTCGCTCTAAGCATAGGGTATACACTCAAGGCAGCGAGTATACCCTAAAGTGTATATACTATAGCTTTCTCCAGAAACAGAGGGTATACGATGTTCCTTTAAAAAATCCAGAAGGTATACGGCGTATATTCTCCACTACATCACTGGTCCTATTATAGAAATAAAATATCCTGATTGAAAACTGTAGTCACCCTAGAATTTCAAATTGCTATACGCATCCATTTTTAAAGATGGATGGAAAAACAATAAAAGGTTTTGAATTCTTGTGGTAAATCAAGATATCTAACGAATTTGTTTGAGATCTTAATAAACCCTTAAAATATTTTCAATCGCATGACAATGATCAGGCATCAATATAGAGAGAGATATGCTATAGATGAAAATGATAAAAACTAAAATACTTTTGCAATTCAAAAATTTAAATTAATCCATAAATTATTTTTCTCAAAATCCATTTTACTCCTTGAATTTTGTTTTTCAGCATGATATTTCTTATATTCACCAGTAAAATCAGAGAGTAACTTAAGATGGAAAATACTGACGTTTAGGCAATTCTTTCGTTTGTTGCTAAATCTTTGCATGTTTCAGATTCCAGGAATTGTGCAGATCTTGAAAATATGTCAACCAAGAGCTAATTAACCAATTAAATTAAACGTTTCTTGCAAATTGACATCTTCGCCTCCTACTGGAGAATATTACAAACCTGAACATATTTGCATGAACTGGAACAAAAAAGTATAAATTTGGCAATTCTGATAAGCCTGCATGACCTACGACCATGTAGGTCCCGAAATTGGCGTAAATAAGTCGCAAGACCTCCGATCGAATTCATCGAAATGATTGTAAGATGCAATGACGAAAGAGTTCGTACCAAAAAGGTTCCCGAGTCAAATTATTTTATTCCACTGATCTTTCAGTCATTCCCATAATTTACATAGATAGATGTAGTTTTCGCTAATGCATATGCACTGAATTTAAATATATGTAAAATAAATTGAATTTTTAAAACGACGAAAACAAACGTTTGTAGTGGTCGTACTAGGAAGACTGAAAAGTCCTACTTCGTTTTTTTTATACGATTTAAGTAGGAAAAATTTGGGATAGGTCGCTCACATTTCATTATTTGGTTTTCTCAATGACGATTTGACGGAAAGATGGAGTTTCCAATATAGTGGGGTGGGTTAGCTGAAAATTATGCCAAAACATTTCACATCTGGCAACCAACACGCCACTTTGTATTTAGATAGTAGATGAATAGTGAAGTCTAAAAATCCCGGGACACAAATTTTTTTGGCCCTCTAGCGGTGTTGGTGACGTAATTAATATGGCCGCCAAAATTTTGCGATACGCTTCTACTTTTTCCCCTATAACTCGGCTTAATATTTGACATTAATCTATATTATTAGTGATTATTAAGCAGGAGAAAACGCGCTTTCTAATGATTTAATTGACTTCTTTGTTTAGGCTCATAATACCAGAAATATTTAAAGTTGTTTCAAAAAATTTTATTTTAATTTTGATTTTTTTGAAACATTTTTCTAAATAACTTGGAATTTCTTGCATGTAGCTTGAAGCGTGTAAAATACTTTTTGTTTGTCAGAAAATTACCTTTCGAACGGTATATATGACTTCTATTTTATAACGAATATTTTCTAAGAAATAGCCAAAACAATGTAGTGTTGCACAGAGAGTTCTTATGGCAACAATGTAATTTTATATGGGTTCTGAAAATTAATACAATGACCTTATAACTATTTAAATAGAAAATGCAATTATCGCAATTTTTGATGTATATGTAAATAAATTCCAGTTTTCTTAGAGCTAAAAATCTTAAGACATATTTATCCTACAGTTATGCAAACTTAAGGCATAACTGTGAGATAAGTTTCAAACATTTATAAGTATAAGAATAAGAATCAAAAGAATGTACAATGCAGTATTATTTCAATCATATCCTATTCATATCCAAATACACTTATATCAGCCATAATATCTAAATAATACAATATATTGCTGTTTTTTACATCCAAATGATTTATCTAAATTCACTTTCTATTACCGATTGGTGTCTGAGCAGTGCCCTTCACATACACAAAGTTTTGTACATCGCATTGCCATTTTAACGCATTTACAAGATGTGCATCGCTTGCGGCAAGTACAGGAGGTAAGCTGTTCACAATATTTTGACATTTCTGGTATTGTTGTCCACACAGGCTGGTATGATCCCCCAGAAATTATTTTCCATCCCCATGTAATTGGCGAAGGTATTCTATAATCTGCAACGAGACTGTTATTACAAATTCTTGCTTGGAGAGTAGCTCGTTTAACGTGTTGAGTCAAAGCATTTAGTGTAGGAGGTATGATTTAGATAGCTCGATTATTTCTTGTAAATAATACTCGTCTGCAGTCATTTATGCTCTGAAGATCTGATGCCTGGTCATAAAGTAGTATAACAAATCGCTGTAACAGATCATGACATTCATCATCAATATCAGAAGTGCCTGTACATAGTTGATGCCATACACAATCAATTTCCTGAATTGACATCCAAACCTTCCAGGCTGTCTTTTTTCCAATGCCACAAAACGTGGAAACTGTGTCGCAATCAGTTATAGAATGAAAAGCCAACAAATTTCGGCAAATTTCCGGCGAAAGTTTGGCACAGATCTCATGGATTGGAATGAATTTCCTGTATTTCCCGCAACCATACTCAATCCATAGTTCATCAATATCTTGTATTTTTGGGAACAGTGATATTGAAATAACCACTACATCTGAGTCCACAGTTCGTATTAAGATGCGAGTACGTCCATTTTCTACGGCATGTTTAACATGGAGCAGTATGCGGCCATCTGCTTCTTCGTGTGTGACGGGAGAAATGCTTGATACATCCATAGATGTTTACAAGAGGACTCGGTTATCATAAGTGCAAACGACATGTTTTCCTGGATACTCGTCTCCCGTCATTTTCTTAGCTAGTAATTGGAACAATTGGGTTTTATTTTCATTGACACATAGGAATTGCTGATATTTTTTTGGAATTGCAGTTGAGTCTGAGACTTTAATATTTATGCCACATCCTCTTGTTTCTCGGATATATGCCTTCAAACTGTTACTAACGTATCTGTCAAATACAATATCTAATCGTGAACTGTTTTTCAGTTGATTTATGAAATATGGTTTGAAAACCTGTTCATAGTATCCGGAAAATGTTGTCGCCGTACCAGGATTAAGCATGTGTATTACGGCTGCTCCATCAAATATTTTAGCTGTTACATTCGGCTGGCTGTGATTAAAGCTAATGCCACATTTTGTTTCAATGCAATCAATAATATCCGACTTGTTGGTTGATTTTGCGTAACTTTCCGTAATGCGAAATAGAGGGTGGGTACATGTGGTTTTCATGCGAAAAAAAATCATCAATGTTGCCAGCCCGTGCTTCAGATGCAACATACAATCTGCGGAATAAATTGGAGTCTTTACGCAAGTAAGAAAACTTGGACTTTGTCTTATCTGTTTTTCTTTGTATAGTTTTGAAGATATGAATATTGGTTCGAGGAATAATTTCATGAATTGAATTTTGAACTTTATCGATACGGAACGCAACATAGTCATCATACTGTTTTAGTCCTACAGTAAACGCTTCCGTAACACACCTGACAGCTTCGAAATTTAGAATTATTTTGGAGCTTCCTATTGATACTAAATCATTTTCTTCAAATGGATTTCCTTGTTTGATTAAGACACTAATCATTTTTTTAACATGGGCCAAGAACCTTTTCTCGTGTGCATTACTATCTTCATGATGCTTTGTACTCACGTTTTTGTCATCTTTTCAGTTAGATTTCTCTTTAAATTCCTCAATTAAAGAACCAATCTTAGGGCCTGCTACCATTCATTTAAGTAGAGCCTTTTCACTATCGAGGATTCCAATAGCACCGCCTTCACCTTTTATAACTTTGTTATTGTGCTCATGAAGCTGATCGTCAGATATTGCAGAAAACTGTTTAGCAGTTTTGCTACTCGTGAAGTGGCCACGAAGAAATTCTAAATATACATCTGGATGTTTTTCTGGAAGATCCTGTAGAGTGCGTACAAATATTGGCAACCAACAAGAATAGTGGATTGCGTCCAACGGACATAACTGAGTCAAAGTATCGACGTACATTGTGAAATTAGACGTACGAATGCTCAATACAAGTTGTACTAGAAGGGACTCGAGTTTGATGACTGTGTTCCAATATTGAAACTGAGGACTTTCAGATGTTTTCGACAAAATCCACTGCTCAATGCCTTCATCAAGGATAATTGAATTTGTTTCACATGCTTTGTCGAATGCTTTTACCTGTAGATAATGTAAAGCATTTAAAGTAACTTCATGTGCATATCGAGATCTTTTTAAATGCGATGATGTTAGGCAGGATTCAGCAACACCAGTACTTGCAACTTGCAATGCCAGCGGTTCTTACAAATTCAGTCCATCCACTACCAGTTAACTACTTACCAAGTAAGTTAATAACCATCATTTCTATGTGAAGACCATTCATCATGAGAATGATGCGATCCTCGCCATACTTGTTAGGAAATTTCCATTGTACTTGCTTCCCAATAGCATATACTGGTTGATCACATGTAATCACGGGTGTTTGATTTCTATTTAATTTTTCTGTAGCCATTACTATGATATCCATCATATGACGTACCATTGCTGGAGTCGCAATTTCATCCTTCAGAAGTGGAAGCAATGACGCATTACACTTTATTTTTCTAGGTTATAATCAGGTTCATTTTGTGCACGAAAAGCAGAAAATGATATTCTAGGCCCATGTTCTGTTTCCTGAGTATCTTCAATATACAATCTCTCCAGAACAGAGTTAAGCCAAGGATTTAAAATTTTCCTAGGGGTGAAAGCTGGATCCTTATGAGTGAAATGTGGATTCACAGATGGCAAAGGTGGATCACTTGTGACTTTGCCAGTTGCAGGAGGGGTTGTGTAGTATTCAGTCATTAACAATTTGTTTGTTCCACTGCTGTATACTGAGAGTGTCATTTTCGTTCTCCATAATTGCTTCACTGTGAGGATGCTGAATAATCGTAACACTTGAACCATGGAAAGAATCAATGGCAGTAGATGAAGATTGATTGTGATCAATGTTGTCTATTGTGGATGGAGACAGCTTTGGTGGGTAAACACCATCCTTCAGATATTATTCACACAACACATTTGTAACTGTTGCTGATACTTCTTGCACTCGATCATATGGAACACTCAAACCCAGACGATGCATTTTATCTATATTTTTTTTCTTCTTACAGTCAGCGTGAATCATTAGACCTACATATAGCGGGAGTGGTGTTTCTCTCTCTAGTAAGTGACGTACACTCTTAACATTTTCTTCTCTCTTATGCTTAATACTGTTATATCTAATAAGCTGGGCAATCGACAACAAAAAAAAGAAGTTGACACAGAATGCATCAAAACTTTTTTTCTCATTTTTTTTTTTATAATGCGAGACAATCACATGTGCACGCGTAATAAAATAAAATAATAAAATGTCATTTCAAGTGAATTTTTTCTTACATTGTTCATCGCAGATCGCGTGATTTTGAACAAAATTAATAATGCCGATTCCGTAACAGAACCCATCTAAAATTACATTGTTGCCATAAGAACTCTCTGTGCAACGCTACATTGTTTCGGCTATTTCTTAGAAAATATTCGTTATAAAATAGAAGTCATATATACCGTTCGAAAGGTAATTTTCTGACAAACAAAAAGTATTTTACACGCTTCAAGCTACATGCAACAGATTCCAAGTTATTTAGAAAAATGTTTCGAAAAAAATCAAAATTAAAATCAAAAATTTTGAAACAACTTTAAATATTTCTGGTATTATGAGCCTAAACAAAGAAGTCAATTATATCATTAGAAAGCGCGTTTTCTCCTGCTTAATAATCACTAATAATATAGATTAATGTCAAACATTAAGCCGAGTTATAGAGGAAAAAGTAGAAGCGTATCGCAAAATTTTGGCGGCCATATTGATTACGTCATCAACACCGCTAGAGGGCCAAAAAAATTTGTGTCCCGGGGTTTTTAGACTCACCTAACCTTATGCTACCTAAATCCAAATTGGCACATTGGTTGCCAGATGTGAACTTTTTTTCAGCTATCCTACCCCACTAATAAGGAAGAAATAGTATTTTTTGCATTGGTTTGAGAAAACTTTCATTTTAAATATTTATATGGAATACTAAGAACAGCAAAAATCAGCATGAAAACCAATCTATGTGTCCGTGTATATTACTGGAGAGGAACTAAAAATATCTACTACACATACAATTCTGAAATTTTGGGTGAAGGTAGTACAAGGCAAATCCTATCCTAATGAATGGGAGACATAAAATTTTTCTTTTCTTTTTAGACTTTCCAACAAAGTTGAAAAGTGCTTATGCATTCGGTTTGTCTGGCCGTCTGGCCGGATGGCCGGATGGTCGTCTGGCCGTCTGTCCGAGCCTAATTCCCGAAAATATACTCGGATTGCTATGAAATTTTTATACGTCATTGAGGTTTACCCTAGCACGAACCCTACTGAAAATGAAGTATCTACCATGATTAGTTTATCTACAGAGAAAATCAAAAGTTTCCCATTACATTACAGCCTATGGGGAAAAATCGTTAATATACTCGGATTGCCATGAAATTTTAGGACGTTATTGTCGTTTACCCTAGCACGAACCCTATTGAAAATGAAGTTTCTACCATGATTAGATTATCTACAGGGCGAATCAAAAGTTTTCCATTACATTAGGGCCCATGGGGAAAAATCGTTAATATACTCGGATTGCCAAGAAATTTTAGGACGTCATTGACGTTTACACTAGCACAAGCCCTATCGAAAATGAAGCTTCTACCATGATTAGTTTATCTACAGGGGGAATCAAAAGTTTCCGATTAGATTACGGCCTATGGGGAAAAGTCGTTTCAAAGGAATTTTAAAGATATTATACCTTGTCAAACATATTAAAATATGCATTCTATAAAATATAAGGTGAAAATGTAGCTATTATTCATTTACAGGGCCACACAAAAGAATTCCATTAGATAATGGTAAAAGTGGGAATTGTGGGTGACATATTTTAAATATATTAAGCTGTTTCATGTATAATAAAATTGATATATGTCACTGAAGCTTAATATAAATTATACGCTACTGTCTTGTATAATATGAAGTACATAACATTTACAGGGCCATACAAAAGATTTCAAATAGTTTATTCTTTCCGCAGTACCGTATATGTGTCCGATGATGGCTGATGGAGGGATGAAATGCATTTTAATTGTGATATGCGCGTCTATATTTTGCTAAATATTTACACATTATATGGTGTATATAAATGTTATAGTTGATATACAGGGCTACCCAAAAGAGCTCACCAACGTTACTGAATATGAGCGTAAATTATTTAAACGTGGTTCTTTAATAAGCTATGCATTTTTACGCTGAGCTTCATTCAATTTATTGAGAAATGTCTGCAGAATATAGATAAAAGGATATACAGGGCCACGCAAAGAATTCGGTACATGGACGCCTATGAATGATAATTTATGAGAATGTGATTTCAGTTGTTTTAAAAGTGTTTTAGTTTATAATAAATTTTAGCCTAATGCGGACGTGTAATAAAGGTAAAGTGTAAACTACAGGGCTGAACAAAAGTATTCAAGTATGTTTCCATCTAATAGTGGGAATTGCTGTAAAAAGAAATTAAACTACAGGGTATTTTCTTGCTAAACTAAATTCTCCCATTATATCAACTGACATATGAAATACAGGGCTGTTCAAAAGTACTGGAATACATATTTGGGTATATTTGACTATCCACTATTATTTCCCTAAATAACAAAGTTTTGTTAAAGATTTCATTAAGTGTTGGAAAGTGCTTCATAATCTATGCTTAACGCATGATTTTTCTTACTTGTTTTCTTATAGTCGAGAATATCAATTAAAAATTCATCAAAAATGCGATTTTTCCCCCCACAAAATGGCAAAAATCGCTCACTCATCTGAATTTGATTTGCCAGTTGAAAGAAATTAAAATTTCTTGTGGTCTGGTCTGGTGGTCTTACAGATTTTAGTTCTATCTTCCATCACCAGAAGCATTTTTATCTGATATTACATCTGATATCTGCATTTTTATCCTATTTCAAGGGAATTTTCTTTCTTTCAATTCATTTTACGATTATCACCAGATGTTCTTGCACGTGCGCAGTACGCCTTCTACACGGTGACACAGAATGAATCTCCATTCCGGAGATTCATTTTGACAGAAACAAATTTGAATGCATGTTTTTAATGGTTGGCTCTTGGCTGCGTAGCACACCCATTCTGTACTGCCGAAGACAATGGAGTTCATCCCAGAAGTTCATTTTGAAAGATATTTTTCCTACATCTATACATCCAACCGGCTTTTTGATTTATTTTCTTCAGGCTAGAACAGCTAAAAACCACCATCAACGATTGACAATTATGAATTTTGCCATCCCTTCCACCTTCACCGAATTTTTCTTTAAAACATTCACGCACACACACACAAAAGAAGTCAACAATTATTATTCATTTTCAAAATATGTGAAATAGTTTCGGTTTAAAGCTCCTCTGAATTTTGCGCCCCTATTTAATCATTTTGCGTCTCAATTCAAAAACATAATTATTTTCGTTACCGATTGAGTTGAGAAATACCTAGAAATATTTACGTATTTTTTTCCTTTCTTCATTAATTGGATCTAACAAAATATTTTACTAAAGAATACATTAACACACATAAAAAAATTAAAAGTCAACAATTTTCGTTTATTGTTAAAATATGTAAGATAATTTCGATTTAAACCTCTCTCAATTTGGCGCCCCTTAGACACGGCGCCCGCGACGTGCGCCCCCCTTGCCCCCCCGTAGCTACGCCACTGGTTTGAACATATGAAGCTAACATAATGTTTAATTTTGCACCAGTTATACACTCAAAATTTTCATCATAATATTTTTCCTTAGCATAAAATGAAGTTATTAGAACTGTTTAATAAGAAACATAGTCGCTACAATGTGAATATGCACTAATTTCTGCGTCAGAATGAAAAAATATATATATTATGAGCCCCCCCCCCCCTACAATCTCTAGAGCCCTCCCTATAGATCGCTTCTAGCTACGGCCCTGATGGAATAACACTTATTTTCTCCATGTCAGATGACAATATTAGAGCTCATCAGTGTGACGTCATAGACAACTCAACCCCGCATTTCTACGCAAACTGGGTCAAAACAAACCGATAAAGTTTAGAGTGTATTAGAGATGCACTATATACCATCAAAAAAGCTTTCAATATGAAATCTGATATCGTTCAAAGGCTGAATTCATTGAACAAGGTGAAGTTTTAAAAGCGATCCGCAAGTGTTTGGGCCGAATTGTAACTTGTTTAAATCAGTTTCAGGATAAAACAACACATTTCATCTCTACCTTTTCTGAACTCTGTGGTTTGTTATGACCCAATTTCTGGACTTGTGATGTCACCACTGATGAACTCTATAGACAATAAAGTGAGATAATATTTCACAATAGAATTAGAATTTGTTCTTCGGAAACAAAGAAACTTTCGATCAAGCTATTAAGGCAAAATTTACTTTTATTATTTTTATGTAATAATTAAAATATTAATATAAAGAAAGTTGCAGAGTGTTAAGCAGATAAGTTAGTTAATTTAATCACCTTTTGATTTCGGAATATAGCACTGCAATATTTAAAAATTCCAATTGTGTATATAGGATACATGCAGAGTTCTTGCTGTCACTCGCCATTGCGCCAAATTGCGACTAAATTCTTCATTTGGCGAGTAAACAAGCGATTAGATTCGCCAAATTGCTAGTGTTCAATTTTTGCTTTTTCTTTCTTTACTTTTTCGTTTTTTATACATAAGCATATATATTTTTTTAATATAATTGTAGCGGATAGTTGAAATTAGATTAATAACAACACTGTAAAAAAATATTCCTGTGACTTTACACCAAAAATGGTGGCAACTAAGTTGCCACCAAAAGTAGTGTAAGGAAACGCCTCAATAAACTGGTGTAATAAACCACCAGCAATCGACTGATGTAAACAAACACCACTTTTGGTGGCAACTTAGTTGCTTGGTGTAAAATAAGTAATACATTTAAAATATACGTTATAATAAATTGTTTCAATTAAAAGGAAGTGTAGAAGCATCTTTTCGTTAAACTATTCATTTTAAATTATGTCTGTATTAAATTTAAAATGTAATTTTTAAATTATTTTTTATTTTACTGTTTAAGCACACTAAATAAATGATAGTGTGAGTTGATAAACAACGAGTTATTTATATGATTTTAACAGTAAAATAAAAAAAAATTTAAAGATTACATTTTAAATTTCATGCAGTCATAATTTAAAATAAATAGTTTCACGCAAAAAAGCTGCTAAACTTTCTTTTATTTGAACCGATTTTTTATAACGTACATTTTAAACATATAACTCGTTTGTAAACAACGAAATTTCCTATATATTTATACTTTCACAGCAATATAAAAAAATAATTTAGAACTTACATTTTAAATTTAATATAGCCATAATTTAAAATAAATAGTTTGACGCAAAGAGGCAGCAAAACTTCCTTTTAATGGAGGCAATTTATTAAAACATTCATTTAAGCATATTACTAGTTGGTAAGGAACGAAATTTCCTGTATTTACATGCTTAAAAATATCTTTTTCATAGGTCAATAATGCGTTCAGTAAGTTAAAAACATTATAATATCGAATTTTTTTATGAAAATATTTTTTGTTACAGTTCGGGCAAACGCTATAGTCATACGATATAAAATATTTTTGTAACGAAATGCATAATTACTCGTAACTACCACTATAAATTTAATTTGGAGTTTCTAGTTTTCTTAAGAAGATAACAAACATAAGCTACATATGATATTAAATTACTATTTAATGCATAATATAAAAAATGCTTAACTAAGACAGCTATCAAATAAACAAAGCTGTATAAAAATGTTGATTACAACTGTTATACTAAAGCCATACTTCTCGTTAAATTCGAACATGTCGCCATTGTTCTTAAAATGGCAGTGCATACAATATTAAAAAGCATTATCTAATTAAAAAAAAAACCACATGCAAACATTATTTAGTCTTACATCTTAAATCTACAAAGAATAATAATACTATTGCTTACTGTTTGTTTACTTTTTCACCTGCTATCCGAAAGTTAGGAAGAAGGATTAAATGCGAAGTAAAATGGCGGCGTGTTGTCTGCAAACATATACGAAATCAAAACAGAAAGATGATATATTACTCTGAATTTGGTGTTACCTTTCAATAATTACGACTAAACACTAAAATACCACCATTCCAAGATTATTCTTACTCTTTTTATGGAGCTACTACCGAAAATAGTGTAGATTTAAAGTTTATTCAGCAATTCATAACCCTGATTTAAATGTAATATTGCTCCTTTGTTTTTACAGTGAATCGGTGTCGCAGTTAAAAAAACTTAGGTTATTTTAAGACATATTGATAAACAAGTATGAAAAATCATGCGTTAAGCATAGATTATGAAGCAGTTTCCAACACTTAATGAAATCTTTAACAAAACTTTGTTATTTAGGGAAATAATAGTGTATAGCCAAATATACCCAAATATGTATTCCAGTACATTAGAACAGCCCTGTATTTCATATGTCAGTTCATATAATGGGAAAATTTAGCTTAGCAAGAAAATACCCAGTAGCTTGAGATTTCTTTTTCAGCAATTCATACTATTAGATGGAAACTTACTTGAATACTTTTGTTCAGTCCTGTAGTTTCCATTGTACCTTTATTACACGTCAGCATTAGGCTAAAATTTATTGTAAACTAAAACACTTTTAAAACAACTGAAATCACATTCTCATAAATCATCATTCATACGCGTCCATGTACCGAATTCTTTGCGTGGCCCTGTATATCCTTTTATCTATATTCTGCAAACATTTCTCAGTAAATTCAATGAAGCTCAGCGTAAAAATGCATAGCTTATTTAAGAACCACGTTTAAATAATTTACGCTCATATTCAGTAACGTTGGTGAGCTTTTTATGGGTAGCCCTGTATATCAACTATAACATTTATACACACCATATAATGTGCATATATTTAGCGAAATATAAACGCGCATATCATAATTAAAATGCATTTCATCCCTCCATCAGCCATCATCGGACACATATACGGTACTTCGGAAAGAATATACTATTTGAAATCTTTTGTGTGGCCCTGTAAATGCTATGTACTTCATATTATGCAAGACAGTAGCGTAAAATTTATATTAAGCTTCAGAGACATATATCAATTTTATTATACATGAAAAAGCTTAATATATTTAAAATATGTAATGGGAAACTTTTGATTCGCCCTGTAGATAAACTAATCATGGTAGAAACTTCATTTTCGATAGGACTTGTGCTAGGGTAAACATCAATAACGTCCTAAAATTTCATGGCAATCCGAGTATATTAACGATTTTTCCCCATAGGCCGTAATGTAATGGGAAACTTTTGATTCGCCCTGTAGATAAACTAATCATGGTAGATACTTCATTTTCAATAGGGTTCGTGCTAGGGTAAACATCAATAACGTATAAAAATTTCATAGCAATCCGAGTATATTAACGATTTTTCCCCATAGGCCGTAATGTAATGAGAAACTTTTGATTCGCCCTGTAGATAAACTAATCATGGTAGATACTTCATTTTCAATAGGGTTCGTGCTAGGGTAAACATCAATAACGTATAAAAATTTCATAGCAATCCGAGTATATTTACGGGAGTTAGAGCGCGGACAGACGGACAGACGGCCATCCGGCCAGACGGACAGACGGACAGACAAACCGAATGCATAAGCACTTTTCAACTTTGTTGGAAAGTGCTAAAAAGGGGGTGTGCATTAAAAGATTATACTATATATATATATATATATATATATATATATATACAGGGTGTCCGAAAAGTCTGGAAACGGCCGAATAACTCGAGAAATACATATTAGATTGAAAAACGTAAATATACGTGTTAAATATTTTTAAATAAGCTACTCTGTGATACCAAATTTGACCTTCGAAACCGACACCCTGGGGGTCAGAGGGGGTCCAACTTTGAAGTCTTAAATTATAACCCCCATTTTTTATTGCAGATTCGGATTCTACGGACAAAAATACGTAACTTTTGTGTTTGATGTTGTTTTCAAATCTTCGTTTATCACGGTGTAATCGAGCATATTAAATCGATACATATTCCCGCTTTTCCAAGGGGTTTTCCCTAATCGAAACTGATTGGGCTTAATTTTCGACGTCAAATTCCTCGTCTTTTGTAGGAATAGCGTTTACTGAAAATTACCCGTGGCGATTATTTCAATAGTGCTACACTGTTAAAAATTTGACCCATTTGCTGCAGCGTCACTCCACAGCTATTATAGAATATCTCTTTTGTGACCAATGAGAATGCTCCATAACACAGTAAAGTAATCGTTTTCTATAAAAGCGGTGGAGTGACGATGCAGCAAAAGGGTCAATTTTTTTACAGTGTACTTTACTGTGTTATGGTACATTATCATTGGTCATGAAAGAGATATTCTATAAAAGCTGTGGAGTGACGCTACAGCAAATGGATCAAATTTTTAACTGTGTAGCACCACCGAAATAATCGGCACGGGTGATTTTCAGGAAACGCTATTATTGCAAAAGACGAGGAATTTGATGTCATAAATTCTCCCCAATTAGTTTCGATTAGGGAAAATCCCGTTGGAAAAGCCGAAATATGTATCGATTTAATATGCTGAATTACACCGTGATGAACGAGGATTCGAAATAAACATCAAATACAAAAGTTACGCATTTTTGTCCGTAGAATCCGAATCTGCAATAAAAAATGGGGGTTATAATTTAAGATTTCAAAGTTGGACCCCCTCTGACCCCCAGGGGGTCGGTTACGAAGGTCACAGGGAATTTGGTGTCACTGAGTAGCTTATTTAAAAATATTTAACACGTATATTTACGTTTTTCAATCTCATATGTATTTTTCGAGTTATTCGACCGTTTCCAGACTTTTCGGACACCCTGTATATATATATATATATATATATATATATATATATATATATATATATATATATATATATATATATATATATTGTGCTACACGGCGAATCTATTTTGCTAATACTTTTTTCGTTTGGCGAATTTCTTTTATTTTTAATTAGCCAAATTACTAACGTTGATCAAATACTAGCGAGAACACTGGATACATGCCATAAAAAATCAAATTTTTGCTGAAAATTAGAAAATTATTTGTTTATTTATTTATTTATTTATTTCAATTTTTACCATTATTAGACCGATTATAGAATTCAAATAATTTTTTTCATATAAATAGAAAAAAATCGTGCAGTGAAGAGTTAAAAATTTATAGCATTTATCTAAAATCAAAAAACAAATTATTGTAGATATTCAGGGAAGGTGTAATGATAAAATAGTTAATATTGCATATTTTGTATAACAGGTGATTTAAATTTAGAGATAACAAAACTTATATTGCATATTTAAGAAGATGACTGATTTCTAAATGTTACTGATTTCTAATTGTGCGGAAAGACACGGAATCTCACAGGATCTTATCTGGCAAAATAAATTTTTTCAGGGAGTCCTGACAACAAAAATCTTCAAGTTTTGTTTAAAAAAAAAATTTCATTCAAAAAATAGGTTTTTTTTTTTTTTTTTTTTTTTTTTTTTTTTATAACAATACGTGTAAATCATGTTCTTATCTTAATTTGAACAGAAAAATTTCTTTTTTTTTTCGTTTTGTTTTGTGTTCAAAATCTAAATTTTAAGCAATGGTTGACTTCTTGTGAAAATGCGTTTTCTTTATGATGTTTTTTTTTTTTTTTTTTTTTTTTTTTTTCACTATTTCTCTTATTTAAATTATTAAAATTGAAGAACCGTTAAAGATATATGGTTTAAAAAAATATTCACTTTTGAAAATATGATTTTTTTTTTAGTTATTCCTTTTTAAAAAAAAATTCTACTTTAAAAATTTTTAATTTTTATTTGAATTAATACCTTTTAAAATGCCGTATCAAAATTAAAATATATATGTTTCTGTTTATTTAAACGAAAACAAAGTGAAATTCTACAAATAATCTTTCGAGTTATAATGATTTTGAATTGCCCCACTTTTTTAATAAATTTTAAAATTATTATTAGTAGTATTATTACTATTATTATTATTATTATTGTTATTACTATTATTTTGAAATTACGAAAAGTTTTATCATGTGATTTTGTGATTTTCAAATAGTATGGTTAAATATCACAAAGAATTTCAAAATTTTAACCGAATAAATAAAAAACATACATTTGAAAATGTGTCCCGGACCCCCTTAAATTATGAATAATTATTACATTTTAAAATGTCCCATGCGCATTTGTTTTGCATGAAGTACGACAATATTTATTTATGAGATACTTTTTCTATATTACAGTGGTACTTGACATGAATTGTAGAAATTCGCTGCATACATAAGTAGGAAAAATCTTTTTATTGCCATATTTTGTTTTGTTTTCCCAAAAAATTTTCATATGCACATAAATTTTAATACTAAAATACTCCTGAAATGCATCTTTTTAAGCTAACATTTATTTGTTATTCTATACTATGTATATATTATATACTAATATATTAATATATACATACATACATTATATACATACTACATACAATATATTTATTGTATATTATGTTATACCTTATTATACAGTAGATTCCCTAAACTCCGCCGATAATTTACAGATGTAAAAAATGAAACTTTCAATTCCGGTGTAGGGATAAATTTTGGCTTTTTTATTTTCGTATCTATTCCATATATTTTTTATTTGTAATTTTCATTAATGTTGTTGAATTCATGCTTTTTCATAAAAGAAGAATAAATTCATTTCTGAAAAAAAATCAAGATATTGCTGATATGACTGGTAATCACAATCTTTTACCAAATATATTCATATATTAATAAAGTCTTTTTTTTTTTTTTTTTTTTTTTTTTTTTTTTTTTTTGTTATTAATCCTGGCTAAACCTGAACGAAAACTTCCTTATTTTATGATTTTGAAGGGAATTAGTAGATGAACTTTTATGGCAAGTTTAACTGAATAATTTAGAAAAAATGCATCCGATCTTTATAAATGGATATATAATTATACATTATTGGCTATTTATTTGACCTTTGCTTATAATATTTTAAAAATTATCTAAATTTTTATTATTTTAGTTTATTACTTTACTTAATTATTTTAATATTTTACTACATTGTAAGCATTCATCACAATTTTGAATGCATTATTAATTACTTACAAATTACTGTTTTAAAATTGTAAACAAAGCAGTGACCAGAAATCTGCATAATTCTAAAATTCATACAACCTCTCGTCTGAAGGTGTACGGATTTGAAGGAGTCTATACAATTAGGATATATAATATGAATTTTAAAATAATATAGTAATTAGGAATGCACGTAGAATGTTTCAAAAGTTAGAAAATTGTAAAATTTCCAATTTTGATAAAACAGCATTTTAAGTAAAACAAACTGCATAAAGGGGCTGTGCAAATATAAGGTTATCAACGTTTTGATAATTTTGAGCCCCTTCCCCCTCTTCCGATATCATACGTTATCAATACTTGACCACCTCCCCCTTCCCCGATAATGATATTGTTATCACAGTGTAAAAATTTTTTGATTTCTAAAATTGATTTCTTTTATTCGAAGTAATATACAAAATCGATTACATTTATTTTTTGCTTACTTTTATGATTCAAATGAAGAGAAGTCAATAAAATATCACATTGCATATGAAAAACTGTATATCAAGTAGCTCTTAAAAGACATATTTAATACTTATAAGTATTTTATGATAGCTTTTTGTTACATAATGTATTCAACAGTAATAAGATCCTGTTGCAGCAGGCTAAAAATGATAACATGCTCTTTTGCATCAAATAACATGTTAAAATAAAAACAGAAAATTTTGATTGGGTCAAAAATGATATCGATGTCAAAAGACAACCCCCCTCCCTAGAAATATCTTACGATATCATATGTCAGACCCAGTGTTATAGTCGTAAAAAAAGGAGAGAGTATACGGTATAAGCATAGGGTATACACTGACATCATGAACCCTCATATATAGAGTATACGCAAATGCTTAGTTTGAAAAATAGAGGGTATACGGAACTTCTTAAAACTATCCAGAAGGTACACGGCGTATACCCCCGTATATCCTCCACTACATCCCTGGTCAGACCCCAATCCTCCCCACTAAAATGATAGCGTTATATTTACACAGCCTCAAATATATATACAGTGCTTGCAAATATATAAAAGTTCATTTCTTTATCGAATTTCGCAATTGTGAAGGTCTACTTCCTCTTTAAACTCCGTAGCTTTATCTCAAAAATCACATAACTGGTACACCAACTTTTGTATTATTGTATGAAGGAAACATAATTTGTTTTAAGTATTTTAAATATGTAATTATTAATCATAAAAGCACGCAATGGAAGTTTTGGAAATAAAATCAGATTTAAATACTTATTATTAAATTAATAAATCATCCTTGATATACTGTCGTTTATTGTAGCCTTCATTTCAAAAGACGCTTCCATCAATTGCATTGCGTGATGATCTACGGAAATTTTGTTATGCTACACATACCGAAAGGAAAATAAACACACATCAGGGAATGATTATTTCCCTAATAATTTCAGGTAAAGAAGTAATTTTGCTTCCCCTCAAGGCAATTTGTATAAACATGTTGTGGATAGTAGTTATTTGTTTTGATCCAACTTTTATGCTATCATGTTAAAAAAAAAAAAAAAAAAATAGCAACATCTGTAGATTAAATCAAATGGTGATAAAATAGCTTATAAAATAATTTTCAGTATTGCACTTTTAAAAGAATTTTTTTTTAATAATGAAAAAACAAAAGTATCGGAAAAAGTATTTTCACCGAAAAAAAAACTGCTAAGCTATTTAACGTTTTCTACGAAACTGGGATTCTTAGAATTTTTTATTTAACGGTAACAGAAAAAATTCATGCAGCAGTATCGGTCAGTGTTTAATTTAGACACTTTTCTCCCGGAGGGATTTCTGTGACTCTTCGGGGAAAACATGATAGAGTTCCGGGGCAGGGGGGGGGGGATAACACATTTTTAACGTTGAAAACACAAAATCTCAATTTTTCCGGGGGGGGGTACATTTGTAGTTCCGGAAGGGGAATGTTCTCCCCCGAGCCACTATCTGAATTCAGTACTGGTATCGGTTATATGAATTTTTGCTCTTACCGTTACATGAAAAGTTCTAGGAATTTCAGTGTCTTAGAAAAAGTTTATTAACTTAACAGATTTTTTTTTTCTGTGTTCACCTCACCTAATGAATATAATTCATTCCGTAATCATATTCATTAGCCAAAATCTTCATAAGTCGAAAGGGGAGGACTTCATAAAGACGTCGCCTTTCGTCCAATCAAAATGCGGCATGTCTCGTTACACTAAAAATTAGAACATGCGTCCATATTAATAACAGTCCCTTTCTAATGCAGAAATTATTATTATTATGGTTGTAAGTGTAATGCTAATCGAAACACCACGTGTAATGGAAAGCAGTAAAATACAGTAAAACCTGTGCAGAAAGAACATATGAATAGCGGAAAATTTTTATCGTTCTTTTCAAATGCAAAAATTATTATTATTATTATTATTATTTTAAGTACGGTGCGCCGAGTGAAAAGTAGTAAGATATGGAAAAACTTGGCAGAAAAGAATGTATTAATAACGGGAAAGACGGGTGTGTGGAAAGAACGTATCAATAACGAAAATTTTTATAGCCCCTTTCAAAAGCAGAAATTACTATTATTATTATTATTTTAATATGAGTACAATGCTATTCAAAAGACTACATCGGATAAAAAGTAGTAAAATGCAATAAAACCTGTGGGGAAAAAAACTATTGAAAAAAGAACATTTTTATAGTCCCTTTCAAATGTAACAATTATTATTATTATTATTGTTATTCTAATTATTATAAGTACAATGTTATTCGAAAGACTGCATGAAGTGAAAAGCAATAAAATACAATAAAAACTGTGAAGAAAAAAAAAGTATGAATAATGAAATATATATATATATAGTCCGTTTTAAATGCAAACAGTATTATTACTATTATTTGAAGTTCGATGTTATTCGAAAAGGGGCAATATTGCTAATGATTTTTTTTAATCTAGTTTCAGCTTTAAAATGCAGATAAACCTTTTATGATAAAGTAAGCCACCAACATTTATTAAATTAAGTTCCAATTAAAATATACTTTTCCCCTTGAATTAATTAAAAAAATAAAGTTCTAGCAATCTTCCGGATATTTATCTTTCAATTATAGTTTACTGAATCAAGTATGTGAATAACATATTATAAAGAAAAAAGAAAAAAGCAACACGAAACTTTTGAACGGATACCATAAGAAATTTCAAAGGAAGCCGTGTTGGATAATCCCTGCTGAAAAAATTTTACTATTAAAAACCGATGATTAAAAATTCAAAATTTTTTCAAAAGGCGTTTATCCCAAAGGGATTGCAATTGTTGCTATCAAAATTATTATTTTTATTATTGCTGTTATTATTATTTTATGAAAGATTGTTTAGCCTCTACGGAATCCGATTCTATTTTTTCCTGGAAAAAATAATCTTTGTGGAAAAAAAGTTTAATGTATTCATTATAAACTATACTGAAAATTCAAATTTTGGGAAAGTTATTTATTAATTTGCTTGTTTTAGTCGCGCGATATCGAGGAAAAGCGCTTCAGAAGATGCATTGTTCAGTGAAAATTTTCCTTTTTGAAGGATCAAAACAGGTAATTTTATCCACAAATGGGCATTTACATATCGCATTATACAAAAAATAAGTTTTTTTTTTTTCTTTGCCTTTCTTTTAGAAGTCCATCCCGACACCAAAAGTGCGCAGTAGAAAATTGCCAATAAGAATTAAAAAATTTGTTTGAACATTGTTTTTCTCATTTTAAAATTTCTCGTTACATCGAAAAAACTCCTTATCGGCTTTGTTTACACGCGCAAATAGATTTTGAAGTTTAGTACTGATTTCATCAACACAGATTAAAGATAAACTTTAATTAAATAACTTTATCTGCGGCCTTCTTTGACGATATTTCAATTTCATTTTTCCTTAAGAAATGGCTGTCTCAAAATCATGTTAATACGATATTTTTTTTTTCAACCGCTTTGCATTCTTAATTTGTATTTGCTGTAAGATTTGGGCCTATCGAAAACTTGTTAAAGTTGTAGATAGTATTAAGAAGATTTATAATAAATTTAATTGAATTTGATATCTTGGAAATCGACGAAGTTATGAATATTTTTCTCCCTAAAACCCTAATATTTCGCCCTTTGAGCCCATTTTTAATTTTTTCAAAAATCTGCCATTCATAAATTTTTAGACCTTTTTATAGATGTAACAATAACTTTAAACTGATTTTATATATATTATAATTAAAAAGTTGCAGTTAAAATTACAGGAATCTGTATACTTAATGAAATTTAATCTATACACTATGAAAACAAACAAAAAAATAAAGATGTAAATCTGCAAAACTAATTTTTGTAAAGGTACAGAAATCTGTAAATTTACAAAGGAATCTACAAAAATGACATGTTTGTTGTTGTCTATAAATCCCAGTTTCCTAGAAATTTAGTCAATTGTTAAGTATTTATCTCTAATGCAACCTCATGACATATTTACGTGATTTTCATGCCCCTGAAAATTTATTTATAGCATCAAATTTATTATTTGTAAGTGACCACTAGCAAAAATCTCTAAAATTCATAGATCTTATTTTTATTTTTCTAAATATCAATACACAATTTAGGTAGAAAAACATGAGTATTGTTTCCCCGCACAGATCCGTAAAGTATTTATCCTAAATGCAACCTCATGACTAATTTGCGCAATTTCCATGTCCCTGAAAATCTGTTTATAGCAGCATATTTGTTATTTGTAACTAACCACTAGCAGAAATCTGTAAAAGTTATGGATCTTTTTTTTTTCCTTTTTTCTAAATATCAATGCACAATTACACTGTAAAAAATGTAAATTTACTGTACTTTACCGTGAATTACCTAGTAAATTTACGGAATATGTCACTTTTTTTTTACATAAACAGTTAACTTCCGTAATTTTTTGTGTTTTACGGACAAAAACCGTTAATGTAATGGCAAAGTCCGTTGATATAGTAATAAAGTACGTTTTTCTAAGGACATTGTCTGGAATCTCTGCTGCAGTAAATCGCTGTTGCAAATATTTACAGTGTAGATAGAAAAACACGAGTTTTGTTTTCCCGTAATTCTGGAAAATCAAATAAAGCAGAAAGCGAAAAGGAATATCTCTCGGCTTTTTTGTGTCAAATAACTTTAATAGTTTACAAGCTTTAGTATTAGATCCCATCAATAAAAGATCAATTCTATTTCAAGGGAATTTTTAATTCGTTCAAGGTCAACGTATTTTTTATGTTTTATTTAATTTATTATTTTTTTTTATGTACATAAAATACCGAAAAGATTGAATGAGACAGAATTTGCCAACGTGTTTATTTTAAAATAGATAAATATATTTTTTCACGTACTTAATAAAAATAAAATTTCAATTTCAAAACTAAAGTGCCAATGTGCCATTTAAGGACTAAAATTAGATAGTCCAAAAATGAACCGCCGCTTTTCAAACGATTAAATAACTGTAAAACACTTAAGAAATTTATACATTACTTGTTTCTCAAGTGTAATCTTTTTTCAATATGTAACTTTTTTTTTTTTAAATTCTAATTCGAAGAGTGCAATAAAAGTCGTGTCCGAGTCGATATTGGGGCCGGATAAGCCGCTCTCATCTAATACCTCGCATTTTGACATAAAAATGATCTAAAATATGCTTGTTGTTCGAGCTGAAAAACGCAATTAAAATCTTTTTAAAAAAATGTTTCCAAGGCGGTAAAAAATTACTGAAAATATTATATTTTCAAAAGCTACACTTTTCACCTTTCATATCCTCATAAAATGATAAGTAAAAGAAATAAAAAGAATATTGCCCAGTTAAACGGATGGCATTGAGCTCACAGGCCACGCATACTAACTGTACATTACAGCCTGATATTTTCAAGTGTTAATTCCGTTCGAAAAACAAATTAAGGAGAGGAAACAGCTCCCCCCCCCCTTTAACCCTTTTTATACTTAATCATTGAATCCCATAAACTAATCAGGGACAGGCTTTATCATATAAAAAATCTATATCCAAAATTTCGAGCAAATCGGAAAATTCTTAATAAAAACCCATTTATATAATTTAAGAGGAGTTATCCCTCTCTTTTATACTTACGCTTTAAACTTTTAAAACTATTCAGAGATTTGAACGAAATCCGATAATTCTGCATGAAAAACCTATTTATATAAATTAAGGAGAGGGGCATTGGAGCCCCCGTTCCCCATGTTTATACTTATCCAATGAGCACCTAATATCAGTTACGGAGGCGCCTCATCAAAATGATCCTATATCTAAATTGTGAACGAAAACTGATTATTCTGCATGAAAAACCCATTTATATCAATTAAGGGGAGGCGCATGAGCCCCTCGTTCTCCCTCTTATATATATCGAATGAACTCCAAAAACTAATCAGGTAGGTGCCTTATCAGAATATACTTATATGCAAAATTTCAAGTGGATCGGATACTTTTATCACGAGTTATCGCCTTACGTACATACGCACGTACATACAGAACGGGCTCAGGCTATGATAGTCTGTGACCTAAAAACTAGTCATTGGGGGCCACCATAATACTTACCCATCATGGATATACATAATATAAAATATGAAAATAAAACATGTGTAAACTATTTATAAAATGCATCGCTTCAAATTAAAATTTAAACATATTTTTAAATATTTTTCATAGATAGTAATACTCTATTAGTGAATTACTGACGAACCAATTTCGACAAATTATATAAAATGCCAAACTACTTAAGTAGTACATAATTGCATAAAAGAAACATCCTTATATCTCCAAAAACAAATATCATATTAACTAATAATTTTCTATGCGCCGGATTAAGCGTCTCATATCCGATTAAAATATATCTTTGAATTGAAATTTGAATGAAATGCAGGGTCATGAAAAATCGAAGAATGTGGAAAATAGGATTTCAAATATATTAGCGACTAATTATCTGAATGACTTCGTTTTCTATACAAAATTTGTATTATTTTATTGTGTTTTACATCCACTCCTAAAAATAAAAAAATTCTAAATTTTTTATATACCTTTCATCAAAATGACTACTTCGAGTGTCCAAAAAAATAGGGTTGAATTTACTGATATTAAATAGGCTTAATCCCATTATTATATACTAAGTACACACCAAATTTCAAGTCTCTATCTCAATTTGTTCGGGAGATAGAGCGCTTTCAGACACGCAGACAAACAAGCACACAGACAGACAAACGGTAATTTATTTATTTTATTTTATTTTTTCAAAAATTATGCTTTTTGGAATCTTCAGTGTCTGAAACGTGTAAATTCGCCAAAAATTTTTTGATAGATTTTCAAAACGATTGCAAGACTTATCCTATACTACGCATGATGGGTAAGTAAAAAAAGAGGAACTATATTAAAGAGTGAGAAACAAATATTGACACCCAGTAAGCGTTATTTATTAATTCTTGCCTTGAGTTGAACTGATTTATGTTCGTCCATGTAATAATCCTCAAATATTTACGTTGATTGATTGGTATGAGAATTACTTTCATAGATCCGTTATTATTACGTCACACTGATGATTCATTTCAAAGGTAATGTAGCAAAAATTTAAAAAAAGAAATGCACATAGCGCCTTCTGTCTGCGATTATATGTGATATTTAATTTTAGTTTTGAGCCTTTGGTATTCTTTTTCAGCCGAGTTTCTTCATTATGGCACATTCTTTTATTCTGCATGAATACCCTGTGTAAGTATTAAATGTTGTTCATATAAAATTATTGATTCACGGGCGCTAGTAAGGGAGAGGCATGTAGAGAGCCAACTGGGGGTCAAGGTCGGATCCAGCCCTTCATTTAGAGGGGAGGGGGGGGGAGTTCAAGGGAAGGGGTCACATCTCTTTAATAAACAGTTTTTACATTGAAGGCTGTTTCCTTATCCAAAATGACTATTTTTCTGATACTTAAAGGAAGTCATTTTCATTCGTAAATATAAAAATGCATTAATATTCATAAAAATATAAAATTTACACATTTTATTCAGATAGCCAAATTTGAAGAATTTCCCATTTTCTAAAATAAAGGGAAAGAAAGAATCATTTAGAAATTGTGCATTTTAAGACAGTTTTTAGGATATGGCAGTTGCAAAAATGCCGTCATGAAGGAACAATTGGCTGATATGTGGATTAAAATTCTGTTTAAAACACCTCATTTTCCGGAGACTTACAGAAAAATTATTTTGTTTTATTAAAAAATGGAAAACGCTAATCAATCACATTTGTTCTAAATAAGTGCGTTTTCAAATGTCTTGCATCTGAAATTAAAGATGACTTCATGGATTCTTAGACTTTATTAAAAAATGGAAAACGCTAATCAATCACATTTGAGAAAGTCATTTTCATTCCTAAATATAAAATTGCATTAATATTAGTAAAAATATAAAATGTACACATTTTACTCATCCAAAAATTGAAGAATTTCTCATTTTCAATTAAGGTAAAGAATCCTTTAGAAAATTGTGCATTTTAAGACAGTTTTTAGGATTTGGCAATTGCAAAAATGACGTCATGAAGGAACAATTGGATGATATGGATTGTAATTCTGTTTAAAACACCACATTTTACAGGAGACTTACCGAAAGATTCTCCGGCTTTATTGAAAAATGGAAAACGCTAATCAATCATATTTGTTCTAAATTAAGTGCATTTTCAAATGCCTTGCATCTGAGATTAAAGATGACTTCATGGATATGACAGTAATTACCTACTTTGGATTAAAGAAGAGCTTTAAAGAGTCAGAAAGATTCTCGTTGTGTATTAAGGGATAAATTAGAAAAAAATTATTATGTAGTTCATTTTTAAAATTCCCTTTAGAAATTTTCTTAATTCCCTTTTAGGGGGAGGGGGGTCATGACTCCTGTGACTTCTCCCTTTTCCACTGCTGAAGGAGCCGGCAAAAATGGAAAAGAATTTCGTTGAAGCCCTCCATATGTATAATATTTCCATAAAAGAAAAGATTTTTGTTTAAATATTAGTCATTTTTATTAAACTCTTTTATTTCAAATTAAATTACAGTATAATTAATTTGTATATTTGTAACAATTTTTATTTAAATAATTTGAATTAATATATTTAATTTCACTTTTAAACCAAACTGATGATTTATTATGTATTGTTTGGGATTTATTTTCGAAATATTATTTAGATAATAATATGCACATTAGAGGTGAGACGGGCTGGACTTTTATGTCAGATTTCGGGCTCGGGCTCAATCTTTTTTGCAATTCAGACTATTATTTATACTCGTATAAAAAAAATAAAAATAACTTTTTTTCTTAAAATTTATTTATTCCAAGTTCAGGCAATTTAATGTTATTTTGATCAGAACAAATAGGAAACGGAAATTACGGGTTTTCTTAAGTATTAGAATGCTATTTTAGAAGAAAATTTATGATATTTTCAGATTTATGTCTGGTATTGACGGTGACGACCTGTTGATATGTACACCAGTATAGGGACAGATTGACAGTCACCAATCGTCACATTGCAACTAAATATTTTGCTTTGGCAAGTAAATTCGGTATCTAAGTCTCCATGTTTTTATAAGAAAGTCCCTTTTTCGCCAAATAATTTTTCTCTCTTTTTATTATTATTTTTTTTTATTTATTTTTTTCACATATATGTACTTATGTAGGGTAAAATGAAAATAAGGATATTGTCTTCCCTACTATTCAACACTACCGTGATTGCTTAGCTTATATATATATATTTATATTATGTATTTTTTTAACCTGTATTTTGCTCAATTTTATATTCTAAACTAGACATAGTTTAAACTATATCTATATATAAAATAAATTACTTTTCATTTTGAATACATGAGTTTTTTTCGCATATAAACATCTTTGCTATTTTAAGGATTCCATTCTTCTTTTAATGGTATCTAAAGTAAAAAAAAAGTTCCACATTTGTAAATCAATATGGAAATAAGTAAATAATTACATACAGTAAATATTGTTAACTTAAAAACAACTGAATTATTAAAAGAAACGAAAAAAAAAACTACGAATGAAAGATCAAATTATAAAAAAATATCGTATATCATAAATATCATTGTTCAATATGTTTAATTAAAATAAATTTTACATTTTCTTACAATTTTAAGGGTTCTTTTGCCAAATACCAATAAATAAAATCTTTTACTTATAGAAACATTTGCGCCAAAATAGACTGTCTCAAAATATAAAATGATAGAAACTTGGCCGCAGAAAGAATCTGTTCGTTTCGATAATAATTCCAATATAGCCCTTCCCCCCCTCCCCAACACCAGAAATAAGATACAATGAAACCTGCTTAGATGGAAACGCAACGACTATTGATAAATTCCATTTTATGGAGGCTCTTTAAATTAAATTAAAATTTATTTATTTTTTTAAATTAATTTTTATTTAATAATCTTACGGGCCCGAGATACGCCGGGCGGGGCAGCTAGTAATATATATATAATATGATTTACTGTAATAAATATAATTATAACAACTATAATGAGGCTATTAACTATAATAACTAACATAACTAACTGCTATGTTAAATAACCCACTCGAGACTAACTCACTAATACTATTCGCTTAAGACTTAACATTTGTACACTTAGCATTTGTAACACTAAATAAACTTAACATTCGTAACTGTCAGCCAACTTAGAACGAGTATATTTACTGTATTGAGTACTCATAATTTATCTCTAAATAAAGGACTGAAATCGAGAAACCTATGCTTTGAATATTTATTACAATGCATATTTGGGTAAGTATTAATAGTCTTTAAGTTGATTTCAAGAAGAAATGTAAAGAATTTGCATGAAAAAGTTTAATCAACACAGTAACCAATCTTAATATTTTGGTTTATCTGTTGAATAGTTAAACAATAATGCTTCTAGAAAAAAAAAAAAAAAAAAAAGTCATGCTTTTTACTTACCTATCATACGTAGTATGGGGTAAGTCTTGCAATCATTTTGAAAATCGAAAAAACAACTTGACGGATTTGCACGTTTGAGACACTAGAGATTAAAATATATATATATATATATTTAAAAAAATGCCAACCGTCTGTATATCTGTCTGCCTGTCCGTTCGTCTGTAAGTTTTCTATCTCCCGAATAAAAGGATCTAGTAGCTTGGAGTTTGATGTGTACGTAGTGTGTAATATTCAGAAGAAACATATTGGATATCAGTAATTTCGACTATCCGAAGCTATTTTTTTCGGATTCTCAAAATATCGGTTCTGATAGAATGCATGTAAAAATTTTCGATTTTTTTTTTTTTTTTTTTTTTTTTTTTTTTTTTTTTTTTTTTAAGGGGTGGGTGTAAAATACTATAAAAAGCATGCTGCAAAAAGAATAAAGTCAATCGGATAATTAGTTACCGAGATATTTGTAATCATATTTTTTGTTCTCTTCGATGTTTTTGTGATCTTGTATTTCATTCAAATTTCAATTTAAATGTACAAATTGGAAATGAGACACATAATCGGACGCAATAAACTGTATGTGATTATCCTTTTTGGAAAAATGTTTTTTTTTTTTTTTTTTTTTTTTTTTTACACCATTCCATAATCTTGATTATCCTGTCGAACAAAAAAACTATCGCCAAATTATGCGATAAAATGCCAATAATGAATTAATTAATTTAAATGTCACATTCATTTGATATTAAACACTTACACGAATTTATTACATCATCAAGAAATTTTTAATTCGACGTTTTATTTGTATTTTTAATAATCTTTTACTAATGCATTTGTTTTTTCGTCATTTAAAACAAAAAATTACGCCAAATTGTATAATTTACAAGTAGTTTGGCGATTTATATAATTTGTCGACTTTATAACCAACTAACACACCGCGGTTTAATGCTGCCGTCCACCGCGAATTTCTTCGCCCATTTGCTATATTCGATAAGTCTGTTTGCTATCACAACTTTATAATCAAACAAAAAATCTATTTTTTTCATTTTTTTTCAGTTAACACTTTTATCTGTTTTTCAAGTGTTCGTTTCAGATACAGTCGGCTCTCGTTAATTCGAACTCTTCGGGACCACAAGAAATGCTCGAATTATCCGAAGTTCGAATTATGGAAAATATGAAATGAAAACATGCTTCATATGATACTATTACAAAGGAATTAACGTTATAGTATTTTTTTAAATTTATTTAGTCTGTTATCATTAGAATATGACTTAATATTAAATTAGAATGTATAAATACATAAACTAATTAAAAGATTAGAAACAAGCACTATGGAAGAAAAATTTAAAGCTTCACTGATGACAGACGGGGATAGAAAAGAAAGAAAAGAAAGTGGATATCAAATGAATTAGATTACATATATGCTCGTTTGGAACAATTTTCACAAAAATCAAAGAAAGAAAGTTATTCAAAGACCTGAAATCCGTGAGAAAGAAAAGAAAAATGAAAAATCGGAATTCTCGGTAGTTCGAATTAAACGAAGTCAAGAGAAAATGAGTTCGAATTAATGATAATTTTTAACGTTATTCTGCCACTGAAAATTTCAGGACTTCATGTTTAGTTCGAATTAAGCGAAGATTCGAATTATACGATTTCAAATTAACAAGAGTCGACTGTATGTGCTTTATAATTTCTTTTTATATATTATACTTTTTACTTTCTTCTATCTTCAATAGAAGAAAGTATTGTAATCGAAATTTTTTTCGACTTCCAGTTTTCGTCGGATTTACACGTTATAGGGGTCAGAGCTTCCAAAAAGCATGTTTTTACAAAATGTCTGTCTGTCCGTGTGTCTGTGTGTCTGTGTGTGTGTATGTCGCCATTCTACCATCAAAAAGTATATGAAGTTATGCATAGAATTGAACCAATTTTTTTGTGAATGTTTTTGGCCGTGGCAAGCAGGTCCTCCCTCAGTTTTGAAATATTCCGCCAGAAGAGGGCGCTGCAATCGCGATTTTTGTGCCATTTTCAATATTGTACCGACCGAAACCAAAAGTATATGAAGTTATGCATCGAATTTAACCAAATTTTTTGTATAAGTGTATGACTATGGCTAATTGGTCCTCCCTGAATTTGAAAATAATCCGCCGGAAGGGGGCGCTGTAATCGCGATATTTGTGCCATTTTCAATATTGTACCGACCAAAAGTATATGAAGTTACGCGTCGAATTTAACCAAATTTTTTGTGTAAGTGCATGACAATGGCTAATTGGTCTTCCCTGAATTTGAAAAAAAATCCGTCGGAAGGGGACGCTGCAATCGCGATTTTTGTGCCATTTTCAATATTGTACCGACCAAAAGTACATGAAGTTATGCATCGAATTGAACGAAATTTTTTGTGTAAGTGTATGTCTAAGGCCAGTTGGATCGCCCTGAATCTGAAAAAATCTGCCGGAAGGGGGCGCTGCAATAGCGAATTTTATGCCTTTTCAATATTGCACCGCATAAAAGTGTATGAAATTAGTTCTAGAACTGAACTAAATTTTTTGTATATGATTATTTTTTGGTAAGGCAAGTAAGTCCTCCCTGAATTTGAAAAAAAAAAAAATCTGCCTATCATTCTATTGTCCATCGGCTCGTGCAGAGACGAAAATTCGTTTCTACTCCAATTAATTGATTGAAGCAGAAATTTAAGATGAAAATCAAAGTTGGTTTGGTATTGAATTAAAATTTTTAAAGCATTAAAGTGAGTAACTATTTTTTAAAATATTAAAATGTACGTATGAGATAGAAGAAAGTTTTGGGATTGGCACATCCAACTAGTTTTGGTCGAAATTTTCGGCATTTATGAAATGGGTTACTTGGTGATCCGCGGGTTAGATGTTTGCGACCCCTGCTCTAGAGTTTCAATATTTTAGTCACAACCGCAAATCGTTTGATAGAATGTGTTTATTTCAGTGGGTTTTGCTATACTTGAAATAATGATTGTGGTTCGTATATGTATTTTAAAACACGTTATATATATATATATATATATATTCTTTTTAAGTTTATTTTAAAAGTACATTATAATGACTTTTTTTTTCTTATTTTTAGCACTCCCTTCCATTCTTCAAAATGGGATGTTGGCTCAAAGGAAAACACAAAAATAAGGTAATGTCTTATTTATCTGATAGTAATTATTGCAAATTTCAAATGTTATTCGTTCATGTATTGAATATTAATGCTATGTGTAATGGTGATACTGCAATAAACTTCCTCAAATCCGGCATCCTATGGTAATCCGGCCCTACCTTCGGAAAAAAGCGTTATTTGTTTAATCACTCCTAATGTCTATAATCAGTGGTGTAGTCGTAGAAAAACAGAGGGTGTACGATCAAGGAAGAGGGTATACTCTAGAATGTATATACTTTAGCTTTCTTGAGAAATAGAGGGTACACAGTGTTTCTTAAAAATATCCAGAGGGTATACGGCGTATACCGCATTTACCCTTCAGTACATCCCTATCTATATAATAATCTGAAAGAACTCAAAAATTAAAAATTATTAACAATCCATTACAAAAGTAGTTTTATTCCCTATTTCTGCCATTGTAAAAATTTTGGTTTATAATGAAAATCTATGGACTCAAGAGGCTTTTGGCGTTTTCCCAAAACTTGATTTTCTGGATAAGGCGAATTTTGAAAATCACGTCCTCATATATTGCATTTTACATTATTAATTTTTTTTATTTACTATAGTTAAGCTGTTTAAAGAATAAACAAGTTGGAAATTGCACGGCAAACGTAGCATATGACATGCTTTCTTTTTATGTAAGGAAGTTTTTATGCATCGGATGTTCATAAAATTTAAAATGATTCGACAAAATTATTCAACAATTATATGCAGTCGGCTCTCGTTAATTCGAACTCGTTGGGACCACAAGAAATGTTCGAATTATCCGAAGTTCGAATTATGGAAAGTATGAAATGAGAAATGCTTAATATGGTACTATTACAAAGGAATTAATGTTATAGTGTTTTTTTAATTTATTATGTCTGTTATCATCATAATATGACTTAATATTAAATTAGAATGTATAAATATGTAAACTAATTAGAAGATTAGAAACAAGCACAATGGAAGCAAAATCTCAAGCGTCACTGATGGAAAGAGGGGCACTTAGAAAGTGAATATCAAATGCATGGGATTATATGCATACTCGTTCGGAACAATTTTCACAAAAAAAAAAAAAGAAAGAACATTATTTAAATGATCTGAAATTTGTGACAAAGAAAGGAAAAAGGAAAAATGTGAATTCTCGTTAGTTCGAATTAAACGATGTCAAGAGAAAATGAGTTCAAATTAATGAAAAATTTTAACGTTATTCTACCATTGAAAATTTCGGGACTTCATGTTTAGTTCGAATTAAGCGAAGATTCGAATTATCCGATCTCGAATTAACGAGAGTGGACTGTATTTTAAATTACGGAATTTTAAATTCTGTAACTGAAGCACAAAAAGAAGATCGGACTAGGTGTGGAATTCAAGAAATTTTGTGTTTACAGGGTAAATCAAATACGGCGCTGAAAGGTCTGCTTGCTATAGATCAAAAAATTTTCATGCGATTTTCATCAAACATGTTTTCTATACAAATTCAAGCACGAGGAGCTCATCTAGCTAGATTTCAAATTCGAGAAAGTTCGTATTGAATCTATCCCTGTTTATAAAATTCTTCAATATTATTTATACTGATGTTTAAATTATCAGTATTCATTTTCAAAAACTAAAATGTCTTAACTAAAGCATAAATGTATTCCGCTTATTTATTATCATGTATAAGGAAGATCAATCGAATTCTATATCTTAAGTAAATAAATTTTCATATCTTCGTAGTAAATTCAAGCACAAAATGTATAAAAAACATATATATTAACCTTCACAATACAAAATATGACATTATCGTGCACATTTTATCTTTTATTCAATATAACATATTAATAAAATTCATACTGCATTTTTCCAGTTCAAAAAAAAAAAAAAGCTCCATTCAAAAAAGTTCTAGTAAATTCAAAATGTAAACAAAATAAATAAATAAATAAATAAATTTTTCTACCAAAAATTGAATTGACTTCAAAAACTACTGCAAAGTGAAATATATATATATATATATATATATATATATATTACATAATAGTAATAAGAAATTAAATTAAGAGCATAGTATATACCATGCGTATTATTATATTTATGAACATTAATTTGAGATTTTGGAGTCGGTGCCAGCCAATCCAAGTTCAAAATTAAAAATTAATTATCCAGTGCAAATTGTAAAAGGATAAAGCTAAAATTTTAACTATACATCAAATCGTTAAAAAACTTGTAGATACTTGGATGTATGTCTATTGGAAAATTACATGTAACTTGGCTTGGCTGGCACCGACTCCAAAAAATCAAATTAATGTACATAAATATAATAATACGCATAGTAAATACTACGATCTTAATTTAATTTCTTATTACTATTATGTAAAAAAAATTACTTTTTACTTTGCAGTAGATTTTGAAGTCTGAAATTATCATTAGATATGCGATGTTTAAAACTGTCATTAATTTTTGACATTTTTCTTGAAATTGTATTTTTCTCTTATTTACTTTCAAATGCATAATTTATTAATTTTTTTATTTGATTATTATTATCTAATTTGCATTCATATTAGATACTATAAAACTGAACAGTATATGTAATATGAAAATCTGGTTATTTAATAATTTAAGACGTTGAACGTAAATTTTTAAAAATATACCGCTATATTCAGCAAATATATAACTTTATATAATTCTCGAAAAACTGTGTAGCAATATAGTTCTTCTGAAAAACCTTTAAAACGGTGTCCGGCGTATGAAGTTGTAATTATATTGTTAGTAAAACATTTATTGAAACAAAGTTTTACACATTGTTTTATTAAAGAAATTCTATCTTAAAAATTGCATGAGTTTTAGAGTTTTGTTCATCTGATGAAACTCTATTCGTCTCTGTCCTCTCTTTGTCTGTTTCTCACAGAGTCCGTACAAAAAACTGTATAAGTCAGACATTTCAAATTTTGTGTAATTACAGCTGAATATCTTGTGTCACATGACAAAAAAATTGATAAATTATATAATTTTTAATTAAATAAATTTTTACAATCTCATCCGTTCGTTTTTGCGATTTAAATTTCAAAAGAAAACCTTAATTCTAACATTTTTCCCGCAGATATCATAGTTTGGAGGTAAAGCATCTTGCTAGTAGCCAGAAGGTTCGAGCCCCGGTGCTAGAATTTGAACTTTTCATATTAGATGGATTTAATTAAATAAAATTTCGGGTTTTTTTTTTACCAATTTAAAGGTTTATAATATTTCTTTATCACTGAAATTCATAATATTGTTTGGAATTCAATTTTCTTTCTATTTTAAAAATTGTTGCGATTTATTAATGATTCAGCATTTTAAATTTCGTTCAAACATTTTTTTTAATTCTTAGAAATAAAAATTTTATTTATATCCCTGCTAATTTTTTTAATTTCGGATTTACATAAAAATTTGGAATTTTTGATTTCATTTAAATAATGTGATTTGAACATTTTTAATTTGATTAAAATAAATAACTTCCTTTTATAACTATTTTAAAATTAAATTTATATGTGCTAGCATCTATGTAATAATTTATTAATTATACATTATTAATTTGGTTTTATTAATTAATGGATAAGTTGTTTTGAAAGAAATATTAAACAAAATCCTCTGTGTGATCTGCGATAACACTTATCCACTTATTCCCTTTTAATTTTTTTATTATTTGCAAAAAATATGCTCTTTTAGTCGTCTTTTCACACCAATCGAAAACTAGCCATTGGAGACTACCTTAATATTTACACATAATTGGAAATGCATAATATAAAGTATGAAAATAAAACGTGTGTAACTTTTTTGTAAAATGTATTGGAATTTCAAAATAAAATTTAAACGTGTTTTATGTTAAATTCATTTTTGTTACGTTCATTCTTTAAAAGAAATAATTCTGAAAAATTTTATATAGTTTCATCAGAACGAATATTTCGAAAGTCCGAAAAAATAGTTCCGTATAACTAAAGTTGCTGAAATTTAATAGGCTTTGTTGCACTATTGCATTCTAAGTAAGTACTAAATTTCAAGCCTCTATCTCAAATTTTTCGGTAGATAGAGCGTTTAAATTGTGGCTGGATGACATAACTTATAAACTTTAAATGCTCTATTACTGAACTGCGTAAAATAAATGTCCTTATAACTTCAAAAATGATAATTATATTAACTAACAGATTATTGCGTCGGACTAAGCGTCTCATTTAAAATTTAAATATATCTTTGAATTAAAATTTGAATGAAATATAGGATGATGAAAAACCTAAGATTGTGGAAAATAGAATTACAAATATCTCGGGAACTAATTATTCTATTGACTTCATTTTTTTATGCAAAATTTATATATATATATTTTTAATGTTTTTTATGTACACTTCTTAAAATAAACAACATCGAAATTTTGTTTGTACTTTTTATCAGAACTAATATTTTGAGAGTCCGGAAAAATAGTACCGGATAATCGAGTTTACTGATATTAAATAGGCTTCTTCCCATTATTACTTACTAAATACATACCAAATTTCAAGTCTCTATCTCGATTTGTTCGGAAAATACAGGTTTACGGACACGTACACAAACAGACGGACGACATTTTTTTTTTCTAAAAATATATTTTGCGGAATCCTCAATGCTTGAAAGGTGTAAATCCGCCAAAAGAGTTGTTTGATTTTTAAAACGATTTTAAGATTTACCCTGGACTACGTATGATGGGTAAGTAAAATAATAAAAGGTCATGAGACATATTCTCCTCCAGACTTACAATAATGAGTTTCAGTTACATAATATTAGCTGTTCTCCTAAGAAAGATATATTTTTACTGATAACGCACTCAATTTTAATAAGACTAAGGCACAAAAAATTTGGAGATTATTAAAGTATTTAAGTGCACACGAATCCTAAAAGAATTTACTGTTTGGTATTTTTAGTATGTTTCGGGATCTTTCAAAATTCTGCTTGTTACTTTTCGAAACAATAAGGCATTATGTTTGCATTTGCATTAATTTCAAATGTAGACTTAATTTTCTATTAAGGTTCTATTCTATTTAATGCTCTATTTTGGATAAAAAGCTACAATCTGCATTAGACGAGGTCGATAACTAACGTTCAAAATATTCTATTTGTCACAATTTAACCATTGACTAAATACCTTTCCTTCTATAGTAAAAAAAAAACTAGCCTTAAAAGGAATGACTCCTAGAATGATGCTTATGTGTAAGATTTCCGGAAATAACGAATCCGGGCGGACCACTCCTTCCATGAGTCGAACAGACCAATCAGGAACGAGCTCCGTCTATGCATCGCCGTATGGGTTACCATAAAGAGGGAAAGGTTACCATCGCGTAAAGTCGCCAAGTTTGTCGCCAACTTGGCGATAACTGTAATATTTCGCCAAATTTTTAATTTCTTTACAACACCAGTCGTGTGACACATGATTTGAAAGGTCTGCATCTGCTTATTCATATTATGGATGTCTTCTGTGACACCCCCACACTCTGCTCTCCCCAGCGGGGGGGGGGCACATTTTTAATTTATTTACAACACCAGTCGTGTGCACATCATTTGAAAGGTCTGCAACTGCTTATTCATATTATGGATGTCTTCTGTGTCACCCCCACACTCTGCTTCCCCCAGGGGGGGCACATTTTTAATTTCTTTACAACACCAGTTGTGTGACACATCATTTGAAAGGTCTGCAACTGCTTATTCATATTAAGGATGTCTTGTGTGTCAACCCCCCACTTTGTCCCCCCAGGAGGGGCACATTTTTAATTTCTTTACAACACCAGTTGTGTGACACATCATTTGAGAGGTCTGCAACTGCTTATTCACATTATGGATGTCTTGTGTGTCACCCCCCCCAATCTACCTCGCAGGGGGGGCACATTTCTAATTTCTTTACAACACCAGTCGTGTGACACATCACTTGAAAGATCTTCAACTGCTTATTCATATTATGGATGTCTTGTGTGTCACCCCCCCCCCTCTACCCCCCAGGGGGAGCACATTTTTAATTTTTTTACAACACCAGTCGTATGACACATCATTTGAAAGGTCTGCATCTGCTTATTCATATTACGGATGTCTTGTGTATCAATCCCCCACTCTGCCCCCCAGGGAGGGCATATTTTAAATTTTTTTACATTACCAGTTGTGTGACACATCATTTGAGAGGTCTGCAACTGCTTATTCATACCATGGGGTATTGGCGAGCGCAGCAAGCAGGGGTAGTCTTCAACTTGGAATCGCGAAGCAATTACGCGGGGGGTTGGCGAGCGTAGCGAGCAGGGGGGCGGAGCCACCCTAGTATCCTATATAAAAGTTTTAATCACTTGATCACATGTTTTAAGAGGTGGTTCTTGATATTAGACCACCAACTTTTCTCTACTTTCAGACCATTGTAATACTGTGTTTGCTTAAAATTTAAAATCTATAGTTTTTTTTCCCCAGAGAGCTATGTGTATTTCTATTTCCATAACATTTTGTGTATTCCTATTTTTTTGTATAATTATCGCCCAATCCAAAGTTGCGGGTGTGACATTTACACAACTTAAATTAGTCACCAGCAAAAATATTTTTGAGCATTGGTTTCAATTTGTATGAATTTCAATGTAGACCACTTACATATACATTTATCTAAATCTGAAAATTGTCCGATGTATCATTTATTTTGTATCATTTATTTATATAAAAAAAAAAGTTCTACCTGTTGCGGGTGTGACATAAAAAGGACATGCATTTTCATCTTTCAGTGCAAAAACGCAAAACTCTGTGAATTATGACAACTGAGTGAATTGATTTTTTAAAATATTGAACAGTAATACTTAAATAATTATTCTATGAAAAAATTAAATTACTTATTCAATTCTTGCTTTTGTAGAAAATATTCAAAATTTTCGTTGCGGGTGTGACGGCCTGTTGCGGGTGTGACTTGTATAGCCAATAAAATAATGACATACACAAATATTTTCAAAGCAGATTTTTTTAATTAAAGAATTAATCAATATTACAATTATAATATCTAGAGGGGAAAATATCAAACAAATTTTATTTCCAATCTTGAATTTATAATTTCTGGTGGTGGTAGCTTTTTTTTACAAAAATGCTCTGTTTTTTTCCTAGGATACATCTGACTGACTGGGTCAAATATACACATTTTCTTAATTTTTTTTCAAACATTCTAATTCTATATCGTCACCATCCATTTGTCTTATTTGTCCATCAAAGTTTTCACTTTTTTACTGTCGTGAACAAAACAACTTCTACAAAATCTCCATCTGCACATTCATTGTTGGATATTATATCCTTGTGAAAGTATGGATACATCTGACTGCCTGAGCCAAATATAGACATTTTCTTGATTTTTTTTTTCAGATACTCTTATTCTATAACATCTCCATTCATTTGTCTTATTTGTCCATCAAAGTTTTTACACCCCCCCCTTTTTAGGTGCGTTCGTAATTATATAATACGTAGCACCTATAGTGGTCGTTCAGTCCGTCCGTCTGTCCGTCCGTCTGTCCGTCCGTCCGTCTGTCCGCATATAACAACGCAAAAACTACCCAACCGAATCGTTTGAAATTTAAAATACATAATTATTACATAATTTTGTCGAGTCATTTCAAATTTTATGAAAATCGGATGCATAGATCAATTACAGGGGCAATCAAAAGTATTCCATTACATTACGGTCAATGGGGAAAAAAGTTTCAAATGCATTTTAATCGTTTGAAATTTAAAATACGCAATTATTACATAATTCTGTCGAGTTATTTCAAATATTTTGATAATCGTGTGCATAGATCATTTACAGGGGCAATCAAAAGTATTCAATTACATTATGGTCAATTAGGAAAAAGTTTCAAATATATTCTATACGTTTGAAATTTAAAATACATAATTATTACATAATTTTGTCGAGTTATTTCAAATTTTAAGAAAATCGGATGCATAGATCAATTACAGGGGCAATCAAAAGTATTCCATTACATTACGGTCAATGGGGAAAAAAGTTTCAAATGCATTTTAATCGTTTGAAATTTATAATACGCAATTATTACATAATTCTGTCGAGTTATTTCAAATATTTTGATAATCGTGTGCATAGATCAATTACAGGGGCAATCAAAAGTATTCAATTACATTATGGTCAATGGGGAAAAAGTTTCAAATATATGCTATACGTTTGAAATTTAAAATACATAATTATTACATAATTTTGTCGAGTTATTTCAAATTTTATGAAAATCGGATGCATAGATCAATTACAGGGACAATCAAAAGTATTCCGTTACATTACGGTCAATGGGAAAATTGTTTCAAATGCATTTTAATCGTGTTACACTCATACGAACTTAATAAAATTTATATGCAACTATAAAGTACATATTATAATATACATCATGCATAATTTGTGGTGCAAAGAACATTTGTTATTGATTTACAAGGCCACACAAAAGTATTCCATTATATAATGGTATAGGGAGAACATTGTTTGATGAGCGTTTTAATTGTAATTCACTATTTACAATTTTATGAGATTGACATATGAATTTAATATTTTTAAAACTTCGTTATCGTACGAACGCACCTAATTTGCTACGCTTCACGTGCAATTTCCAACTTGTTTTTTTATGTGGCGAACAAAACAACTTCTACAAAATCTCCAACTGCACTCTTATCGTTGGATGTTATATTTTTGACAAAATATGGTAACAAACAAATTCCCTTGTGATCACTTTCTGAAATTATTGCTAATATATTAATTGTTCCTACGTCAATAGAAACAACATGATGTATCGATTGAATGTTGAGCTCAGATTGTGCTTGGTGCCAGCATGCATGAAGCATTTTCACAATATCTTCTGAAATTTCACATTCAGCAAAGTTCTTTTCTTTTTTTTTTTTTTAGGACTTTTTCTATACACATAGCAAAATCTGAAGCTGAATTTATAGTTGCAGAGCGTTGCTAGCGTTACCTGCACTTGGCAACTGCACCAACCCCGTCGACAACTCCTTTACCATGAGATGAAATGCAAAAGGACTGCCATCCTTTACCATGATTTTTTTAAATAGTCTCTTCTTTTCTCTCCTTGCTTTGTCTCTTTCCTTCTCTTGTTGTAGCTATGATTCATATTTAAAAGGGTTTTCTTTAATCTTTTTTCAATGATATTGTGATCTTTCTGTACTCTTCATTCTCTGCAAAAGAGAAGAAATTAATGTGTAAACTTAATAAATATAACACTTCCAGTCCAAAAATATATGCTTAACAAATTGTTAATATTTATCCCTTGAAATTTCCAATCTTACATAAAGTTAATTATGTTAAATTTTGGTTAATTTCAAACTGACTATATACACTTTATGCTAACTTAATAAACATTAGTTTCTATTATACTTCTACTTTTTACTTAATTTGAATTAAAAGAGAAAAAACTTTTCCTCTAATATTGTTTTACTTATTTTAAAAAACTAAATATATATATATTAGATAAATACTATCAAATAACAAAATAATATATATATAACAAAACAAAACAAAATTAACAAATTTAAAGAAAATTGCTAAAATATTGTTTCGTAATTTTCTTTTTTTAATTTCTATAAAAATCTTACCTTTTAAATTAATTTCTTGATCATATATCACTAATTAAGTTATTTTCTTGTAGTAAAGCAACAATTTTATCAATCCAAACTGAATAAATCAACTACACACAGTGTCACATGCTCAGATGATGCAAATTTTTATTTATTAACTGGAATTCACTCTATTAAATCAAAGGATATAATTAAAGCTGCCAAATGTTTTCCAGCATATTATTCTTATATAAATTTACATATAATTTGTTCAAATATACATTTGTAATCAATTTTAAAAGACGTTAACAGGGACATGTCACGCCCGCAACGCTCAATAATTATAATTAAAATATTATTTTTTTTTTTGTGTGTGTGTAATTCAAAGTATCTTAATAAACTATTTTTGAATATAAAGTTTCATAACTTTAAGTCAAAATTTTTTTTCTGTAGCGATATAAATGTAACTTTTTGTTGCGGGTGTGACACAATAATTAAGAGTAATTAAATATGCTTATCTTTTGTAATGAAGATTAGTGAACACTTCTCTGCAGACAAAAACTCTCAATAATAGCCGTCAGATCATATATATCCAAGTTTGGAGATTTTTAGAATGTTTGTTCAGCTGTACCAGACCACGAAATGTAAAGATATTTGCCGCAGTCTATTTTACAAAGTCATAGTGTCACTTTATTAATATAAATAAGTATGTCAATGACAAAAATGTAATTCTTTTTTGATAAAATATGAAATAGTACACTCTTAACAGTTAATATTCAAAATTTCAATCATATTTAAAGAAATTTAAATTTTCATCCTCATGTCCATTTTTTTTTTTTTTTTTTTTTTTTTTTTTTTTTTTTTTTTTTTTGTGGATTGGGCGTAATATCTTTATAGAAACAATTCTCTCTTTACAAAAATAAAATTTTTGAGCGTTGTTATTTCGTTTGTTTCTGCACTATGTTTCAATTAAACCGGGAAGCGGCAGCACAGACAATTACTTCATCGAGTTCACCGCTGAAATTCGAGAATCAGTTAAAACTCGATTCGCATATTAAAACACAATCGGTTTGCCAAGTCATATCTTGGTTTAAAAAAAAAAAAAAAAAAAAAAAAAAAAAAAAAAAAAAAAAACATGAAAACTTGAAAACTTGATTTTAGCGGTTTATACATAGGTTTACCATTGTGTTTTTCTGCTCTCAATCTTCCATAACTTCATATAAGAAAGAAAGACCATCAGAAAAGACAATGATAAGTTCAATGAGCAAACTGGAACGATATTCAGGCAAATATTGTTCCGATTCCTGAAATTATGATATAGTTCTGTTTCATGCCATTATTAAAACACATTGTTATACTTTTATATGTATAACTTATTGTGCTCTGTGTAACCTTTTTAAAATTACTATTTATAACCTTGAATGCATTTTTTAAATTGTTTTTGTATGTTTGGAAATAAATTTACTAATACTTGGGGGGAAAAAAGTTTAACAATATTTCTGAAATAGCGTTCAGAAAGATAAATTAGTGCATATTCACATTGTAGGTAATATGTTTCTTATTAAAATCTTGTAATAACTTCATTTTATACTAAGAAAAGTGTATGATGATGAAAATTTTGACTGTTTAACTGGTGCAAAATTTAATATCATGTTAGCTTCCTATGTGCAGATAGGATGACCGAGATTTGAAACACTTATTTTAGTTACAATTTAAAAATTCTGAAAAACTGCTAAAGGGTCTCAAAACTAAATTAGATTTTTGAACAAAATTTCATTTGAATTATCGAAACAGAAATTCATACCTTGCAATGTTTTCCATGGGGGGGGGGGGGAGGAGAGGGGCTCAAAACATTTTAGGGGGGCTGAGCCGCCCATAGTACCCTTTTAGCTACGGCCCTGGTCTAGGCATGGACTGACTACCCTTCTTTCCATCTAGACGATCCTTGACGGCGAAGGCGAAAGCTTCTCTTCTCATAGCATTCATCTTGGTTTGTCTGATAGTCGCTGTGGTCGTCATCTGTGTTCTTCTACCTTACTTACAAGAATCGAAATCCTTCTGGCCGTCCAGAATATCCGATTCCAGGTTAGGGAGGTATAAGACCGCCGCAGTGTCAACAGATGCAGCTCCCTGTGCGCCCATTGGTCGGTAAGTAAATACAGATTGCTTAGGAAATTTGTCAAACACAGTATTGCTATGTGCTCAAAACTTTTTGTGTAAAGTGCCACGTTCATTCTAGGTAGATTTCGTATGAAATGCTACCTATTGCGGTGTCTCCTACACTGTTAAAAAATTGTCTCTTTTGCTGCATCGTCACTCCACCGCTTTTATAGAAAACGATCACTTCGCCGTATTATGAAGCATTCTCATGGGTCAAAATAGAGATACTCTATAAAAGTGGTGGTGTGGCGATGCAGCAAAAGGGTCAAATTTTTAACAGTGTATGTTGGAATTTCTGAAAAATTTATGCAGATCTGCACCGATCATGACCCAAAGCTACCATCGGTAAAAATTTATATATATATATATATATATATATAATATCACATTTTTATGGACACGATAACTTCTCTAATTCTGCTCAAAATGTCTTCCACACTGATACATTAAAACAAGGGGCATAAAATCTCGGTCAAGTTCGTTAATGGGCAAAATCGGACCAAGGGGGATGGAAATAGGGAGGGTTTTATGAAAGCAGAAAAAACCCATAACTTCACAATTAAAAGAGATATCGAATCAATTTAAATTTTATATTACTTCCAAACAATGGGCCAAAAATTTATGCATGACAGATTTTTGATACAGTTAAAAACGGGTTCAAGAGGCGAAAAAAATAGGGTGTTTTGGAGGAAAAAAATTATAATTTCGTCAGTTCTCAACCTCTCAAATTCAATTAAATTTATGATACATTTTCTTAATATTATGTAAAACATTTTTACTTACAAATTTTTGATAGAAGCGACTCTTATCGAAATAAATAAATAAATAAATAAAATAAATACGAAAACAAAAAAAAAGGGGGGGGGGGTGAAAGAAGAAAAAAATCCATAACTTCGTCAATTCTTAAGATATCAAATCCGATTACACTTGCCCCACCAGTGGTCGAGAGGTTGGGACCTCTCAACTGGTAGACGGCAGGTGCTGGGTTCGAACCCAATCGCGGCTGTCGGCCTAACCGTTCGGAGTTTTCCGTGGTTTTCTTCGAACCTTGCGTACATACGGGTTAGGTTCCCTTAGAAAGACCCCCACGGAGGGCACTCCCCCTGGTCCTATATCCCTAGCGTAGATAATCGGACGACAAAAATCAACCGATTACACTTATTAAGCATCTTCGCAATAATACCTACAACTTTTATACTGACGAGTTTTTGATAGGACCAATTCTTATAGCAAAAACAAAGTAAACAAAAATAGGAGTTGGAGAAAAAATCGTATTAAGGATGTGCCAAATTTTCGAACTGCTTATATTGTGACTCATTTTTAATTTCCTTTTGCTCTCAAACGCATCCAGTTGGCAGGCTTTCTTATTTAGGAATTACATAATGTGTAGTATTGGTCAATTTTCTGTTAAAGGCAGGATATAATTCAAAAAATGCTATCAAAGTGGGCATTTTGAACAGAATTTCCCGAAGCTATCGCGATTGATGAATTGGGGATACATTCAAATAACAAATTGCTTATTTTCTGACTCATTTTTAAATTCATTTTTGCTCTCAAACGCATTTAATTGGCAGTTTCTCTTATTTAGGAACTATATAATGCGCCGTTTTGGTAGATTTTTTTCAAGAAGTCAGAATATATTTCAAAAAAGGCTGTGAAAATGGACATTTTGAGCCGAATTTCGCTTAGAATTATTCTGATAAAACCAGTTTTTACAGAAAAATGAAATTAAAAACTCTTCAAAAGTGACCATATAAAGTTGTCAAACTGGTTTGTCTCTAATCATATTTTACTTTTTGTTTTTGAAATGAGCACTTAACTTCGAAACCTACCTGCGCCTGTAGACCAAACCGACAGGAATTTTTAAAGAAATAAGACCGAAATAGTCAAAAGATATTTTATCTGTTAATCAAAATACATAAAATAGTACAATATAAAAATCTGCAATTTGGCTGCAGCTCACTGTCAATAGTAAACTGCAGACAAAAATCATATTTGCGCTTTTTCCATATAAAAGAAATCAGTGACAGTTACGATTAAATTGTGTAGTGTAAAAGCATAGTTCGAAAATACACAGCGTGATTAAACATGAATGTAAAGTGAAATAGTGCCAGAAACCTTAGTTCCTGCAGCATATCAGATTCATGCAGTCTCACCCGGAAAGCCTGCAACTTGCAGTGCAGAGTCAACACTGCAGTTAACATGTAAAGCACGATTGAAAGTTTTACTTAAAAGGAAAGATGGACAGTTTTACGCAAATTTCTTTTATATGGAAAAAGCGCAAATAGGATTCTATCAAATTTGGCATTGACAGTGAACTGCAGCCAAGAAGGGACCCCTTGTCCTTTCTCTTGCTCAATTAGAAGCACTTGTCAAACACTTTTTCATACTTAAAAACATATTAACCTTTTTTGGTGCTCACCAGAGTATTTTTTAATAATTGTACTTCATTATCGTTAATTCATATGCCATGTGTTGGAGACTTTGAAAACTGCTATACAGAAAACCCTTTTAAGACGGAACCACATACTAAAGAAAAAAAAAAAAAAAATACGTTACAGACATTATAGTACGGCGCGGCTTGAAAAAAGTTAAAAACATAGCCCGACCTGGCCTAACTGAATTTCTACATGTTTTTTTTATATCAATATGGTTAAAAACTGTTACATATGGGTGAGTTCTGACAAAAATGATTTATGATGGCATTTTTTTATGCTTATAACTTTTACTTTTAAAGAATCGTAAAAAGCTGCGATATACACTGTATGGCCAAAGATGACCGTCAATTCGCGATTTTAGACATTTTGTTAAATATGTAGAAAAACACATGAGGAATTATCCTGAAACTCTAAGTGTATAAACATAATAGTACAGGTCTTACATTTCTGGGAAGCTTTTTTCCCGAAACTCCATAGGGGACCGTCAAAAAAATAAAAAAGAACGAATATCTTTTGGATAACTTTGTCAAAACTAAAGTAGCAAAAGAGTTCAAACTGTAGATTACGATTAAGTGGCTTATTGTAATAAACTGTGTTCATTTTTTATGCGGATAGCATGTATTACTTGAAGAGAAAGTGCGGTTTTTATAAAAACAGTCCTAATTTTTTCCAAGTTTTTTGCTTATAATTTTCGGCGTTCTTAATATAAAATAATGTTCCTTTCTGAAAATATGACAAACAACATTGTACACAATACCCTGTAATCAGAATTTAAAAAATAATAAAAATTATATTGCTTGAAAATTCTGAAAGTGTTTGTCGACAGAATGAGCCTAAAATCCGTTATTCCAAAAATGAAACAAAAAGATGAGAGGTTATATCTATATTGGCACGTACTACTATATTTGGATACAACTCCTCATATTTTTGCTTCATTTTGTGCCACGCATGGAGGCAGGGGGGGGGGTCGTGAAATTGTGACAGTTTGTCACAAGGGGGTGGGTGGGGGTAAGGAGAAATGTGACATCAAATATTTTAGTTAAATTTTACAAAAAAAAATTTAAAAATCAGTAAATTCAATTTTGAAGTTACTTTGAAGTTAAAATATTTTATGTTGCTGAAGTAAAAATAAAATTTAAAGTAAAATAATATTAAATTCCATTTCAAATTCCAAAATACTACTACTTTCAATTGCTCTTTCATATTAAATTTTATTTTTATTGTATATTAGTTGTATTTTTTGTTGTAAACCTTAATCTTATTTCATACACGAATAATTTTTATTGTTATGCTCACAAATGTCATTAAAACACATAGCTAAAGTTTAAAAATAAAATTGAAATATGTTTTATAACACAGAGTGCTTTGTTTTTGAACAAAAAATGTATGTATATGTAATATAGCGTGACATGTGACAAGAGGTGTGGACAAGGGCGGATCTGGAGAGTCCTCAAGGGGGGGGGGGCGATTTTAGAAATTTGGAGATTCGACTTTAATGTGTGGGTCGGGGCTAATTTTGTCACTGCGGGTCATGTTGCTTATATTTTTTGATGCGAGTCGTGTCTGGGTCCGGTTGACCTCTATTTTTTGTGTGGGTCGGGTTTGGGTCCGGTTGACTTTTTTTTTCGTTGTTGGTCGGGTTAACTAATGGTTATACTATGGATCGCATTAACAGGATTAGAAAGTGCAGTGTTGAATTCATACATTTTTCTCCGGAAGGAACTTTGTGGCTCCGGAGGGGGGGGGGATTACACTTTTTTACGATTAAAAACACAAAATTTAAAATTTTCCGGGTGGGGAATGTCCCCCCCCCGGACCATCCCCTGAATTAACACTGATGCAGGTATTGTATTGATGTTGCCAAACTATTATCGGCTGATGACGCACATTTATACTTATTTTCGTTAAACCCATAATCATTGAAAATAGCTCATATTTTAATGTTCCTGCTTAAATCTTTATAAAGGGTCAGTAGGCCCGCTAAATTTTTTTATCGGCCCTGCCCATATGGCCTGTTTAATTTTTTTTTTTTTTTTTTTTTTTTTGCCGACTCGGCCCGTTTATTTTGTTTGTTGGCCCGGTCAGTTGGAAAAATTATTCTAATTTTGCTGGCCCGTAAGAAAATTCGGAACCATTTCGCCAGCTAGGCCAGGCCCGGACCCGTGCATACTTCTAGGCTGGGTCGGACAAGGACCGAAATTTAGCTTTTAATCTTATTCCGCTTTTATTCGGAAGCTATTTAAGCTAAATTTCTCTTTTATTCCGAGCCGAACCCTGACCATGAAATTTTGTTCAGTGCTGACTAGAGATAAATTCGCGCTCTTATTCCACAGCCCGTTCCCGTCTGAGCCAGAAACATTTTGCGGCATCCAGAGCAAAAGCCCGATAATGAAATTATACAGTAGGAAAAAATTGCATAATATAAAAAAATTTCCAAAAGTAATTACCATTTTAAAACTATTTTTTACATAAAAATGGCTGTTACGAAAATTTAAACTTAATATTATCAAAAGAACAGTTTGGTATAAAATAAAAATGAACTATAAAAGGATTCTAATAATTTGTCTCTGTTTTAATAAGAAAATATTATAGACATATTGATGAAGTGCGTTTCATGAATAAATGCATGGAACTAGAAAATACTGTCTACTATCTGACAAATCGAACAACATTTTTAAATTTTCTGCAAAAAATGCACATTTTAACTATAATCATTTCATACTTCATAACAAGCCTTCGTTATAGGCATGACCCAGGATCCAGAAAATAACGTTAAATCAAAAATTTTAAAGTTCAACACTTTTACAGGGACAGGGGAAACACTTCTCGATGGGAAGAATATGGTAAATACATTTACTTACAGCTACGGCATCGGCAGAGATCCAAAAATAAATGATAATTAGTACAGTTACTTTCATATGAAGAGCGATTGCGACTTGTATATGTTGTACACAAGAAATTTAAATTATTCGGTAATCGTAAACTAAAATCAGAAGAAAATATTTTTTTCGCATTAGATGTCTAAATAAAAATAATTATAAACGATGCAATCGCAAAATAATCTCTGGCACAAACAAAAATCGAACTTACTAAAGACAAATTCATAGGCGCCCAGACGTCGCGTCGGTCATCGGCAATGCTTGAACATACATCTATAGACGTAGATATGATTTTTTTTTTTTTTTTTTTTTTTTTTTTTTTTAGTAGCATTAAATATTAAAATAGAAAAAAAATGTGCTTCAATTTCATTTTGATCAAAATAGCTAGACATTGATTTGAAAAGGAATAAGATATTTTTAAGGGGAAAAATGTTCTTTTACTTTTTTCTATTCATCGATAAATAAAATTTTCAGGTTTCAGAAAAAATGACTCCAAGCCCGTCGACCAGAATAAAAATAGTGCCCGCACTCGAATCGCACACGAGCTGAGTCTGAACCTGTCTCCTCTCTAATGCAGACATCTAAAAAGAATGACTCCATAACCAGACACAGCCCGGGCCCGCGAAATGAAAAAGGCGCGCCTCGGGGTGGTCCACGTAGAATTCAAGTTAGGATCTAACTCATTTCCAGCGAGGGTGCATGTCTTTTTGGGAAACTTTTTTTAGCCCAAGAGGGGAGGACAATCACACCTTCGCCCCCCCCCCCTTCATTAGACCCGTCATTGGCCCCGACCCAAATCTGAAGAAAAATAATGATCACGATACGGCACGGGTCTGAAAGCGAGAAGACCTGAGAGAGCCCGAGTTTCGCGAATTTAAAAAGCCGCGACCCGGGGCAAACCGCTCCGCACCGGACTCGAGTTAGGATTCAACTGATTTCCTGCAAGGATGCATGTCTTTTTGGGAAGCTTGTTAGCCCAAAAGGGGGGAGATCGCCCCTTCGCCCCAGCCCTAGATCCGCCATTGTACCAGACAGAGCCTGGGCTCGAAAATTTTGGTCCGTGTATACCTCTAATAGGAAGGGAGTCCAAGCCAGGCCCGAGCTGGAAAAAACAATGTGGCTTGGTCCAGCTCTGCAAAAAAAAAAGACCCGACCTGGCCCGGTTTTGAAATTGTAAAGACCTAAGAAGTCCCAGTATAACGACCGGCGCGACCCGACCCGGGTCGCGCCGGTCTCGAGTTTAGGATCAACAACTTTCCCGTGCGGGCATCTGATGTCGTTCTGAAGCCCTTCATTGGGCTCAGGGGGGGGGGGCGATCGCCCCATCGCCCCCCCCCTTAGATCCGCCATTGGGTGTGGAGGGGGTTTGAAGTGTGACAAAGGAGGGGAGGGGTGTCAAAAATATTGAAAAAAAGAGTGACGGGAAAAAACTTACGTCCCGAGCCCGGCTAGGTTCGAAAAGATTAGTGACTAGGCCCGGCCCGAGTGTTCAGAAGTAAAGCCCGAGCCCGACCCGAGCCAGCGGGCAAGGGCGGGATCGGGCCGAGGCCTGGTCCAGATCTCTAGTTCATGAGATACCCGAAAATATTAACTATACCATTGTTTTGTATTCTTTCTAGATCCATATTTCGTACAGATTTTAAAATGTAGTGCTGCCATCTATGATTGTTAATATGTAAGAATCTCGTACACGTTACAATTCTTCGAAGTACTTAAATAAGGATTGTTTTTTAAAATTTGAAGTAAAAAAATATCATGACATACTTATTTTTATTTGTCGTTATTATTAGAACAAGGTAGAACCCGTCGAACTTCGACGAAGGAAAATATGTAAGAAGAAACTGTTCCATTGATTTATAATAAGTCAGCAAAATTAGTTACAATAAAAAAATGCACTTTAAATTGGTTAGTCTAACTCTTAAACAAATGATATTTATAAAAACTAAAGTTAACAAATTACAATTTTCTTGAAACTCAGTTTTAGAAATTATTAAAATTAATCTTAAATCGTAATGTAAACAGTAAAATGTAATAAAGATCTGTTATTATGTCAAATCTGTCAATTAAGGCTCTTATGCTTGGTATTCCAAAATAAAAAACAGCAAAATTTATTCCACTTTGGCTCCATCATAGAATTATCCCCTGGGAAATCTAAATCCGATATCATTTTCATCATCTAGAAATTTACATGCACCTCTTATATTCGTATTCCCCCCCCCCCCCTTTTTTTTTTTTTTTTTTTTTAATTGCAATCTAATTTGATCAATTAAAAATCATTTAAATTCAAAACTTGAAGTCTCGATCGCTATTAGCTAGAAACAGATACTAAACTATTTGCATTCTGCATAGTAAACGTTTTATTTTCAATTTATTTCACTTTTCATAAGAAAATGGCAACGAAAAGTTACAGTAATCTTCTTTTTTTTCCTCTTTACTTTTGACAGAAATGCAGTGCTTTTGTTTCCACAATTACAAAAGCGGTATTAAAAACTACAAAAAAATTAATATCTCAAAAATAAATTAAGATGTAGTTTTCAAACAAATTGCATTAAAAGTACATTTTTTCCCCTATACGATGGTGTAAAAACAGAAAGTGTGGGATGTTTAGAAGTTTAAAATTTTTCAGTAGCAAAAATTGCAAAAAATTGTAATTTCATTTCAAAGTGTTGCCATTCGCAAAAGGATGTATGCTTTACGCACAGATACGTTTGGATTTTATAATATATATATACAGGCCCGTAGCCAGAATTTCTTTTCGGAAGGGGCTGAATCTTGGATTTTTTTTTTTTTTCTGATCTAACGAACGTAATTTGCATGGTTTAACACGAGAAAAAAATAAACAAGATCTAACCTAAGATATATTTCTGCATAAGATACTTGATATCCATGTAAAAAAATGTTAATTCATATTTATTCAATTTTTTGGCAATTTATATGGTTTTTAAAAACAGGAAATGTAGGGAAAACTACAATGAAAATAAAAAAGCACAAAATAAATTATTTCCGGATGACACTCGTGTATCCTATAAGAAAAAAAGTTAAAAAATATTGAAATTCAAATAATTTGAATAGGTTTAAAGCACAGGATTAATATTAGCAAGCGAGTATCGAGTATCTCGCTTTACGAACGCAGGGTCTTAAAATGATTAATCCGTAGATGAAATTTATTACACATGTTACTTCCTCCCCCCAAAGAAATAATAATTGTAACGGATATATGTACTCATGAAAACAGTATTTATATTTCATATTCTCTTATTAGAATTAGAATAATTATAAATGCAGTACTCTTGGTACAATAAGTTTACTAATGGTACAGAAACAATATTCATGACTTCTTAGCCTTCTGAGGGTGATTAATTTATCAGTATTTACTGTACGAAGTATTTACCCAACGAATAAAAATCCTTGTAAAACTACTCAGTTTTTCATCAAGCATAACACTTCAAAGTAAAGGTAAGCCCATAGACCGGGGAGCGGCAGCACAGACAATCACCTCACTGATTTCACGGATGGAAAATTTAGGATTAGTTAATTCTCGATTCGCATATTAACTAGTTAATTCTCGATTCGCATATTAACACGCAGTCGGTCTACCAAATCATATCTTGGTAGAAAACACCTAAAAACCCGATTTTAGTCGTTAACACATAGGTTTACCATTATGTTTTCCTGCTCTAAATCCTCCATTCCCAATCCGCCATGTTTTCATACTTTTGGGTGCAGGAAAGCACAGTGGAATCGGATTTTTAGTTGTTTTCCACCAAGAAACGACTTGGCAGACCGATTGTATGCGAATCGAGATTTAACTAATTCTAGACTTTCATCCGTGAACTTGATGAGGGGATTGAATGTGCTACTGCCTCCCGGTTTTTTCTTTTCATTGTCGAAAAAGACCTTCCAGCATTAGCTGTTGTCACCAGAATTCTAGCCAAGACTATCAGCAAGTGTTTTATCATAGTGTAATACGTCGCGTTATAATACTCTAAAAATTGTAAAATAATCTAATGTCTAAATAAATACACAGAGTCTCTGTGTTTACGTAAACATAAGCAATTCTCCTGCACCATAATTAATATTCAGTTTTCACTTGTGATATTATTGTGAAAATATTGAACGAGATTCTCTGATATTTTTCCGCTTCCCGAAGGAACAAATTTTTGAAGAAGTACTTAGAAATTAAAATGTTTTTATTCGAAATGTGTCTATCATTCAAATTTTGAATAAGACTTTCTATGCCGTGAATAACCACAGTATAATGGTGTAATGTTATATAGGTGTAATACTATTTAGTGGGTATAAGTTGAGGGTTTGTACATGTTGTCTACTTAAATATTGGTCTTAGAACCTTTATTTCAATTTGGAAGATGTCAATGTCATCAACAGTTCCCAATCAGTTTCGGATGGCGGGAATCAGCATGCTGTTGGACAATGTGAAGTTTAGCAATTAACTTGAACAATGGAGGCACCTAATTTTTGGAGTACTTTTGACGAATTTTATGCTGGATCCACTAACATAACAAGCCATAATTACTGCTAACTCATACGCCTCAGTGAGAGATTTAGACATATCAAGACGAAGTTTATCAGAACGTTGTAATATCACTGCGATGAAACCTAAAATAGTTTCCTGAAATATAGGTTTTGTGAATTTTATATATAGCACACATATCATATATAACATAAATAAACAAGGTGTTCTGTTCTTGAAACATAATAATTTCATCAGCAATCAAGGTAAAACAGATCGCGTTATTTATTTTGTATATTAGTTCTTTAGTAACAATATTCGAGCGTATTTCAATAATTTTACTTTGAAAGTCTGGGCTGAAGCAGCTTTTTATGATATATCGTTTTTGTTCAGCATCTCCGGACTTTGCTCTAAATCTTTAAAGTGCTCGTAGCTTAGTTTTTGTTTTACCAGTTTCTCTAACGTTAGGGGACCATTATCATGATAATATCTGAGCGGCATTTCTTGCTCAACACAAAATATGACTGTAAGAATGTTAGATGTTGCCCCCTAGATCTGTAGAAGGAGATTTGAAAAATTGTCAAAAAATCCTTACATAGGTATATCTATTCCTAAAGTTGATAATTCTTCAAAAGATAAAGAAAATTTGCCAGTCAAACAGGCTATTCTGTGCACACTTTCTTTCTATTAGAGATTCATACACCAGCAATCTACAATAAAGTTGAGTGAAGAGCCTGGGTTACGTCGGCTGCCATGGCCCCTTTAAAGGTTTTTCGATACCCTATCATTTTTCTTCAAACCAAACCTTTCTTTTTCAAAATTTACAGCTACTGATTTTCTTTGACATAAAAAGCCCTTTACAATTATAACACCATTTTCAATGATACTTTTTTAAAATCATTAATTTCCACATGATGTTACATTATAGTACTTATCAAAGTTTTTGACTCCTTTCTCTATAAATATTGAACATTGACGAATCAAAGTTTTCATTGTATGCATGATATAATATAGAAAGACAAAATTAAGGAAGATCAAATCATGCAAGCAAATGTTTTATATTTGATTTCTAAAGTTAACTTATATTCTCTTAAGTCAGCCACAAAATTACTCAAGTTGAGCTGAAATCCACTCTTCTCACGTTTTAAAAGGCAGCTTCTCGAAAAGAGTTGAAATAACTCGAGTTTACGAGCTGATTTAACCAATTTATATGAAGTTGAGCTATTTAAATAACCAATTTAAATCAAGAAGATTCAATCGTTTGAAAAACAACTCTTTTATGACCGAAAAAATCACAGCTCTTTCCTGAGAAGCCAAAACAGCTCTTTCGTTTTAAGAGTGTACATCATACGTGTTTATACTTACTTTTTCTTTTTCAAATTAGTGATATGGAATTACTCTAATCGAAATGTACTGTGCAAGAAGACAGTTAAAATTTCGCTTTAACCCCTTGAGGCGCGGTGGTATATCTATGAAACCACTTAATTTTAAATCGCAAACTCCACATTGGCACCGGAATTTTGATTTAAAAAAATCGGTTTATCGAATTCCTGCAAAATAGCCTTTTCTTAATTACAAATATAGTTGTTTTAAAATTCCGGTGTCAGTCATCAATTTCAACACTTAAGCAATTAATTTGCTCTGCGCCGCAAAGGGTTAAAATTACTTATATTTTTAATGGTTGATATGAATAAAGAACGATATAGCTGAATGAGCAAGTATGACAAAAAATTGCTATAACTGTAGTTGAATAAATTTATGTGTTAACAGCTAAAACTTTTCAGTGTAACCGAAGATAAAAACATTGTAATTTGTTATTGTCATTAGAGATAACTTTTCAAAGTCTATAAACTTTCGGGAGGGGCTTCAGCCCCCTTAGCCCCCTCCCTGGCTACGTGCCTGTATATATATATATATATATATACATATATATATATAGAAATAATTTAACATTAGTCTAGGAATGAATTGATTAAGCCTTGATCAACGGGTTTGCAGAATTCTTGGTTCTTATATAGAAAGTAAAAACATTCAAAAATACTAAAATCATTAAAAATGATTTTGTTCGTCCTCAAAATTAACTTAATTGCAATTAAAAATGAAAAATAAATTGTCTTAAAATTCAAATCTTACGGGAAGAAATGGAAAATGTAGTTCGATTTCTTAGTTCCTGAATAAAAATATCTCCCAATTTAGTGCACTTAAGACTATATCTTCTTGGTTGTATTGTGGTAGCCAGTTTAGATTTCACAGCAGCTTTATACAAGAAAGTAAATTAATGCTTCAACCATAGATTTTGAAACGCGTTCCAATACTTCCTGAAATAATTTAGACTTTGAAACCGTCTCTTCAATTTTGAACAATGCTGTAATAATATCAGTTGGCAAATACTTAATGATAAAAAATTAAATAAAATTTAAAAAATGTATTGTTAGAATAGTCTATTTTGCTACAATTTATTTATTTTTTATTAATTTAACTTTTTAAAAATATTTACTACTTTTATAGATATGAATATTTTTGCTTCAACTTTTTATTCTACACATTTAACAGAATATACTATATAAATCTGTCCGTCAATTTTTAGATGTTTTTTTTTTTTTTTTTTTTTTTTTTTTTTTTTTTTTTTGTTGTTGTTGTCTTGTGTACATCAAAAAATGAAGGAAATTCAACAAATTCTCAATTTAAATATTTTTGTATAAAGAAATATAAACTTGAATATTAAATCCATGCATAAAAATATTGAATACACCATGCAGAACAATTTAAAAAAAATTCAAACCTCGATCTAAATTAGCAAAAAGCCTTACTATTTATCGTACAAGCAAGTTATAAAAATATGAACAGGGAGAAAAATTAGTTTAAAGTTTTCATTTGTATGGGTAATTCCGCTGGATCTATTAACAAAACTTACAGTATCTTGCTATACAATAGTCGTGTAGATAAAAATAAGATGTTCAAAATATTCACACTTAAAGAAGCTTATGTTTAATATTTAAAAGAAAAGAAAGAAAAAGAAAAGAAAAGAAAATTGATATTTTGACCAATTTCAAGGTAGTGTGTCCCCTTAATAAGGTAAAGAAGATACTTAAATAAACGTCAACGTTAAGAAAACGGAACTCCACCAGTGGCCGAGAGGTTCTGCCCCCGAAACTGGTAGACGGTAGTTACTGGGCTCGAACCTAATCGCGACCTTCGGCCTAACCGTTCGGAGTTTCTTCGAACCTTAGTTTTCCTTGCGTAAATATGGGTTGGGTTTCCTTAGAATGACCCCCACGAAGGGCACATTCCCTCTTAGGACCTATATCCCTCGTGATGATAATTGGCCGTCATAAACACAAATAAACAAACTCTGAAAACGTATAATGCATTTGAACAATTACCGCCTAAATCCGGAAAAGTACTCCAATTCTATTGCGCAGCTCTGTATATAATCTTTACATTTCTGCAGATTCTAAGTAGTATGATAAAAAATTTAGTTCAATTAAAAAAAAAAAATAACATAATTGAAATTTTATTTTCAGCAATTTGTATTTAATAGGCGAAAAAGTACTTCAATTGTTTTGTACAGTCCTGTATTTACATGCAGATTTTTTATGCACATTTATAATTATAGTTATTCTATTGATTTTTACTGCCTTATATGCATACATGAATAATGAAATAATGTATTTGTCTTAGAATATCTGTTGCAGTTATGATGTAAAAAATTAATTCCAAATTTCCATTGTCAACACGTGAAGCAATCAATGTCTTGCAAATGTATTCACAAAGCAAGGGTGATTGTTTTCCTTATGTACCCCGGATTTCTGGGCTTTTCGATCGATCCTCTCGGGTTTATGATATCGCTTCGTTAGTAGAAAATTCGAACATTAAAAAATTTCGCGAATTTCGAAAATTTGCTGGAAAAACGCAAATTTCGTCAAAGAATAATAGAAAAAAATATGAATCTCTTTAAGGAATCGCTCAAAAAAATAATTTCTTTAAAGAATCGCAAGAAAAAACCGCAAATTTCATAAAAGAATGCAAAATAACAATAAAATAAATAAATAACAATTTTTGCCAAAAAATCACAAATAAGCGATCAATTCCGTCAAAAAATCACGAATAAAAGATCAATTTCGTGAAAAAAAATCACAATTAACAGCAAATTTCGTCAAAAAATCGTGAAAAAAACGACAAATTTCGTAAAAAGTTCGCGAAAAAACGGCAAGTTTCGTTAAAAAATAGCGCAAAACGACCTACTTCGTCAAATAAGCACAAAAAAGGGCACATTTCGTGAAAAAAAAGTGAAAAAACGATAAATTTCATCAAAAGATCGGAAAAAACCGCAATTTTCGCCAAAAGATTGAAAAAAAATTGCTGGAGTGGATCTTTCTGTTCCAAAAACTGTTTTTGTTGCTTTTAAAACTAATTTTGTTGCTACAATTTTTTTTAATCCTTTGCTTTTTTCCTAAAACTGTTTTTTCTGTTCCAATATATATTTATATATATATATATATATATATATATATATATATATATATATACACCATTTTATTAAAACCATTCAATTAATTTTTAAAAAATGAAGAAACAAATAAACAGTTTTTTACAGACCAATGCGCAAAATGCTACAAAAAGAAATGTAAAAAATGTATATAACAAAACCAAAAGAAATTCCATATCCCCAAAATACATGGAAGTCTTCATCAGGGAGGCCCCTCCATGTAGGGGTAAATAAAGAGAAGTTTCTGAAAGGAAGTAGGCTCATAAGCTAAATTACATCCTTAGCCCCCAACTTCTCAGATTTCAGAAATCAAACTCAAACCTTCAAAAATATTATAAATATATACAAAATTTTTTTTAAAAATACCAAAGGACAAGACCAAAAATTACACAAACAAAAAAGGAAAATTACCTACAAAACTAAATATAAAAATAAAATTGTAAAATACAAACCCCCAGGAATACAAAACCCTCTTCAGCTAGTGGGGCCATTCACTAGCGCTTCAATCTCGCCCTAAATTGAAATCAAGCATCCGTAAGCAAAGAAACACTGAGACTCAGAAACTCTCAGTTAACATATAAGATGGATAACAGTTAACCATTAAAATCTTTTTTAAACCACTCATAGCCAATTCTAGATCTGTTTTGTTATTGCAAATCCTGCGGATCCTATTAACTTGTGAATACATAATATTTTTTAAAACTTTATTGCTAATACATGAAAACCAGTAAGTGAGGCTATTAACTTCAAAATTAAAATCTTTCCTTTTATCATAAAGTCCAATCAACCATTTTTCCTTGTTTTTCTTAATTTTAAGATCTAAGAAAGTAATTTGTTCACCATCATCGGTTCGGTTCAGGACGAGCTCTTTAGGGTAAATGTTAAGGCTTATTTCCTCAAAATTATTGCAGTTAAATACTATAAGATCGTCTACATATCTAAAGAAGGAAATATTATTGAAATTTTTTTCGTAAAAATATAAAAATAGATTAGAGAACGCACTTGAAAAACTTGTTCCCATTGGCACCCCCTTATTTTGTTTAAAATAATTAATTCCATTAAATAAAACATTTTCAAATAGGCAAAACTTAATTAAATCAATCCAAAACTTCTTATCTACTTTTAAAACATATTCAAATTCAACATAAATATTTTCAAATACCCCCACAATCAAATTGTGAGGAATGCTGCCAAACAGATTCTCAAAGTCAAAAGTGTTTACAGAAGTAATTTTCCATGAGTTATCATTCAAAAAATCTAAAACTTTAAGGTTATTGCCAATGATTGTATTGCAATCAAAAGTTTCTATTTCCTTTAAAATTAAATTCAGCAAACCAAACAAAATTTTACCCGCTTTGCAATTATAACTATTAGTACCACAGGTAACGAAGCGAAATTTTACTGGTTTCTTATGAAATTTAACAGTCGCAAAAAGGTAAGGAAATACAAAGTAATTCCTACTAATTCCAAATTTTTTATCAAAATCCAAAATACGTTTTTTTATTTTAGAGGGGTTTTCAGTTAACGTTTTATAAGATTCATTACAGGTATATTCCTTCAAAAGAAGATTCCTATAGAAAACTTTACAAATTAAGGCAAAGTTACTACTTGCTTTATCAACAGTAGCAATAATAAACTGTTCTTTTAATTTAGCTATACTGGTTTTTAAATCGAAATTATAATGAAATTTTTTAGAACAACCCTTATTATAATAGTCTCTAAAAAACAAAAAATCTTTTTTAAATAATACCACAAACTTTAATTTCCATTCTCTAAAATCCTCAAAAGGCCAACTATATTTATATGAAACTTTTAAAATAAAGGCATCCAAATCCTTTTCCATAAATTCTATAATTTTAAGATTACTATAATTAAAGTTTAATCTAAATCCAGAACCCAAACTCATAATATTCCTTAACTGAACATCTTTTACAATATTTAAATCTCCTGAAACAATATGTCCAAAATCTGGATTAATATAATCTTTATAGCAGTCTAAATCACAGTAACAATCATCCCCTTTAATTAAATCAAGATTCTTACTATAATCATTATAGTTACAAATAAGATTTTTTAAAGTCCTGTCATAACTATAAGTAATTCTAATTTTAAAGCTATTTTTAAGAGGGAAAAGGCTATTACAATCTTTCAAAATATTCTTAAATTTAATAGAATCAAAAATCTTATCTCTAAAACACAAAACAAAATTTTCAAGAGTTTCTTCACTTATAGATTTTATTTTATTTAAATCACTGAAACCAGTTTTATATTTAAATAAATCAATAACAATATCCTTTATATACTGATTTTTAAATTTATAACTATCAAACTTACTCCTCAAAAACCATTTAATAACTTTATTTTTTAATCTAAAAATTTTATTTTTTATTTCATTAATATCATAAAAATTAACATAATCTTTATTTACAGAATCAATAGTATCAAAAATATCTGCTTTAAATTTACTTTTTCCTTTTCCTCTACTCCCTCTCTTGTTAAATGTAAAAAATGAATCCTTTAATCTAAATTTACTGAAACCGCAAAAATTACCCCTATTAACAACATTAATACCATTAAATTCTGAATTCAGGCCATATGGATAAATTGTTTTAAGTCTGTACATAAACATATTTTCAACTTTTAATCTATCTTCCCTATTGGGAACTATATCCAAAATATAAATGCTAATACTTTTAAATTCATGTTTTTGAAAGTGCTCAATCTCAATATCTCTCTCTCTCTCTCTCTCTATATATATATATATATATATATATATATATATTGCCATTCCAAATCTTTTTGAATGAATGTGACCTTTGGAATTGGTATATTTCGCATCAATAATTTTCAGGGTTTCTTACTTTGTATCAGTTAATTTTCAGAGTTTTTCACTCTGAGTCATTATCAACCCCGACAAATGAGTACCTATTTTTTTTTTTTTTTTTTTTTTTTTTTTGCTCCTCGTTGATCTTCATATTCGACAACATCCCTATCTAGCTGTCAAATTGTAAAATTGAACGATTAATCTATGGCCTGACTATTAAACTGTTGACATTATATTAATCATCAACAGAGTGATATTTTGCCGAACACGGAAATTTTTATATTTTTACTTTTGCTATCTTCAATAGAAGAAAGTATTGTTATCAACCTTTTTTTTTTTTTTTTTTTTTTTTTTTTTTTTTTTTTTTTAGACTTCTGGTATTTGATGGATTTACACGTTTTAAGGGTCAGAGATAGATTCTAAAAAACATGCTTTTACAAAATGTCTGCCTGTCCTTGTGTGTGTCCGTATGTCGCCATTGTACCAACGAAAAGTGTATGAAGATATGCATCGAACTGAACTAAATTTTTTGTGTATGTTTTTGGCTGAGGTAAGCAGGTCCTCCTTCAATTTTGAAATATTCCGTGGAAAAGGAACACTGTGATAGCGCTTTTTGTATCATTTTCTCGATTCTTCCTAGTTTTATTGTCCATCGGCTCGTGCAGAGATGGGAATACGCGGGCTGCTAGTCGGCTATTTGCAAATAGCTGATGATAACAGAATAAGGGAAAATTACTGATTTTAATAAATATCATGGTCTACATCAACCTTTTTTTCACTCCGATTGACTGAATGAATCAGAAATTTAAAATGAAAATTAAAGTTGGTAAAGTTTTGAACTATTAATATTGAAGTATTAAAATGTGTAACTATTTTTGAAATATTAAGATGTATGTATGAGATAGATGAAAGTTTTGGGATTGACACGTCTAACTAGGTGATAAGGAGTTTTGTAAATTGTTCGAGTATGAGCTTATAGAAATCATTTTGAGAGATAAGTCGTTTTTGTAGTTTCATCACTGCGTATTTGGAAAAGTTACAATAAAGGAAAAATGGCTCATAGTGTGACATAGAGGACTTCCGTATAACGACACAAACGATACTTTGTCTGTAGCAAGACGAATGACACATCCGAATTGTAGAATAAAACACAAAATGATTTTTTGCGAGATGTGTCACTTTTCTTGCAAGTGAATGATATTAGGTTGGAGTATAATTCAGGCAAAAGCATGTTCAAAAGTACTGAAATCATACTTTCAGAAATTACTATCCATAGGTGGTCATGTATCCAATTCTTTGTATATTATTTTATCCTTTGTATATTATTTGTATATTCACGTATCCATTTCTTTGTATATTATCCCTGTATATTATTTTATTTATATGTTACAAACATCTCTTGGTATATTTAAAGTGGTTGAGCTTTAAAATGCGCAACTCAAATTAAGAAACACTTTTGTGCAACTCACACATCTCTATACATGGTCTAAAACCAGAATTTTTAAAGAAATTGTTTCGGAGCAATAAACCAACCTTTGTTTCCCCAAGAACATTCCTTTTTTTTTTTTTTTCTTTTTCAGTGTTGATTTTAAGGGTTTTTTTTTTTTCTTTAAGAGCTCACGTAGTTTTATTTTTTATTTCCAGAAATATCCTCATGCGCAACGGATCAGCTGTTGATGCAGCTATTGCAGTATTAGTATGCATGGGAGCCCACAATCCGCACAGTATGGGACTCGGGGGAGGATTTTTAATGTTGTACTATAACAGGTAAGTGCTAGATTATATTTTCACAATAATTCCCTTGACATGTTCACTATATAGCCAAAGATGACCGTCCACTTGCAATTTTAGACATTTTGTTAAATATCTATAAAAATACTTGAGAAATTATTCTGAAACTTTAAGCGTTTAAATATAATAGTACAGGTCATATGTTTCCGTAAAGATTTTTTCCCGAAACTCTATAGGAGACATTCAACAAACTGAGAAAGAAGGAATAACTTTTGGATAACTCTGACAAAATTAAACTTTGATATGTATGACCTGTACTGTTATGTTTACACTCTTTAGAGTTTCAGGATTTTTCCTCATCTATTTTTCTAGATATTTAACTAAACGTTAAAAATCGCAAGTGGCCGGTCACCTTTGGCCATACACTGTAAAAAAAATTCAAGAGGTTACTAAAAATTTCTTAGTAAATTTGTATTCCACAGAATTTTTTAGTAACCATTACAAACTTTTTTTTGCAAGTGAAACAAGCATTTCTTTTGTAAACTGAACAAAAGAATTTTTTGTATAATTAACTTAAAAATTTTTAGTATGAGCCACCAAGCAAATTTTAGTAATAGATCCAAAATTGTTTTTAATAACCATTACGTGCGCCCGAAGGGCAGGAGCTTCCTTCGAGCTGCATCCAGACTTCTGAAGCGGAAGATTTTCGGCAAAACCGCAATAGATGGCAGCACCAAACATTCCTACCTGCTCCGACAGGATTTTCATAATCCCTTTATTAACGAGACACTACATACATTCGTGGCGTATTTGGCGGTGGCAAGTTTCGAACCCGGGACCTTTTAGCCTGGAGTCCGTTACTATAACCACTACGCTATCAAGGCCACACCAACTGAGTTTTAGTAAGAGCAAGAGCTATTAAAAATATAAAACTATTAACTCTATTCGTTGCTAACTTTTTTCTAGTAATTCTTACAGATTTTTTTGTAACCAACTAAGATTACTAAAACTTTTTTAGTAATTACAAGGATCACTAAAGTTTTTTTAGTAGATCGACCCTTTTTTTGTTTTGTTTTTTTACAGTGTATAGTGTATATAAAAATAATCAAAATTTATGGCTACCAATCCTTGTCCTTCCTTTGCCGGATGCAAAAAATTCGATTTGTGTGACTTTTTTGTGTAATTAAAAATAATACACTTGTCGAACAGTTGGTAAAAAAAGTGGTGCTTATGAAGTAATGAATATGTTATACGTATTTATCACTATAGGGCAGAACGACGTGCTTACTACTTAGATGCAAGAGAGGTAGCGCCCTTGAAAGCAACTGTAAACATGTTTCGTGGAAATGCTACGGCAGCTGTGGAAGGTAAACTGAATTAATGTATGAAAATATGATTTTGAAAAAATAAATAAATTAAAAAAAGATAATAATTTTATTTTGCAATGTGTTTAATCTGATAGCCCTATTGTTGAACAATCATATCACATCTTGATTTTCAAAGTTAAAGAGGTTTATATGTATATGAACATATACATATATATAATTATTAATTGTATTACAATATATATGAACCATTGAATTTAATAACTTATAGGACAATAGACATGGAGGGAATAAATAAATAATTAACATGAATACAAATGGAATTTGTAGAACCAAAGCAGAATCATTGGGCCCCAAATACTTTGGATCTACAAATGAAGTGTGTGGTTTCATCTTCGTATTTGCCATGAAAAAGCAAAATAATACGAATTTGGGGCGACCAACACACATAAAACCAAAATTAAATGAAGAAAAAAACATCAAAAACAATGGACATCAAAATTACTAAATTGGATAACAAAATGAAAAGGGAAAAAATAAAAATAATTATCATTAACAAGATAATAATAAATAAATAAAAACGGAGTAATGTGATAACAGAAAAAATAAACCATACACCATAGTTTACCCTTTTAAGATTTAAAACAAATTCATTTAATTAGACTATGCTAAGCTAAACTCAATATCTAATATAAGATGATTTAAGATTTAAAATTAGATAATTAATACATTTACCCTATATACTTAGAAATAGTATTATAGGGTAACATCCCCAGTAATTGGCAGGCATCGGTGATTGGCACATCCTAAAAAAGTCCTAAAACAAGATTTATATCCAGTCTTTTAAAAATGCAAGACCATATACCAGTTATATGCTTATTTACTTTACAGATCATAACTTTGATTTATGCTACTAAATGACAATAGTGCCTAGGAAAGAAAAACAATTATGGCTTGTATCAAATTAGCCATTTTTGTTGCAAATGCTTCTTCTCCGGCTTAAGAAAGGCAAGCATATCAATTTATTATTATCTGATTTATAGTATATTTTAAATTTTAATTGACAACAGTTTTGTTTAGTTGAAAAGGGTTACTTTAATTGTGTAAAAGTCTAAGTGCCAGTTACTGGTGATTACAGCAACTTTTTATAAATATATTTTTATAAAAATACTTTTTCAAATATTTTTGCTTTTAGTGGGCAAAATAGATGCACAGATATGCATTCTTTGATTTAAAAATATTTGCAAATAACTATTTTATTTCTTGGTAATGAAAATAGAAGTAAGTTTAAAGACAAATCCTTAATGTGCCAATTACTGAGGATGTTACCCTAGGTCTCAAATTTATAAAAAGCTAGGTACAATTTAATCATGTAAATTAATTAAATTATATTAATTTAATTGATGTAACTATGCGATTATCCATACATTAGCGTCAATTAAACATTCATTATAATATGATTTTCAATTTAACAAATGCATTTCAAATTCTCATTTTTTTATATAATATTAATTAACCATTGCGTGGACAACACCGTACACCGCCCTCCTCCGTACTCTAACATCTACCCATCCTATTATATACATTTATTTTACATTTTTTTATTTCTTATTATTATTTTTTTTTTTTTTTTTTTTTTTTTTTTTTTTTTTTTGTACGCAATGTGTTAATTATTTTTGTGATCCAAGGCTAATCGTGTTCCACTTTTCAATCATAATCTTCGTAAATCCATCCGATGTTTTGATATGCTGTTTATAAAGAGCTTGTTTTAAAAGTTTGAATACCCAGTTCCCAGTCATTCATAAGAAGTACGGCGAAAGACTTGGGTTGGGTGGGATACATTTAAATGTAATATAGCCTTAATCTTGGTTTCATTTCTCTCACTCTGTCTCTCTTTTTTTCCAACATCTAGAAAAAAAAATTAGGATCTTTGCTTTAAGTCATTTTTTTTTTCAATATTTTTCTTTTATTTAGAAATATATACTTCCAATTTAATTAATTTTGTATAACGTAAATCAAAAATGAAAAATGAAACTCGAGCAATGATTCTTAATTTTTCTTTCTGATTGGTTCATATTTAATGTAGAAAAATGGAATACTTCTGTTGCCAGGATGACGAAAAAAATATTAAAAACTTTTTTTAAAAATAATAATTTGAAACAAATTGTGATAAAGGTTTCAAACAAATTTCATTTAAAAGTGAATTTTTTTATCTACGCAACGGTGTAAAAATTTAAAATGTGCGATGTTTAGAAGTTTAAAAAGCCCTTCCGGCAATGCCGGGAGGAAGAGGTAGCTTTCATATACTTATATATTTATTTATTTATTTTAAGGTAAGTTACATTGTTCAAAAATACTAAGCTCAAATTAGTGGAAATAATCTTATAAAATTAGTGATTTTATAAGATTGAATACTAGTTTTTGTAAAGATTGAATATTAATAGGAATTTTTAGAAATTAGCCATCTTTTATTCAACCTGGTATTATTTTAAGCGATTTAGAGAGTCACCAAATTCCACGATATCATAAAGTGTATGCCATTTTAAAGCAACATTGTGGATCGTTCAGATCAGACCGTTTCAAAATGTCAGCCATAAGCAAAATTCAAAGTACTATAACTCAATCATTTTTTAAGATACAGACAAAATAAAAAGTGTTCTGGAATTGTTGTTTTAAGTTCTAACACGTAAAAGAAAAATCTTTTTCAACTTTTAATTTTTTTGCATTTAATTTTAAATAATTTTTAAAAAAATTTAAAATGGCCACCATTTTGAAACAAAATAGTGGATGATGCTGGCCAACGAACTCGGTCGAGACATTTGTATATACTATGTACATACCAAGTTTCATTGAAATCGGTTCATAAATACGCGTGTTATCACGTGACAAAAATCAGATCGTTTCAAAATGTCAGACATAAGAAAAATTCAAAGTGCTGTAACTCAATCATTTTGTAAGATATAGACAAAATAAAAAATGTTCTGGAATTGTTGTTTTAAGTTCTAACACGCAAAAGAAAAATATTTTTCAAATTTTGATTTTTTCGCATTTAATTTTAAATTTTAAAATTTTTAAAATATTTAAAATGGCCACCATTTTGAAACAAAATGGCGGATGATGCTGGCCAACGAACTCGGTCGAGACATTTGTATGTACTATGTACATACCAACTTTCATTGAAATCGGTTCATAAATACGCGTGTTATCACGTGACAAAAATCAGATCGTTTCAAAATATCAGCCATAAGAAAAATTCAAAGTGCTATAACTCAATCATTTTTTAAGATATAGACAAAATAAAAAGTGTTCTGGAATCTTTGTTTTAAGTTCTAACACGTAAACGAAAAATATTTTTCAGCTTTTAATTTTTTCGCATTTAATTTTAAATTTAAATTTTTTTTTTTAATTTAAAATGGCCGCCATTTTGAAACAAAATGGTGGATGATGCTGACCAACGAACTCGGTCGAGACATTTGTATGTACTATGTATATACCAAGTTTCATTCAAATCGGTTCATAAATACGTTAGTTATCGCATGACAAAAATCAGATATATATATATATATATATATATATATGGTTATATATACAGGGTGTCCGAAAAGTCTGGAAACGGTCGAATAACTCGAAAAATACATATGAGATTGAAAAGCGTAAATATACGTGTTAAATATTTTTAAATAAGCTACTCAGTGATACCAAATTTGACCTTCGTAACCGACCCCCTGGGGGTCAGAGGGGGTCCAACTTTGAAATCTTAAATTATAACCCCCATTTTTTATTGCAGATTCGGATTCTACGGACAAAAATACGTAACTTTTGTATTTGATGTTTATTTCGAATCCTCGTTTATCACGGTGTAATTGAACATATTAAATCGATACATATTTCGGCTTTTCCACCGGGATTTTCCCTAATCGAAACTAATTGGGGAGAATTTATGACATCAAATTCCTCGTCTTTTGCAATAATAGCGTTTCCTGAAAATCACCCGTGCCGATTATTACAGTAGTGCTACACAGTTAAAAATTTGATCCATTTGCTGTAGCGTCACTCCACAGCTTTTATAGAATATCTCTTTCATGACCAATGAGAATGTTTCATAACACAGTACACTGTAAAAAAATTGACCCTTTTGCTGCATCGTCACTCCACCGCTTTTATAGAAAACGATTACTTTACTGTGTTATGGAGCATTCTCATTGGCCACAAAAGAGATATTCTATAATACCTGTGGAGTGACGCTGCAGCAAATGGGTCAAATTTTTAACAGTTTAGCACTATCGCCACGGGTGATTTTCAGGAAACGCTATTTCTGCAAAAGACGAGGAATTTGACGTCAAAAATTCCGCCCAATCAGTTTCGATTAGGGAAAATCCCGTTGGAAAAGCGGGAATATGTATCGATTTAATATGCTCGATTACACCGTTATAAACGAAGATTTGAAATAAACATCAAATACAAAAGTTACGTATTTTTGTCCGTAGAATCCGAATCTGCAATAAAAAATGGGGGTTATAATTTAAGATTTCAAAGTTAGACCCCCTCTGACCCCCAGGGGGTCGGTTTCGAAGGTCAAATTTGGTATCACAGAGTAGCTTATTTAACCTCTTCGCTACTGGCGATTATTACAGTATTTTTAATTATTACTGAATTATTTCTTCTCTCGTTTGACTTCAGAGCGAGATTTTTGTTTTATTTTCATTAGCTCGAATCTTAGAATTCGAAACATGTTATTCTTATATCGAAATTTCATTTATTTTTGAGTATCATTAATAAAATGGGACAAAACTGATGTACCCATTTGGGTACTCAGGGACTGAAGAGGTTAAAAATATTTAACACGTATATTTACGTTTTTCAATCTCATATGTATTTCTCGAGTTATTCGGCCGTTTCCAGACTTTTCGGACACCCTGTATATATATATATATATATATATATATATAATACCATTAAAAGTAGACAAGATTCACCAATGGATTTTATCAATAAAAGAATTAAATTGAATTATAGTAAACAATATTAACCATTTGAAATTAACCATTGAATTTAATAACTTATAGTACATTGAACATGGAAGGAAAAAAGAATAATATGAATACAAATGAAATTTGTAGAACCAAAGCAGAATCTTCAGGTCCCAAATACTTTGGAACTACAAATGGAGTGTGTGGTTTCATCTTCGTATTTGCCATGAAAAAGCAAAACAATACGAATTTGGGACTACCATCACACAAAAACCAAATTATTAAACAAGGAACAAAGATATTTTACAAAAAGGAGTTGAAAGTAAGTAAAAATAATAGTTTTCCATAACAAACAAAAAGGATAAAGCAGAATGGAAATATAATTGAACCGGAAAAATAATTAATAATCGATATTAACATAAAATTAAATTAATAAAATGAATAAAATTAGAATTAAGAGATAACATTCATGTTAACATATAACTTAAAATACATTTTTGTTACTTTAATCAGTAACATTTATTGTGACTTTACATGGTAAAAACTCATTATCTTAATATAGGATAATAAAAATTAAAAAACAATAATAATAATAATAATAATAATAATAATAATAATAATAATAGTAATAATATTAATAATAATACCAAAAATTATATCAATAACATTAAAAATAATTTGATAATTAAAATATAGCTATTTAATTATAGATATAACTAGACAAATATCCATATATTGGTGTAAATTAAACAGTTTAAAAATTATGTTAAAATAAATAACCCACTCTCAATTTTTTTTTTAAATAATTAACCTTTGCGTTTTTATCCATACAACACCACCCTCCTCCGTACTCTAACATCTACCCACCCAACCAACCTATTATATATATTTTTTTATTACTTTTTAACATTTTTAATTTTTTATTATTATTTTTATGTTTTATAATTTTTTTATACATTTTTTACGCAAAGAATTAATTATAAGATCATGTAATATCTAATTATAAATTAAAGAATATATGAATTTTTTAGGATAACCATTATTTATAGCATCATATACAAGCTTTTTAATATTAGTATTAATTAAATGGGAAGAACATAGACATTTTATTCTATATAAATGGTTAAGTATTATATTACGATATACAGAATTATGAAGACAAGATTTAAAATTAGTAAAGGTATTAACTTTAAAATTAAATTCTTTCCTTTTGTCATAAATATCAGTTATAAATTTGTTCTCTTTTAATATAATTTTAATATCTAAGAAATTGATTGTATTATTAAAAAGTAGGTTTTTTGAAAGTTCTAGATTAGAAGGATAATCAACAGGGAATTGAGATAAACAGGTGTTATCAGTATCAATTAAAATTACATCATCTATATATAGATATAAATGTATTGTATTATTTAAATAATGACGTTCATAGTAATATAAGTATAAGTCAGATAATACACTAGATGTACTACCACCTTGTGGTATACCAACATTTTGAATATATATATTGTTATCATGCATGATAAAATTATTATAGATAATGAAATTAGTTAAGGTATGAAAGTAATCAGAATCGATATTATGTGATATATCCAACTCGTGTTGATACTTTTTAAAAAGCTCATTTATGATATTATGTAAATCCGATAAATCAATATTATTAAATAAATCTTTAAAATCATAGGTAGTGATATTTTTTATACATTTAAGATTTTTCATAATATGGACCAGTTCATAACTATTTTTTATGCAATGTGTATTATCACTTTTTTTTGTAATATTATATATTTGATTAAGAATTACTAATAGAAGTTTGTTAGCAGCATTATTATAAGTATTGCAACCAATTGTAACAGTTCTGAATTTAACAGGATGCTTATGAAATTTGGGTATAAGGACTAGATAAGGATATTTAAAGTTAGTAGGGTTAATGTCTAATAATTTATAGAATCCTTTAATTTTACGATTATTGGCAAGTAAGTTATCATTAATTTTTTGGAATGTGTTATTATTAGATATACTAGATTTAAGCAGTTGATGATAATACGATTTACAAATAATGGCATAATTATTAGGAGATTTGTCAACATAAGTTATTACAAAGTTTTGTTGTAATTTATTGATTTGCTTAAACAGATGCTGTGTATTTACATATTCTAGGTGTGAAATATTATATTTTAAGGACCTGGTTAATTTATCGATAACTAATATTTTCCATTGATTAAAATATTCAATGGGTTTATTATAATAAATTGCAAGTTTATAAATAAATATATCTATATCATATGTAAATTGTTTTATGATAGATGTAATGTTTAATTTGGATGGAATTCTGTACTTGGTCCCATAACCCATAATTCTTCTAAGTTGTAAATCATCTACAAGATTAAGATTACCAGTAATAATATGTCCATGATCTTTATTTATATATTTTTGTAGAGAGGGGTCATTGCATTTACAGAGTAAAGTACTAGCATCAAAAGAAGATTTAGCGAAAGAATTATAGTTAAAAAGCGTTCTGCCGATAGATATGGGATACTTAAAGGTTTTAGAAATATGAATATTATTAATAGGAAATTGACAGTTTTTATCATTTAATATGGAATTAATATTGATTTTATTAAATATTGGATTAGAAAAAGTAATTACCATTTGAGTATTAGTTTGTAGATTTTTAGGTTTTTTTAGTAAATTTATATTATAAAGGTTGACACGAGTCATAATGAGATCATAAAAAACATCTGAAAAATGTTTAGAGTAAGTTTTACTGAGAAAAATATTTAAATATTGTACTATATGTTTCTTTTTTATTCCAAAAATATATTTACGTATTAGAAACCAATTGTAATTTTTTAAATAATTACGATGCAGATTATTAATTTGTTGAATTATAATGTTTTTAGGAGTAATACTAGAAGATGAACCTTTACCTCTTTTGTTACGTGTAGTTTTAGGATTTATAAAATGATTTAAACTATGATAAATGGGAGAATAATCTGTAGTATCATTTATAGATGAAAAAACTTTAACAGATCTTTTAAAAACCTCACTATTAAGACCATAAGGATAAATTGTATTATAATATTTCATATATGAAGACTCTAAATAGAGACGCTCAGATTTATTTTTCTGAATTTGTATTATTTCAATAGTAGTATTTTTAAATTTATGTTTATGAAAATGCTGTATTTCAGCTGTAGACTGTATATTTTTTGCTAAATTTTTATCAGAATCTGACCGATGTTGATTCATGCGTATATGAAGAGGACCAGAAGTTTCACCAATATATTTCAAATTGCAAATGTTACACTTTATACTATAAATTACATTAAAAGCCTTACAAAAAATAGAAATATGAGGATCTGATACGATTTGTGACTGAGAAGCAGATGGACAAGTTTTACATCGGATATCAGAACATTTCTGAAAATATAATTGAGGAGGAGGAGCATGTATATGGAAACTGGATGACGGTCCAGGAGTAACCCTATTATTGCTCCTGTACCGGGCACTACACTGCAAAGAAGCATTGTGTATCTTGCCAGGATCGAGATTTTTACTAAGTACTGCCATAATATAAGAGAAAATACAAATATAATACAAAGATAAAAATAGAAAAATTACAGTTAAATAATCGAGTATCTTGACTAATATAATTTACTAAAGAAAAGGATCTAGAATAATACAACTATAAAATGAAAATAGATACAATATGTACAAAGCTTTAAAGCAATACTCAAACCTCCAAAAGGAAACAATACACGACCATAATACTACCAACCCACACCACATATAAAAAGAATCATAGTACTCACAGTACAATAAATGCAAAATCACAAAATCGACTCATTTAAAAGTGAAAAAATCACCGTACATAATAATCCACAAACTTATCCAATTAACATATCAGCACAATGCTCACATTGTTACTACATTTCACATAGGCTTAACTAATCATAATTTCAATGTATTTATTTAATGTAAAAAATAATAAATAATGATAATTTCAATGTATTACTTTAATATTAAAAAATAATAAATAATGAATATTGATTTTGACATTTAATATACCATATATCAAGACAATGAATTAAACAAAATAGCAAAATTAACAGTTAAAATATTATAAATATACCACATATAATATTCATGATGAAACAATTTGCAACTCTTAATGGAAATCCTATTAAGTGGTAACGGAAAACTACATTGTAGAAATCTCACAGACAATACACAAAGGTTATGCGGATAGCAGCAATTACCTATGCGCACCATATTTATAAAATTGCAATTAGCAACGGATGTTATATATTAATTATATATAAGATACCACAATAGGAAAAAATTCATTATGACTATTCAAAATGAAAAGATATCAATTAAATATCAAATTGTATACATTCATAATTACACGCGCGGAGCAGCATAATAATTTGAATGCTAATATAATACCATTAAAAGTAGACAAGATTCACCAATGGATTTTATCAATAAAAGAATTAAATTGAATTATAGTAAACAATATTAACCATTTGAAATTAACCATTGAATTTAATAACTTATAGTACATTAAACATGGAAGGAAAAAAGAATAATATGAATACAAATGAAATTTGTAGAACCAAAGCAGAATCTTCAGGTCCCAAATACTTTGGAACTACAAATGGAGTGTGTGGTTTCATCTTCGTATTTGCCATGAAAAAGCAAAACAATACGAATTTGGGACTACCATCACACAAAAACCAAATTATTAAACAAGGAACAAAGATATTTTACAAAAAGGAGTTGAAAGTAAGTAAAAATAATAGTTTTCCATAACAAACAAAAAGGATAAAGCAGAATGGAAATATAATTGAACCGGAAAAATAATTAATAATCGATATTAACATAAAATTAAATTAATAAAATGAATAAAATTAGAATTAAGAGATAACATTCATGTTAACATATAACTTAAAATACATTTTTGTTACTTTAATCAGTAACATTTATTGTGACTTTACATGGTAAAAACTCATTATCTTAATATAGGATAATAAAAATTAAAAAACAATAATAATAATAATAATAATAATAATAATAATAATAATAATAATAATAGTAATAATATTAATAATAATACCAAAAATTATATCAATAACATTAAAAATAATTTGATAATTAAAATATAGCTATTTAATTATAGATATAACTAGACAAATATCCATATATTGGTGTAAATTAAACAGTTTAAAAATTATGTTAAAATAAATAACCCACTCTCAATTTTTTTTTAAATAATTAACCTTTGCGTTTTTATCCATACAACACCACCCTCCTCCGTACTCTAACATCTACCCACCCAACCAACCTATTATATATATATTTTTATTACTTTTTAACATTTTTAATTTTTTATTATTATTTTTATGTTTTATAATTTTTTTATACATTTTTTACGCAAAGAATTAATTATAAGATCATGTAATATCTAATTATAAATTAAAGAATATATGAATTTTTTAGGATAACCATTATTTATAGCATCATATACAAGCTTTTTAATATTAGTATTAATTAAATGGGAAGAACATAGACATTTTATTCTATATAAATGGTTAAGTATTATATTACGATATACAGAATTATGAAGACAAGATTTAAAATTAGTAAAGGTATTAACTTTAAAATTAAATTCTTTCCTTTTGTCATAAATATCAGTTATAAATTTGTTCTTATATATATATATATATATATGTCAACATTTGAACGGAGGGTGGTTTTGGGGTCTGGGGGTCATGATCGGTGAAAATATACCAAAATTTTCTGGAAGTGCTTTCCTCCGGACGGCTGCAATAGGTAGCTTTTTACTTTTTGTAATGAAAGCTACCTAAAATTTTCAGTTCCGAAAATTGTAAAACAGAAAAATCATACCTTTGAAATTTTTTTATGATGGGTCCAGGAATATTAATGTTTAATTCATGTAGTATGTAATATGAGGCGTTCAGAAGTCAGTCTGATTAACTCCACGAAATAAACTAGTCGTTGGAAGCCACCGTAATACTTACCCATCATGGATATGCATAACATAATATATGAAAACATAACATATGTAAACAATTTATAAAATGCATTACAATTCCAAAATAAAATATAAACGTATATTTAAGTATTTTTAACACATCATCATGCTCTATGAATGAATTTCTGATGAACCAATTTCGATAAATTGTATGAAACGCCAAACTATTCAAATAGCACTGAATTGCGTAAAAGAAACATCCTTATAACTCTAAAAATAATTATCATATTCACTAACGGCTCCTTGCATCGAATTAAGTGTCTCATTTGCAATTAAAAGATATCTTTGAGTTGAAATTTGAATGAAATACAGGGTCAGGAAAAATCAAAGAATGTGAAAAACGGGATTAGAACTATCTCGACAACTAATTATCCGATCGACTTCGTTTTTTATGCAGAATTTGTGTTAATTTATTGCCTTTTACGTCCACTCCTTAAAATAAAAAAATTCGAAAATTTTTATATACCTTTCATCAGAGCGAATTTTTCGAGAGTCTGAAAAAAATAGTTCCGGATAATTGAGGTTACTGATATTAAATAGGCTTCGTCCCATTCTTACATACTAAGCACATACAAAATTTCAAGTCTCTATCTCAATTTGTTCGAGAGATAGAGCGGTTACAGACAGACAGACAGACACACAGACGGACGGACGGCAAAAAAAAATTTCTAACAATATGTTTTTCGGAATCTCCAGTGTCTGAAACGTGTAAATCCGTCAAAAAAAATTTTCGATTTTCAAAACGATTGCAAGACTTACCCTATACTACGTATGATGGGTAAGTAAAATGCACACTTTAAACAGTTAAAGTTATCTATCTATAAACTATTGTTTTGTTTTATCATTGTCTAGGAATATTAATGTTTAATGCACGGCGTACGTAATATATGATTCGTTATGATCATCCAAAAAATGATGTTTATTATTATTAATTTAAATATGGGATTTATTTATAAGTCTTTACAATTTTAGTCTTTGAAAATATCATTTTCCAAATGGTCGTAATTTATTAAATTACAGTATTTTTTTTTTCTTTCTGTTTTTTTCTTATCTGTACAGGTGGGCTTTCAATTGCCGTACCGGGAGAATTGTCTGGATACTATGAAGCGCACCAAAGGTATGGGCGTCTTCCTTGGAAAGACTTGTTCACACCAACCATCCATATGTGCGAGAAAGGAATTGAAGTCAGTAACCATCTGTCTAAAGGGATTACCAGAACCAAAGACAAGTTACTGAAATATGGAGCTATCGCGTAAGTTAAATAAAACAGAACACAAATTAGGTTAAATTGCTGTCCTTTAGATTAGCTGAAAATTTAACCTTTTAACCAGGGTTGGACGGTACTTACCATGATTTTTACCGTATTTGGAAAAACATGTTTTTATCATGGTTTTTACCATCTATAAAAAAAACTTATTAGTTTAACTGTTTTTGTCATTTTTATAAAAATTTATCTACTAAGTTTCCATTTTCCCAAAGGTAAAACTTTTCTAGGTATTAAATAGTATAATTCCATAGAATAATATTCGCTATTTTTTTCCAATTAGGTATACATTTTTGACTGTGTATATTCTGAGTGAGTAAAAGAATACTATAAGAAAATGGTGTGTTTTAATGAACATAAAAAGCCCAGAAAACTTTCATCTGTGTTTTCCACCTACAAAAATTCAAAATTTTAAAGAAATTGTTGTACATTTTTCAATATAAGCCTAAAAATTATCATAACTATTATGAGAATGTACATTACAGCATTTATTATATTTATCTTAGTGGATATTAGTTTACAAATTTTTATTTAAACTAAATGAAAACAAAATATTATAAGTTCACATTTTCCACACTTAAAAATCCTAATCATTTTGATAAAAAAAAAAAAAAAAAAAAAAAAAAAAAAAAAAAAAACGCTTACAAATTTTAACTGTCCCGTAATGTAGTTTGTACAAATACCAAGTACATTTTACCGATCTATATCCTTATAGTCTCTTAGCATTCTATAACAAAACACAAACTTGAAGCTTTCTGTACACCAAGTCTATTTCTTAATTTACTATGCATATATGAAAAGTTTGAAAAACATTGCCCTATGGGGAAAAAAATTACATGGAGTGAAGACTCACTATTCAATGTAGGAATTCAGGATTTATTTCTATTTCTTGCTCTTCACCAAATTTTGCTTATTACGTCTTTTTGTTTAAAGAAATTCTATGAATATTAGTACAAGTAGAAAAGAGTACAATTGAAATGTAAACTTGCTTTGTAAAAAATTAGACATCTGTTGTATAGATTTGAAAAATTATAGAACATATAAAAAAGATCTCTATGATTAAGGTATATCAGCAGCTTACTAATTCTTTGTTTATCTTATTATATAATTGTACAGATATAAATACATCAATTACACGAAAATAAATTTTTTATCAATAGTATTTAAATATAGTTTAAGGACTAAAAATTTATTATGCATCGTTAGGTTTTCGCCACTTTTTCCCCTTGGTTTTTATCAGTGAAAACACTGTTTTTGCGATGTCATGGTGAAAACCAGTTTTTGCCTGTCAAAAGCCAACCTTGCTTTTAACTGCAAATAGTCTGCAAGAAAAAGATTTTTTTATGTGTGATTATTTAAAATTCTACTTGCTTGTAAGACCTAGCATAGCTCGGTCAAAATTAGCTTCGTGTCCAACTCAATGTATTATTATCTCTGTATGATTCTCGCTGTGTTATTGCTATAAAGCAATTTTATTTTGCAACAGTATCATTTATAAAAACAATCAAAATGAAATTATGTACGTACATGTTTCTAAATTTACATCACTGACATATTGTTTACAACGAAAGGACGTCAACCGAAATTGCATTTTAGTTAGTAGACTCTGATTTGTTTAACAAAGTTAAGTCATATCTTATTGAGAATTTCTGAAAAATTCATTCACCTTCTGAAAACCTATTCTTAGATCGGAATCTGATAGTTACTCGTGCCTAAGCCCTTGCTTATTTATTTTATATTAGCAGACTTGAGCAAGGCCAGAGTCAGGACTACATTTTATTCTAATACTCTGACCGGGCCGGAACTGGGCTTAATTTTTCTTAGGCCATATCGTGCTAGCAATATGTTTTTAAAAAATTCCAACAGCTGAAATAAACCTTTGTTAATCGAATCTTTGGATATATATTTAATCAATTATAGATTTTTTAAAATATTTTTGTTATTATACAGCTTACAAAGTTAATTTTAACAATCTTTTTTGTTTTTATTCTAAACTGAGCCAATTTTTTAGGATATTTTTAATGTAATAGTCTAAGAATCTAAGAGATCATTAACGTTGCTACTCTGTATTATATTCCTTGCGAACATAAAGTAATCCTAAATATACTGTAAACTTTTCCCATAGCTATGAGGTAATAATTAAAAAAATCTTAAATATATGTTAAGAAAAATCAGAATTTTTGTAGAAATTGAGTCTGGTTGGCCAAATCCGATTTCATTGATTGATTGATTGATTGATTTTTGACGTCCGATTATCTGCGCTAGGGATATAGGACCAGGGGGGAATGCCCTTCGTGGGGGTCTTTCTAAGGGAACCTAACCCGTATTTACGCAAGGTTCGAAGAAAACCACGAAAACTCCGAACGGTTAGGCCGACAGCCGCGATTGGGTTCGAACCCAGCACCTGCCGTCTACCAGTTGAGAGGTCCGAACCTCTCGGCCACTGGTGGGGCCCGATTTCATTGATTTTTGCAGGTCGGTCCTACACTGTAAAAAAAAATCTGTGAAGGTATTAAACATTTTCTAGGAAACTGGGATTCCAAGAACTTTTCATGTAACGATAACAGGAAAAATTCATGTAAACAATTCTGAAACTTGAATTTTTGCTGTTACCGTTACAGGAAAAGTTCTTGGAATCCCAGTTTCCTAGAAAAGGTTTAGTACCTTTGCAGATTTTTTTTTTACTGTGTAATTTTACTGATTTTAAATGGGACGAAGGGCTAGAGCTGAACATTTAATTCTTTCAATGGGACGAAATAAGATGGCTTTCGTTCAAGACTACCTGACTCTGGTCCTGGAAATTTCGGACCTTGAAGAAAAAGTAATACTCAGTTACAGAAATTTGTTTTCTGTACCACGTTTGCAATGGATGCGGGAATTGTGGTATTCTGGATTTTACACCCGAATAACTCTCGTAATTTGATTGTAATGCATATTTTCACTCATAATATTTTGTTTATTTCAGAGATATTTTCCTGAAAAATGGAACTGATGGCTATCAAACCGGTGAGAGAATAAAGATGCCTCAATTAGCTCAAACGTTAAGAATAATCGCTCAACAAGGTCGGAAAGCTCTGTATGGACCAAGCGAGTTGTCTGAATCATTTCTTAAAGATTTGAAAGAAGCAGGTATAAAAGCAATATATTTTGTTCGCTAAAAAAAAAGTAAAGAGAAAACAATTGTTACGTCTAACTAACCCCTATATTGTAGAAACAACTTACATGATATATCCTCAGTAGAAATAAAGCAATATATTTTGTTCTTTAATTTTATTAAAAATATTAAAAGAATCATTAGACAATTTTTAATTGCTTCCAATTTAGTTAAAATAACTTAGTCTGATTATTCTAAGAAGGTCACTTTATTTTGTTTATCTTTATTCTTTAAAAAAAAGTAATGACAAGGAATTTTTTGCGACCTAGGGTATTTCTTTGTTAATATTAAGAAAACTACAGCACATGAAAATATGGAAATTTGTGATGTTGTAGAGAAATGTTTGATGAACATGCTCAAGCAGACAGCTTTTAAATCGAATAGTTATTTTAATAGATGCTTAATTCTAAAGATGATCAAAATCATTCTATTAAAAAAGTTTTATAGCAAAAAAACTATACATAGGACTTTAAACATGTTTAGATTATTTTATACATTAGAAGTTTCCGGTATGCAGACTACATTTAATTTTTTAATTTGGCTTTTTGTTTTTTAGGCTTTATTTTCATTTAAATTCAAATTTTCAGCATTTTGAGAGACATTTTTTACATATTTTAGAAAAAATTATTATTTTAAATTGTTGTCAAATGATAAAAGAATAATATTTTCTTTAAATTAAAAAAATATATTTACACACAAATATCACAAACAGAAAAAAACTTTCAAATGAGAATTTAATAATCAAGAATTAATAGTGAAAAATATTGAAAATTCTGCCATAAAAACTATATTTACATATGAATAGTAAAAGAGAAAGGAAATATTAAAATAATGAATTCATTAACATGCTTTAACCGCCGTAAATGAAAAAAATTACGTCATATTTAAAATAGCCAAACAATAATATTGCAAACAGTTTAAATTTGAAAATATATTTACGTGAGATATTTCAAATTTCTATTTTTTTAACTACTATTGTCAATTCTAAGAAACCAGAAAAAAAAATCTAGCAATAAAAGTATCTAATAACAAACAGACAAAGAAAATTTTTAAATAATAAATTCATAAATGCGCGTTAAAAGCAGCAAGTAAAAGAAATTACGTCATATTTAAAATGACCATTGCAAAACAGTCAAAATTTCAAAATACGAGACATTTGCATTATATTTTGATATGATTTATTTAGCTATTGTTGTGAATTCTAAAACGCACAAATAATATTTTCTTTCAAATAAAAAATGTATTTTTACGTGAATATTAAAAAAAGAAAGAAAATTTTAGTGAAAATTACATTAGATTTAAACAATACATTTAGAATTCATTACTTAACAAGTTTATTATACCGTGGTTAAAAAAAAACATCAGAAGGCAAAGACTGTGTACAGTTAAAGTTCTATAATCCGCACACCCATAATCCACTGTTTTCTATAATTCGCGTTATTTTACGAATGTAAACAATGAAATAAAAAGTTAAAAAATTTACAAATTAGTGATCCAAAAATTATTTTTTTAAACAAATTAAAAAAAGAGAGAAAATAATGAGAAAACAGTGGATTATGGGTGTGCGGATTATAGAACTTTGACTGCATTTCACTGTTTAACTGATCTTGTTTAAACAAACAAAAAATAAATAGAAAAGAATCAGGAGATAATGTGTGATTAATTTCAATAAAGTTGTAAAACTTAATGGGACACATTCTCAACAGGTATAAAAGAAATATATTATTTTAAACTGACAAAGGACTTTCAAACTCATTTTAAATAGATATATATTTTAATTACCCTTTAAATATATTATTCTAGGCAAAGACTGTGCATTGCACTGTTTAACTGATCTTGTTTAAACAAACATGTAAGTAGCCAGCGTATGTTAAGCAGAGCTCGCTAGTCTTAAAAAAATTAAATAGAAAAGAATCAATAGATAGTTTGTGATTAATTTCAGTAAAGTTGTAAAACTTAATGTGATACATTCTCAACAGGTATAAAAAATATATATTTAGTTATTTTAAAGGGACAAAGGACTTTCAAATTCATTTTTAAATACATATTTTTTAATTGCATTTTAAGTATTATTCTAGGACATAGTATCTCAGTTATGGCATGTATTTATTGCACAAGAAATAAATAAAATAAGAATAAGAATAAGAAAAATAAGGAATTTTCCTAAACATTTCAATCGTTATGGAGAATTTTTCAAACTGTATTTTTATTATTTTTAAGAACCTTTTCAAATGATAAAAACTATACATATGTATATTTTTTTTCATTTTATAAAATTTTTATTATTTTTGCCTCAGATTTTTGTTTAACTAGCTTTGTCTTTTCCAGTTATATATATATTAAAAAACTATGCACATTTTTATTTATATATGTAAACTAAACTCGCATAAAACCATTGGGAATTTTAATTGATATAAAATGTCCATGGAACATTTTGAAAAGTTCGTCATAACTCTTTACATATTCAGAAAAATTCTTTATTTTCTCCTTTTATATATATATATATATGTGTGTGTACATATTTTCTGTGATAAATATATGCCATAACTCATATAGTGTGCCATTTTCTATTAAAAATAGTAGATTATGCTTTGAAATAACTATAAATAATTTTAAATAACACGAAAAAAATTCTGCTCTATAGATATAAATATTTCTATTTTTTATACTTTTTTAATTGCTTATTTTATTTTATTTACTTGTCATTACATACTTAAACATGTAAAATTTCGAAGTTAAAAAAGCATTTATATGCGACAAAACATAGATTTAGTTTACATTTTCTGTAAATTTCAATTATCATGCATATTTTTTCAATGCAGGTTCAAAATTGATTGATGAAATTTTTTGTTCAAAAAAATAAATAAATAAATAAATAAATAAATAAATAAAGGGTGGGGGGTGGAGTTGGAGGGTGGAGTCGGATTGACATTACATCAATCTTTTGCTCTGTTTCTCTAGCAGACAACAAACCGAAGTGCGATGCGCCAACTTTGTGGCTCTCAGTTGTTGCAACGACCGGTACCCCATAATAAAGACAAAAGAATTTAAGGCCGCTAAATAGGCAGATGATAAAATGTATTTGACCATGAAAAGGGAAAAGTTACTTTTTAAAGAATAAAACCGTTACGCACTTTTTTGAATGTATGAAAGAAAGGGATAAAATTTGATTGAAACGTAACATTAAAAGAATAATATATGATACTTCATCATAGGTTATTTTTTTTAGATAGGGTGGGCAGTTGTAAATAACTAATTTCTAATCTGAGCAGTTTCCCCGTTTTTTTTCTGTTTTGAAAAACCGATGACAAAATATTAAAAATTCTGTAAAAGATGCTCATCACGAAGGGGTTGGTAAAACAATAAAGATGAAATAATGTCCAGATTTTTCCATTATCACCGAATTTTTCATATAACCCAATGGCAGTCGACGGATCACTAGTGAGCAGCCACTGATCTGTAAAAAGTTATTCAGTTATTTACTAACTTGATATTTTTAATGTTTCTTTGTTTTTCAGGTAGCATAATCACTAAAATTGACATGCAGAATTATTCACCGGTATGGCGAAAGCCAGTGAAAGTGGATTTGCGAAGAAATACCACTCTTTACGGTATTTCCCCTCCAGGAAGCGGGGCTCTGCTGGCTTTCATGATGGCCGTGCTCGACGGTTATGAAGATATGGACACGTCTATACCTGAAGACAAAGAAAAGACCGCTCTGGCTTATCATCGCATCGTGGAGACTTTGAAATTCGCCTATGCTTACAGAAGCCAGATGGAGGACAGCGAAAGCAAGGAAATGCAAGAGGTACATCTAAATATCGCGTAATTATTCACAAATCACCGAACATTTTTCTAAAATTCTTAAATTTGCTTGATTTTTTTTTTTTTTTTTTTGGGGGGGGGGGGGGGGTAAATACTTTCCGTAATATTTTTTTACAGTCTTATAGGTACATCTTTTAGCAAAGATTTTTATAAATAATATAATACAGTTAATAATTCATATATTTATTGTAGGGAACCCTCCAAGCGTGAGTAATACTCGCACTTGATTATTTTATTAAATATTCATTTGATTAATTTAAATAAGAAATGTTTATTACATTACTCTTTTTTAGCTTATAGACAAGCTCACTTCCAAAGAATACGCAGACGAAATCAGAGCGAAAATAGATGACACTAAAACATTCAACAACTATTCTCACTATGGCATTCACTGGTCCTATACGGAGGATCACGGCACAGCGCATATGTCAGTAATAGCAGCAAATGGGGATGCGGTTTCCGTTACTTCTACAGTTAATCAATAGTGAGTAAACATTTTTTTTCCTTTTCTAGGGTGAATAAATTATAAACTTATATATCTCAATAGGAAATTTTTATATTTGTTGTTATGGCAGTCATAATTAGTTGTTTAGGGACTGAAGATCCATTTGGCATCCATTTATTTTTTATATGGTCGTTTAACTGCTAGTATGGGAGTAAACACAGAGCATTCACTATCGTTGCACAATGCAAATGATTATTGTACCAATTGTGCAAATTGTACAAATTCACTCAATAAATCTGCCTCTTTAAACAAAAGCTCAATACTTATGAATCCGGCCATGTAAGTGGCGAAAAGGAATTGCTGATGCTTCGACATTTTATGTCTACCCAAGTAGCACAGGGTTGGGTCAACATTAGGTTAATTGCTACTTTACCTTAATCCATATTAAGAAATGTCCACCTTCCCGTACCCTTTGCTAACGAACCTTTTGCCAATCTCAGTGGAAAGATAAGAGAAGTCTGTTGCAAATAAAGGTTCGATTGTCGTCTACCATTAGTTGCTCAGATATGTTCCAAATCAGTATCATCTCTGTACCTAGGGTAACATCCCCAGTAATTGACACATTAAGGATTTGTCGTTAAACTTACCTCTATTTCCATTACGAAGAAATAAAATATTTACTTGCAAATATTTTTAAATAAAAGAATGCATATCTGTGCATCTATTTTGCCCACTAAAAGCAAAAATATTTGAAAAAGTATTTTTATAAAAATATATCTATAAAAAGTTTCTGTAATCACCAGTAATTGGCACTTAGACTTTTACACAATTAAAGTAACCCTTTTCAACTAAACAAAACTGTTGTCAATTAAAATTTAAAATATACTATAAATCAGATAATAATAAATTGATAAGCTCGCCTTTCTTAGGCCGGAGAAGAAGCATTTGCAACAAAAATGGCTAATTTGATACAAGCCATAATTGTTTCTCTTTCCTAGGCACTATTGTCATTTAGTAGCATAAATCAAAGCTATGATCTATAAAGTAAATAAGCATGTAACTGGTATATGGTCTTGCATTTTTAAAAGACTGGTTATAAATCTTGTTTTAGGACATTTTTTTAGGATGTGCCAATCACTGGTGCCTGCCAATTACTGGGGATGTTACCCTACCATTTTTCAGTGGTTTCCCCAAACCGCTAACGATGAGCCAACAATTTGTGCTACTTGGTATAGGACAAAGTTTCAAAAAACAGTATCATGTTTTTAAATTTTTAGTTCCACTTTTTATTAAATATAGTAATCTTCGCTTTATTTAATTGCAAATTTCTGTCATTAAATTAAGATAGCATTACTTTCTGAAAATAGTAGCACGAATTCTAAAAATATATGTCGACAATAAATCCTACCTCTCTCTTAAAATGCCAGCCAAAAAATTACTCAAGTTGAACCTAAATTCGCTCATTTCACGTTTTGAAAGGCAGCATCTCAAAATGAGTTGAAACAACTCGAGTAGCGAGTTGTTTGTAAGCAATTTAAATCAAGATGAGTTAGTTTGAAAAAAGCAAAATAAATCAAGACGAGTAAAACTTTAAAAATCAACTCATTCATGACCCAATAAATTACAGCTCTTTCCTGAGAAGCCAAATCCACTCTCGTTTTAAGAGTATGCGAATTAAATGGGTTAATTTGTCTTTTTCATTTGTATTTTCAGTTTTGGAAGCAAAATTTTATCCCCATCGACTGGTATCGTTTTGAATGATGGAATGGATGATTTTTCATCCCCTAATATCACTAACATGTTCAAGTTGCCGCCGACACCTTTTAATCACGTTAGGCCGGGTAAAAGACCCATGTCATCTATGACACCAATGATTCTCACGGACAGCGAAGGAAATGCACAGCTTGTCATTGGAGGAAATGGCGGAACTACAATTACAAGTGGTGTGATGCAGGTGGGTACCTATTTGAAGAATAGATCTACATTATCATATTTTTACTTTATCCTTCGAAAGGTGTACAGCAACAGCACTATAAAATTTTATTTGTTTTGACAAAAATGGAAGTTTTATCTTTGTATAAGGATTATTAAAAGGCTGTTGGTCACTCGTTCTACCATCTGTAATGAAAAGTCTACGGGCGTTTGATGCAGTCTTATACTTAAAATATCTTTTCAGGAAATTAATATTTTTAACTTTTTCTTTCAGAGATCTCTTCTTAAAATATGTCACTTTTTAGGTGCGTTCGTAATTATGTAAATACGTAGCACCTATTGTTGTCGCTCAGTCCGTCCGTCCGTCTGTCTGTCCGCATATAATAACGCAAAAACTACCCAACCGAATCGTTTAAAATTTAAAATACATAATTATTACTTATTTTTGTCGAGTCATTTCAAATGTTATGAAAATCGGATGCATAGATCAATTACAGGGACAATCAAAAATATTCCGTTACATTACGGTCAATGGGGAAAAAATTTCAAATGCATTTTAATCGTTTGAAATTTAAAACGTATATTTACTACATAATTTTGTCGAGTCATTTCAAATGTTATGAAAATCGGATGCATAGACCAATTATAGGGACAATCAAAAGTATTCCGTTACATTACGGTCAATGGGGAAAAAAGTTTCAAATGCATTTTGATCGTTTGAAATTTAAAACGTATAATTATTACATAATTTTCTCGAGTCATTTCAAATTTTAAGAAAAGCGGATGGATAGATCAATTACAGGGACAATCAAAGGGATTCCATTACATTACGGTCTTTGAGGAAAAAAGTTTCAAATGCATTTTAATCGTTTGAAATTTAAAATGTATAATTATTACATAATTTTGTCGAGTCATTCCAATGTTATGAAAATCGGATGCATAGATCAATTACAGGGACAATCAAAATATTCCGTTACATTACGATCAAAGGGGAAAAAGTTTCAAATGCATTTTAATGGTGTTACATGCATTTGAACATAATAGAATTGACATGAATCTATGAAATATGTACTAAAAAATACATGCTGTACAATCTGGGATGCAAAGAATATTTATTATTAAATTACAGGGCTACACAAATGTATTCCACTAAATAATGTTATACGGGGAAACATTGTTTGGGGCGTGTTTTAATTATATTAAATTACTTCACATTTTATGAATAAGATATACGTTAATGAAGTATTATAAATATTACTCCCTGCATATTTACAGGAGCACAAAGATTTCGACCACTATACTGTATCCAAAGTACGCTCTACTATATCAGTAAGATCTAAATATTTTAAAACTTCGGTATCGTACGAACGCACCTTATTTGCTACGCTTCACGTGCAATTTCCAACTTGTTTTCTTAGTTTTCAAAATATTTCTAAAAGATCTACGCTTAATTTTATATGAAATGTTAAAATTTTACTTCCAGTTCGTCACTTTTTAACATATAAATTTTAAAATTCAGCATAGATTTCAGCATAGAAAAAAAGTGATATCCTTTAAGAAGAGAACACCGAGAGAAGAAGTTAAAAATATTAATTTCTCGAGGAGATATTTTAAATATAAGAATACATCAAACGCCTATACACTTAACATTACGGAAGGGAATTCGGAAAGTGGGTGACCAACAGCCTTAAATGATTGAATTGCAATTAGGGGGAAAAGTCCCAAAATGGCACACAAGGCCCCACACTAGTCACTGAAAAAGACCCGGATGATTGTGTTAAGTCTATAGGGCGTTCTTTTCAAATATCTCGCTCAAATTTTAATACAGTGAAATCTTCAAATAAGAGACACTCCGAATAAGGGACATCTCTATTTAAGAGACAAAACTTCCGGTCCCATTCCCTTGGTATAGGACGTGTAACGTATTTACCTCTGAATAAGGGACATTTTAAAATGATATTGGAGGCACTGGTTTTTGCGTTTCAAATAATGAAGTAATCTGTGATGAAAACTAAATACAGATTTTTCTGAACTTATCAGACAAATAGACAGTTATTTTGATACAGAGGCATACGACACAATGGACCTTATGCACGCAACCTGAGATCGAGGCTAAAATTCGGCTACTGGCGGTATTTAGCATAGCAGTCTATGGAGTGTGTGAGTTATTAAAGCTTGTTTCTTAGAAATATCGGAAAAGAATTCTTTGTTGTAGCAGCATATACTTAATTTATTGTAATATAAATTTTAAATTGTTGTTCTGCTTGCAAGAAAATTCTCTAAATTTCTAAATTTCGTGTTAAAATGTATCCAGAAAGGCTGAAGTCGTCTGCTAGCGATGTTTGCGCCTGCGCATTGTGGCATTCTGGCGGTTCAGTGACTAGAATAACAGGTTAGCATATCGCCAGCTCTGGCGTGTGACGTCACATGCATAAGGTCCATTAACGACCATTTATTTACCCACGATTCTGTTTCGACATCAGTGCGTTTATCCGCATTGAAAGTAATGTGAAAATTGTGAGGATTATTCTAAAAGTGGAAAATAAAAGAAAACTGTGAAATAAAAAACTTTACAGATGCTTTTAGGCTATTCTCAAATACAAAAAAGCCAACTTTTAAGACATAAGTTTTAATTTATTATTATTTTTTTTAATTTATTCATTATTATTTATATTTTACAGTGCTCAGCAAAAGTTTAGACAGTGATCGATTACGCTTCTATATTCAGAAGTATGTACCGAATGTTTGTAATTCATCTGTCATACATTACTTATGACTTATCCTTTATTCACAAACAATAAATTTTGAATTTTACCTTTTACATAAAATATAATGACAAAAAAATGAAATTGACATTGTGGCAAAAGTATAGACAATTTGTACATTTACAGAAAAATAGCTACAAATTAAAATCGAATTGCACCCACATTGTTTGCAATTAGTGCAAGAATGTGACTTTTCATCGAACAAACTAAATGCTGCGTCACTTGAGGGTCTATTTTGTACCAAGCATGTTCAACAGTAGTTTGAAAGTCATTAAAAGAAATTTATAGCAAAAATTTACATAAACTTTACGACATATGATGTTACAAAGGTTTTCGATTGGGTCCGGATCAGAACTACACGCCGGCCAGTTCAAATCAATAATATTTTCAGAGTTAAACAAAGTTCTTCTTTTGTATGCACCATGAATCGACGCATTATCTTGCTAAAATCCATACTTTAGATCAGCAAAAAGTTCCCCAAATGACTAAACATTAATCTCCAACGTATATACGCAGTCTTGTGTTGCTTGGCAACCAATGAATAACTCCACAGATACTCGAGCATCAAAGCAAAGTGAGGACCAAATCATTAAAAAGTCACCGTCTTGTTGTTGACTAAAGAAAGTCCCAGGCTCTTTACGCAAGTCGTGCCAATAGTATGCCCACCCATTTGGATCATTCAAATTCCACCTTTTTTTTCGTTACTGAATATCATAGCATACCATTTGGGTCCATATGACGTATGTTTGCAAGTTCATTGCATTCTCGCCAATTTGTAGCGAGATTTTAAAGCTGATTGTTTTATCATTTTCATGTAAACCTGTTTCATTTTCATGTTTTACCTGTTTCTTTAATTCATCTACGAATCATGTACGTCGACACAGAAAGTCCTGACTTACTTTTAATGTGATTAGCAATCATTATTTGTGTAAATGTCAGTTTCTGGATTCTTTTGTCAACTCATTTTCTCGTCACACAAGGTCTTCCAGATTATGTTTTGTTTTGAAGGAGTCATCCTTAGACTATACTTCATAAACAGACCACTTTGGACGATTCAAAGCTGCTGAAATTTCTGCAACAGTCTTCCCTTTCCATTTCAGTTTTCCTACTTCAATTACCTCATCTAACTGAATATTTTTAGCTCGAAGAATCTTCACTACCTGATGCTATATTGAGGTATAATTAAATACTTCAGACATGTGACATCATAACTTGGAAACTTGCATTTTTCCATGAACAGTTGGCTAAAAATAAAAAAAGTGTCTAAACTTTTGCAATATGCAAATTTTACTTTTTTCAGTTAAATTAAATATTATCTTATATTATAACCATTATTTTTATTCTACATTGTTTAAAATATATTTGAAAATAAGTATAGCCATTTGTAAAACTCACGTGTTCGTATTTTTATTTAAAGGTTAAAAAGCTCCAGTATCTAAACTTTTGCTGAGCACTGTATAAATATATTACACGTCCTATACCAAGGGACTGGAACCGGGAGTTTTGTCTCTTAAATACAGGTGTCCCTTATTCGGAGTGTCTCTTATTTGAAGGTTTCACTGTATAAAAAATATGTAACCAAAATCGAAAAAATAAAAACTAGCCCGATTGTAGACCGTCCTCAGCTATCCTGTGCAAAAAAAAAGTCATGTCAAAATATTAAAATTTCAGCGAGATATTTGAAAAGAACGCCCTCATAGACTTAACATTATCATCCGGGTCTTTCATAGTTTGCTAGCGTTGCGTCTTAAGTAAAATATCTTATGTTCCTTATAATTGTCACTAGAGGACAGCACTAACGATAGACAGCATGTTGTGGAATCGATCAGCAACTATAAAAATTTAATGTCAAAGATTTCAAGTTTGCACCTTTAATTATTTACAGAATTTTTTTTTTTTTTCGCCTTCGTCATTAATTTCTTGGGACTATTATTTTTATGCAAACTTACATCTACATTGTTAAAAATCTGCCACATTCTGTCCAGTCATTTAACCGTTTTTATCAAAAATGGTTACACAACCATCATTTTACGCTATTCTGACCACAATTTTGCCCATTTTATGGTCAGAATGTAGTTAAACTACGGCTATGTAAACATTTATTTAAAAAACGGTCGATTAGCTGGACAGAATACTGCAAATTTTTAACAGTGTATTTCATTACAGTGATTATAAATCAGAACTATGAAGTGAGGACTTATTTATTTTTAGATTATTTTCTGTATGTGGAAAAATTTATGAATGCATGTGCTCTTAAATACTACCTCTGTACATACAATATGGTTTATAGCGCATCTCACCTCACAGGATCAGTATAAAGCGAGTTACTACCTGCGAGTAACTGGTTTGGCCTTTTGCTCAACGGTTAACGCACTCGCCCACTGATCCTGAGGTACTTGGATCAAAACCAACCGGCGCCAATCTCCTCAGGTTATTGTAAGTAAATTTTTTTTTCATAAAAATTGAAAAATTCGCGAAGTAAAGGGTTAAAAGGATTAAATTTTTTCTAATTGTAACGCGGAATACAATTACTTACATTAATAGTTTAAAAGTTTTTTTTTTGTGTGTGTGTCAAAGCTTTTACATTATTGAAACTGTGTTCGCTGAACCCACATTACCTGTATAATTTGATAAATGACATCCTCTAGAAATCGATATCCAAAATCTTACATCTAAAATAAATAAAACAGGAATATTGTGACAATGATATTTCATAATTATTTGAAAGATTCTCAAAAATATTTTAATTATTTCTCTCTACATTTCTGATAACTCTAATGTTTATTTTATTTAAAAATGACAACATGATTCGTTCTTATAATTTTTAGATTGGTACGTCTTCTTGCTTATAAATCGAAAATGTTCCGAACCGCAAACCGAAAAATAAAATTGCTTTTAAAATTAAAAAAAAAAAAAAAAAAAAAAAACTACACCCACACACACAAAAGAACTAAATTAAAAAAAAAAATTATGTTCCAGTCTTTAGGGCTGTCATTTTTAAAAGAGACCAAATTAAAACTTTGACCACAATTATTTCTTTGCGAAAATTTTTGTTTTAGATTTATCTTGCAGATGTGGTAAAAACAAGCTTCGTGATGAGCTCTTCTTAAAATTGTTATTGTAATCTATCGTTAAGGGTGCTAGTCACTCAATGGCCGAATTCCCCTCGGTAATGTTAAGTCTATGGGCGTTTCATGCATTTTTATATTCAAAATATCTCCTTGGGAAATTAATATTTTTAACTTTTATTTTCCAAAGTTCTCTTCTTAAAGGATGTCTCTTTTTTCTTAGTTTTCAAACTATTTCTAAAATCTATCCATAATTTTGTATGAAATATTAAAATTTACTTCCAGTTCGTGAGTTTTTAAAATATAAAATATTAAATTGAGCATACGTTTTAGAAACAGTTTGACAACTAAGAAAAAAAGGCACATTCTTTAAGAAAAGAACACCGACAAAAGAAGTTTCAAATATAAATTCCCTGGAGAGGTGATTTGAATATAAGAATGCATCAAAAACCTATAGACTTAAGATTACCGAGGGGAATTCGCCCGCTGAGTGACTAGCACCCTTAAGATAATTTAAAACAATTAGTGATGGCCGAAAATGAGACCGTACCGTTGTCTGTAATTCTAGAATTCAACTGAAATTACTTTTCTGGCTCTGGAGCAAAATCTCAAACACAATTTTATTTTTAAAAATTCGATTTGCAAAAGTAGTCATTTAAGAGCCCTTATTTTGAAAATCGGACAAAATGAAATAGTAGTATTTTTTGATTTGCTTGTTTTTTTTTATGTGTTGAAGTAGATCATATTTAATAAATAATCTGCAATTTTGAAGCCCTGAAAAAATTTCCTCTTTTCTATTGAAAATGTCAAAGTTCAAGGTTCTGAATGCCATTTTTCGTGAAAAGTGATATGCTGGTATATTTAGAGCACTATATCTCTCGCAAGAAACAACACCCCAAAATTCTTTCGGCATAAACTATTAGTATAACCATACCTAATTATTAAAATTTATTTGTTTCCATGGGACATTGTTACTTTACATTTTTATGTTGTCACAAAGTACAATCAAATGACGTTTTTGTCCATTTTCCGCACTTAATATCTTATTTAAGCAATAGTACTCCAAACTTTTACTTATAGAATATGAAAGTGTACTAGTAGGACAAGCAAAATAATGTAGTACTGTACCTAGATATTGTTGCTGTTAACAGATATAACCTGTTAAATACTCAAAATTTTCAAAATCTGCAACCTTTAAAGCAATGTTATTTCAAATAAGCGCAACAGTAAAATAAAACAAAATATGTCACGCAATAGGTGAATATATTTACAAAAACATGGAAAAGAAAAAGAAGTGGGGCCCTGTGATATTTTTATTTAAAAAAAATGACAAAATTTAGAAGGATGTCCATTATCACATTTTCCCCCTAAGAGAAAATGAAACATCTTTATTCTCTTTCGGAAGGGACAACAAAAAAGGGATATTTCATTTTCTCATAAGGAAAAACACAGCAAGAGAAATGAGAAAAGGGATTTTTCATTTTCTGATAGGGAAGAAATATTATCATCGACATCGTTCATTTGAAAATTGTCATTTTTTTAAATAAAAATATCACAAGGCCCCATTTTTTTTTTTCTTTTCCATGTTTTTGTACATATATTCACCTACTGCGTGACATATTTTGTTTTATTTTACTGTTGCGCTTATTTGAAATAACATTGCTTTAAAGGTTGCAGATTTTGAAAATTTTGAGTATTTAACAGGTTATATCTGCAAACAGCAACAATATCTCGGTACAGTATTACATTATTTTGCTTGTCCTAGTAGTACACTTTCATAGTCTATAAGAAAAAGTTTGGGGTACTATTGCCTGAATAAGATACTAAGTGCAGAAAATGGACAAAAACGTCATTTTGACTGTACTTTGTGGCAACATAACAATGTAAATTAACAATGCCCCATGGAAACAAATAAATTTTAATAATTAGGTGTTGTTATACTAACAATTTATGCCGAAAGAATTTTGGGATGTTGTTGCTTGCGAGAGATATAGTGCTCTAAATATACCAGCATTTCACTTTTCACGAAAAATGGCATTCACAACCTTGAACTTTGACATTTTCTATAGAAAAACGGAAATTTTTTCAGGGCTTCAAAATTACAGATTTTTCATCAAATATGATCTACTTCAACATATAAAAAAATCAAGCAAATCAAAAAATACAATTATCAAAACATTACTTCTTTGTCTGATTTTCAAAATAATGGCTCGTAACCTCTTTGTTCCCAGGGTCCACACATCTGGATCTTCTTTCTTTTCCTTTTTATTAATAATACTGAAACGTAATTGCAATTTTGATATTAGAATGATATGCTTCGATATTTATATGATTCAAAATAATCCAAATTGACTAAAAATCTTACTTTTAAGTGAAAAAGAAATAATTCAGTAATAATCAATAACACTGCTTTAAGGCTCCTGTCCCTGCTAGCGAAGACACTCCCCAGCTAATGCTATCCTTACGGGGAAATTATTTTCCAGTAATTCGTTTGCTTTTCGACATTTTTTTTTCTTTTTTGCGTTGGATAGCTGAGGGTTTTTTCCACATCACTCTTTTTTAATTTTTCGATTTTCGTTGCAGATATTTTTAATAAAGTTACTTTCATTTTCTAAACCGATTCCGAAAATGAAAGGGTCATTTAAAAAAATATCTGCAATCAAAATCGAAATATTAAATAAGAAGCAATGTGGAGAGTGATGCAAATATAAGTAAATAAATAAATTAAATAAATAAATGTCCAATGCACATAAATAAATAACAAAATGTCGAAATGATAACGAGTTATTAAAAAATAACCTCCTTATAGCATTAACTCGCGAGTGTCTTCGCCGGTAGGGACAGAAGCCTAATACTCGGTAATAAAGAGGTTACAAAATAAAATGCAAAACAATGATATAAATTACTTCTTTCTGATCTTTAATTTTTTCATAGGCATGCCAACGTTATTATATCGAAAACTATAAATAATGAATCTAATTAAATTACAAAAAACGAAAATGTTTATTAACTAAAGATATAGGTGTTAAAAATACCCACCCGAATAACATACCAAAATATTGACAAATTTTTTTTCCACTTTAATTTTTAGGTGCGTTAGTAATAGTCGTAGCACCTAGTCGTCGTCTAGTACGTCCGTCTGTCCGCATATAATAGAGCAAAAATTACCCAACCGAAATGGTTTGAAAAATTAAATATATAATTGTTGCAGACTTTAGTTGAATCGTTTTTGGGAGACAATGCATCACTTGGACATTGTTTTGTTTTCAGGGTTCCGTCCTTAAAAAACTAAAACGGAACCATTATAAAAATCACTCCTGTGTCTATCTGTCTGTCATAGCTATTTTACTGATAAACTATGGAACGTGGAAAGTTCAAATTGGGGGGAAATAATAAAGGCTATTGATTCACATATTTACAAATTATTAAACATTCACAAATATATTTATGAGAATGCAGCGGGGCTAATTAAGTTACTTGGGAAAAGAATCTTTTCTTTTTGCATCGTGTGAAAGCTTTCGTACGCTAAACTCAAAAATACAATTCTTTTAATTTTAGGTACTATATTTTCAGAGATATAGTAAAAGATAAAGTGGAAAAAATGTTTCCCTCATCTATTTCCGAATGTACTGAAACTAAAATTATGAAAAATTGAAGCTAGAGGACATTAATTTAAACCTTGAAGGAAAACTATAGAGATTACCCTAGGTCACATAGTTTTTGAGAAAAGCGCATTCTTCCTTAAAACATAAAATTCGATTTGCAGGCATTCAACAAAGATGTTGAGGAGCGTTAGAGGTACCTACCTATCGTAGCAGAAGTACAAAAGAATTGTTGATAATTATTTTCAAAGAAAAATTCGTCAGTGATTAGCTGATATATTAACTCTTAAGAGATATGAACGGTTTGGACATACATAATGATAGGGACAGCGTAGTCTATGCACTACCCGCTTTTTACACCTTAGATAACAATTTTAAACATATATCAGCGGCCTTCGCCCGCTACGCTGGTCAGTTTATCTAAAGAAAACTTGAAAAACGCAAAATATATTTGTGAATTGATGACTTTTAAAGTAATAATTTTTCTTAAAAAGCAGAAATAAAACTCAAAAATGTCCACTAAAATATTTTGAATTCAGAAAAGAAGCAACTCGCTTTTGGCACGATGCCAAAAACACATTTTTTTTTTTTATTATTAAGTATTTAATGAATTCTTTCAAATTTTTGAATACTCTTAAATCCTTCTATATTAAAAAAAAAAAAAAAAAAAAAAAAACTAGCCTTAAAAGGAATGACTCCTAGAATGATGCTGATGTGTAAGATTTCCGGAAATAATGAATCCGGGTGGACCACTCCTTCCATGAGTCGAATAGACCAATCAGGAAAGGGCTCAGTCTATGCATCGCCGTATGGGTTACCATAAAGAGGGAAAGGTTACCATCGCCAACAATCACCAAGTTTGTCGCCAAAAGTGACGTTAACTTGGCGATAACTGTAATATTTCGCCAAATTTTTAATTTCTTTACAAACCAGTCGTGTGACACATGATTTGAAAGGTCTGCAACTGCTTATTCATATTATGGATGGCTTGTGTGTCAACCCCCCACTCTGCCCCCCAGGGGGGCACATTTTTAATTTCTTTACAACACCACTTGTGTGACATATCATTTGAGAGGTCTGCAACTGCTTATTTATATTATGGATGTCTTGTGTGTCACCCCTCCCCCTCCTCCACTCTGCCCCCCAGGGGGGCACATTTTTAATTTCTTTACACACCCGTCGAGTGACACGTCACTTGAAAGATCTGCAACTGCTTATTCATATTATGGATGTCTTGTGTGTCACCCCCCCCCCCCTCTGCCCCCCGGGGGAGCACATTTTAAAATTTTTTACAACACCAGTCGTGTGAAACATCATTTGAAAGGTCTGCAACTGCTTATTCATACCATGGGGTATTGCCGAGTGCAGCAAGCAGGGGTAGTCTACAACTTTTAATCGCGAAGCGATTACGCTGGGGGGGTTGGCGAGCGGAGCGAGCAGGGGGGCAGAGCCCCCCTAGTCATGTTTAAAAAGAACTATAGTAATTTTTGAGTGAAAATACCAAAAAATCGACGAGATATAAAATGTTTATTCTTAATCGCTTGTCTATCGTTTTCCAACCAACCACTAAACCGATTTTTTCTATCTTCTACAAATAGTTAGCCAATGTTTAGACACACATTAAAAAAAAAGCAAGTCAATAGTGCAATAACTTTGGGAGATATAAAATATTTACTTGTGAAAACTGTATAATAATAACCTTTAGAAAATATTAAAAAATTGAAAAAATCGAAAATTAAAAAAAAAATTACCCTGCCACTTTCAGAAAGAAAAGAGAATTTAGAATCCGGCATCATTTTTTGTCAGATTTTCTAAGAACTCTCAGGATTGGAATTCAAAATGCATCGCTCGAAAATATTGAAAAAAAAAGGACTGAAAATCGATGTTTCGTAAAAAATTCGAAAAAAATCGAAAAAATTGTAAATTAAAAATAAAATAATAAACTGTTAGTCCAAGAAAAGAACAATCTATTTAAAAATCTCATTATTTTTTGTTTGACTCTGTAACGCTCGCGATGGCAATTTAAAAAAGAGAAAAAATATTCTCTTTTTGTCATTCATTGTCGGTTGACTTCGGGAAGGATCTTTTTCGACCTGTGCGAAGACTGTGCAAACATACAGGGGCAAAATAATTAAAATTTTAACGTTTTTAATTAATAACTTACCAACTAATTGGAATTCCGGGATGTGAATGGAAAACTCGGGATACTGGGATTTTTCCCCTTCAGTTCAAAACAAACGCGACGTTTCTCCGTTCCCAGGATCGGAGGAGATAGCGTCACATATATACATATCAATGAAGGAATCCATGGATTTTGACACACATATTTAATATTTCTGGGTTATATGTTAATTTTACAATGAAAAGATGAGTAAAATAAAAGGTTTAGGGACATCTCCGGCAATTTCTGCCGCTGGAACTCGGTGCACATCTTCACATTGCTGCATCTGGAATGGTTCTGATGCTTTTCGCTGTTGCCAGGGTCCAGAGTTATAAGTCATTCGTATTCCGTGAGAGACTGCTGGTTGTATATTATTTCTTTGCACGTGGCTTGTTTCTAACGGCCACATGCTCCTATATGCTATGCTAACTGCTTCGTTAGGTTTCTGACGACACAGGCTATGTTTGTGATATAATGCTAAATCAGTAAATGAATCCAGAAGCAAACCTGTTGCCATGGGCTTGCTACATTGACATACATACTTTCGGATTTTAATAATGTAGATTGTGTAATGCAATGCCCAGTAGCAATATAAAAGCAATAAAGGACAAATTGTTAAAAACAGGCTAATTTAATTAGAATTAATCATGTAACATAAATACCATGGGATTCCTGATTATTTTCCATTGAGTAGATCTCCTAAAACGCTTTAATATTTAAAACTTAGTTAAAAACCTATCTAAAAAAACGTGGCAAGGGCCAAGGCGGCATAGCAATTTTTCTATCTCCTTTTAAAGTGCATTTAGCACTATGCCAAAATTAAACTTTGGAGAAGTGTTTTAGTAGCACTGTAAAAAGAAAAGGTTATACCACGGTGAATTTAGTTTTATGAAATGCCTAATGATGTTTAAATATGCACAGCTTTAATTGTCAGCACCGAATTAAGATCATCATAAACAGATTAAGATACCATTAAAAAAAATTATATAGAATAGCAATATTTGATATCATTTAGCCTTCATATCTCTTTGAACTTTTATAGTATATCCATTCATACTTTTTTAGTATATATAGCTAATTCCAATACAACTAATATCTAATTACTTTTTTAGGTAGCTGCTAGATGTTTATTCTTTGGAGAGGATATCAAACAGAGTATTGATGCGCCTAGAATTCATCATCAGTTGACGCCTAATGTATTGGAATATGAAAACGGTTTTCCTGAGGTATTGTGCTTGCTATCTCAGAGTAAAAATACTTTTTCTTTTTGTCAATTATCAATAAGAAATATAGACTGGGAGGCGATAGCACAAATAATCATTTCATTGAGTTTACGGCTGAAATTCTAGAATTAGTTAAAACTTGATTTATATATTAAAATGCATTTGGTCTGTCAAGTCTTATCTTGGTAGAAACACCTAAAAACCCAATTTTAGTGGTTGACTCATAGGTTTACCACTGGTTTTCCTGCTTGCAATACTGCATGTTTTCATACATTTTGGTGCAGGAAAGCACAATGGTAAATCTATGAGTCAACCACTAAAATTGGGTTTTTATGTGCTTTTTACTAAGATATGACTTGGCAAATTGATTGCATTTTAATATGCGCGTTGATTTTTAACTAATTCTAGAATTTTAGCCAATTTTCTCTATGAGTAGGAAAATTACAGAATAAAGCATATGGTAGGAAAGGAATTATAAAGTCTTTGAAACAGGCTGCTTCATTTTCATCAATTAATTGTTACACGATTATAAGTAAAGAAATCATTCAAGTTGTAATTTTTTCAACTGAGGGATGAAAAGTATCCAGGTTGGGATTCGAACCTAGGACTTTGATTCAAGCTGCCAATCTTCTTCCAATTAAGTATCCTGAACAAATCTGAAAGAACATATATTTTTTCAAGTATTTCCTTCTCAACTGAAATCATTTTCTCCTGTGTGTGCTGCTTACATTATGCACTGTGTTTGGTTCCCGGTTTAGCATTGATAAAATTGAATAAATCAGTTGATTTATTCAATATTATAAATGCTGGATTCTCATGTTTTGTGTTTGCCCCAGAGCTGGAGGCTCATGGAAAAATATTCCATCTTGTGTTGCAGTTGTAACCTTGCCAACATATGGTAGTGAGAAGTGTCAAGCACGTTCCAAGTGGTTAAGTTGGTAGAACATCGGTGCTCTATACTGATGGCCCAGGTTCAAGTCCTGGCTTCAACATTTTTCCACTGTTGGCTAGACACGTTTTAAACATTTAAAATTTGAAAATAATAAGAATTCAACTGAGGTCAAAGTTATAATAAATAGTTTTAAAGGTATTTAACAATTTTCAAATACGAATGTCAATATACATATAGTTTATTTTACTGTCTTTCTAGATAATTCAAAGCAATCATATGCACATATTTAATTAAAACAAACAGAATAAAAACATTGCAATAATCGGATGTCTACAATGTATTGATATTGTAGTATCACATGTTCCACTCTTTTTTGGATGTTGCTACTAAGCCTCTACAGAATCAAGTAGTAATGGGAGAATGTGCTTAATCTAGTTATTTTATTATATCTATGCTCCTGGTCTAATAGGAATTGTAAAAGTATATGAAATTCAGTAATATGATCACTATAATGCCAATTACCACTAATTTTGAATTTCTAGTAAATAATGAAAAGGCTCATCTTTACACCAAGCTCAGACATATCATTCTTACTGGACAGTAGGAAATAATTCAGGGCAACAAGAAATTTTTTTCTACGAACTTCAGGGCAACAAACTTATAACATGCAAACTAACACTGAAAATTTAACAAATATAAGAAGTAAACAAACAAGCCTGTCATATTAAAAAAAAAAAAAAAAAACTTGCTACTGATAAACCACGTTTGAGAGAAACCTGGACAGAACTGCGCATGGGCGAAAAGAGCGAGTCCAATGCGAAAATGGGAGAGTTCGTATCATCTCGAGGATGAGTTTATTAAACATCCTAGATATGTCGAATTATTTTGGTGAATACCTTTTTGTTTCTCTAATTCAATTATCTGTTTCTAAACATTACATTGTAATTCAGTTACACTAAAATAAGTTAAAAAAAGACAAATATAATAAAAAAGATGATTTAAAGGTATGGTTATAACTTTTTCCCTCGCAATATAGCGTAACTTAATCTTTTTAGAATTAACGCCTGAATGGTGTGATTTTAAAACTTGCCAGATTAGCAATTTTTTTAAATTATTTTGCTACATTATTGTGTACATTATTTATTTATAATATTTGCATACGTTGGATATGAAAATGAGAAATGACGCAGATATCATATACGCGCAAGGTTTGGTAAAAAAAAAAAAATTTCTAACGTCAATTTGGCGAAAACCTCATTTTCGAATGCTGGTTAAATATACATTTTTAAATTATTTTTTATTATTAAAAAAAATAACAATAAATAAAACAATTTTTAATTATAATAAATTTTAAAAACAAATAACAATAGAGCAAAAAGCATTTTATATAATTAAAAAAAATTAAGGTAAATAAACAATTTATCAAAAAATAAACAATATCAGGGTTGCCATATTAGGCAAAATAACGCCATTCTGGCGCCAAGTAAATCCCAGTGAGTATAAGACACACAAGTGCCCTGAATATTTAGGTTGTTAGAATTGGCGAATTTCTTGCATAGCCGCCAAGTCAGATGCCAAGCAGTCGTTAAAACTGCATTTTAGCCATAAATATAAATGTAAAAAAAAAAAAAAAACCCGACATGTTTTTATTAAAATTCAAAAAATGTAGGAGAAAATATATATTTTGGAAAGGTTATTCAGAGAACTAATAATAGGTCCACAATCTATTAATTTTAAAATAAAATTTCACTCGGAACAAAAAATAGAAAACAATATTTAATATCATTTCTCGGCCTCATAGCCTATTACCCCCAAAGTCTGAATGGAATCGGCTCGGCATTCTGCCAACTGAAGACCTTACAAAGCTGGTACATCAGTACTAAAACATCACGGATATGCCACTTCCCCCCCCCCCCCCCCTGAAAATACCTATTTGTTTTTGTCATTCAATCATATATTCTTAAATATTATATTGGAATACTGTCACATTAAAATAAATTATAAAAAAAACAAATGTAGTAAAAAATATTATTTAAAGATATGTAACAATAAAAATACATTTATTAAAAGTAAAAAAAAAAAAAAAAAAAAAAAAAAAAAAAAAAAAAGAATCATAACATTTTTTGCAAATAATTTGCAACAATCTGATACTTTTTTGCCACAGATTTCATGTCATATATGCACCATGTTGGCACGAGTTTTTTCTGTCGCCAATTTCAACTGAACTATCAAGAAACGCAATGTGACAGGAGATATTTGCATGTCAAAACTATTAGCATACACACATGAAGCTATTGAAAATGTAACTATTAAACGCTGGAAATAACTAAAGATTACTGGAAGTTCACAAATACTGTATGTGAAAACTTCTTTTTCAAATACAGTAACACACACACACATATATATATATATATATATATATTAGTTATTTTCTATTATTTTAAAATGAAAATAATAATAAATAAAAGTTTAATTATCAATTATAGAAAAAAAACAATTTACATCACTGTAAAAAAGAAAATCATAGTCGATAAACAATTTATTAACAGATAAATAACTATAGCCAGGTTTCGATGTGAGTAATAAAATCGCTATTTAGTTGCAATCGCGCCAATGTGATGTGTATACATCCATGCTTATCATTATTCATTGGATTTTTTTATTAAATGGATTGTAGACAAGCGAAGAGACACATATTCTGTTCTGGTTGGCGCGATTGGCGAAAAAATTGAAATTGGTGACAAAAAGATATTTTATCAACTTATTAGATTTCTCAAGATGGTGGATAAACAATATTTTTAAGTAATTTATAAAGATTTATTTATTTAATAAACGGGTACTACTCTGTTATCCCGTCGACTAAAATACTATCGCCAAATTATAAGATTAAATGCCAATAATGGGTGATCGTGAATGTCAATTCAATGACATTAAATACGATACACGTGCTTAAAACGTCATTGATTTTTATTTTGACTTTATTTTGTATTTTTATTAATATTCTACTAATTATTTGTTTTTTATTATTATTTAAAATAAAAATTACGTCAATATGTATAATTTGGCGATTTGTATAATTTAGCGAAATCGGTCGACGGGATAACTAAGTAGTACCTTATATTATTTTTGTAATTTTATATATTTATTAAATATGTCAAATCAAACAAAATCTATAAATTTTTCCGAAAAAATATGCTAAATGGATAAAAATACATAAAAAACAAATTGATAAATTTCCTTCTAGTAGTAAAAAAGCAACCCCAAAGGCTGGAGACTGCAACCATCTCGATTCATTTAATGAAAAAAAAATCTCGCCATAAAAACCAGAACAGGATATGGAACTCTTCCCGTAGAGAATTATGAATTACTGGATTCAGATGATAAATCCCAATCAGAATCCGTTTCATAAAGATGTATTTCAAGTGGTTCACACATTTCTTCAATTATGCCATCATTTTTCCAATAAATAGATGCTAACGATGCTACATGTGAACAATATTCTTTCCAGTGTTCAACAGGAACATTTTAATGGCTTCATGTGTATATGCAAATAATTTTGACATGCAAATATCTCCTGTCACATTCTGTTTCAGGACTGATTTCTGCCCAAACATATTCTATAGCATTAATATCAGTTTTCACTCAGAATAAAAAATTCAAAACAATATTTAAAACCATTGCCTTGGTTACGTGAAAAATATTTCGGCTGCTTTCGTCGGGCTATCTTCCCTGTTAAATGAATGGATTCAGCCTGGCATTCTGCCATCTGGGGCCACTGCAAGCATGGTACATCAGTACCTGTAAAGCTTACATTAAATGTAAAATAAAAGTATGTTTATTTGTATTGATTTGCATTTTTTCCCTCTCTATGCATGATTTTTACAAGTAGGACGAAAAAAAATACACTAGATTCTTCCAAGGCTACATGAGGCTTGAATGTTTGAGGAATACTGCCTTACATAATATAGATTTTCATGTATAGTGCTATTTTTTTTCTTTTTCTATAGGCTTTAGTAAAAGAACTACGTAAATTTGGACATGATACTAAAGAATGGAACATGGGCATGATGAGCATCATATTAGGTGTACAGAGGTGCAAAGATGGGGATCTCTGTGCCAATTCTGACTACAGGAAAGGTGGTGATGTTGATGGATTCTAAGATTGTTTGAGAAGGAATTCAGTTATTCAAGACATGCTCTTGCTTTAAAAGATACTTTGCCGTGAAGAGTAACACTTAAGTCACTCGTCTTCATGAACTTGTTGTTGAGATGAAAAACAATCAAAAGATTGTTCCCACAGACTACTGTAATAATATTGTTGTATATATATATACATTGTTTGAACAGACAGCAAAGTGATATCTATTTTGCACCGATGTAATATAAAGTGACACAATTATGTGCCTACATTCTTACTGTGATTTATTGTATTTAATATGTTGTATCCTTATTGGTTGGATAATGCATTACTGTTGCATATTATTATCCTTGTTGTAAACATGTTTTTTTAAAAAAGAGTAAAGATTGAAAAAAAAAGAAAAGAGTGATTTCTTAAGAATCTACTTGTAAACATATGACTGTATTAGCCAACTAAGAAAATACTATACTTCATATAAACTTTTTATAAAGTTTCGAAAAAATAAACAAACATTATTAAAACTACTAATCTTAGATATACAGGGTGATTGAAAAAAAGATTGAACAAACATTAAAAGATAGAAGCAAACACTACGACAAACAATTTTTATATAGGAAATCAGAGTCACAATCCATTTATTCAGTCCAAATTCCAGACTATCTCAATCTGAGTTTAGATTCTGATCATAATGTTAACAGTAATAATGATATTTTAATAAAGTTTGGAACAGATTGACATTCTTGTGTGAATAAGACTATCAGAGGATATAGTAGAAGTACACTAGTTGGATGTGCCAATCCCAAAACTTTCTTTTATTTCATATGTACATTTTAATATTTAAAAAATAGTTACTCATGTTAATTCTTTGATAATTTTAATTCAATACTGTACCAACTTTTATTTTCATCTTAAATTTTTGCTTCAGTCAATTAATCGGAGTAAAAACGAGTTTCCGTCTCTGCATGAGCCGATGGACAATAGAATGATAGGCAGATTTTTTTTTTTCAAATTCAGAGAGGACCTACTTGCCATACCAAAAAATAATCATACACAAAAATTTTAGTTCAGTTTTAGGCATAACTTCATGCACTTTTAGGTGGTACATTATTGAAAATGGCACAAAAATCGCTATTGCAGCACCCCCTTCCGGCAGATTTTTTTCAAATTCAGGGAGGACCAACTAACAATAACCAAACATTTACACAAAAAATTTGGTTCTATTCGGTGAATAACTTCATACACTTTTGGTCAGTACAATATTGAAAATGGAACAAAAATTACAATTGCAGTGCCCTCTTCCGGCAGATTTTTTTTCAAATTCAGGGAGGACCAACTAACAATAACCAAACATTTACACAAAAAATTTGGTTCTATTCGGTGAATAACTTCATACACTTTTGGTCAGTACAATATTGAAAATGGAACAAAAATTACAATTGCAGTGCCCTCTTCTGACAGATTTTTTTTCAAATTCAGGGAGGACCAACTAACAATAACCAAACATTTACACAAAAAATTTGGTTCAATTCAATGCATAACTTCATACACTTTTGGTCAGTACAATATTGAAGATGGCAAAAAAATCGCGATTGTAGCGCCCCCTTCTGGCAGAATATTTCAAAATTGAAGGACAACCTGCTTGCCACAGTTAACATTCACAAAAAAAAAGTGGTTCAATTCTATGCATATCTTTATACACTTTTTAATGGTAGAATGGCAACATACAGACACACACACAGACACACATTTTGTAAAAACATGTTTTTTGGAATCTCTGACCCCTAAAATGTGTAAATCCGTTGAAAACAGGAAGTCGAAAAAAATTTCGATTACAATACTTTCTCCTGTTGAAGATAGAAGAAAGTAACAAGAATGGCAATGATAAAACTTCTATCCAAATAAAGCTTTTAAATTTTGACATAATTCTATCAGTCATGTATGAAAATAGCTCAATATAAAAAAAGTCGGAAAGTATTTTGAGATTATAGAATGATGACAAATATTCACACGACATAATAAGTGTTCTTTTCACTAAACCTCTTTAATAAAAAGCTACTTTTTGCTGATGACTGGCTTTTTTGCTAATAGTTGCCACAGATTAATCTCGAAAAATGAAACATTTGAAGTTACAAAAAAAAAAATTAAAAGCTTGAAAAATATTTGTCAGAAAATTGTTAGATAAACTGCATTAGAAAGGTACAAAATCATATTTTTCTTGATACAGCTTTCAAATCGAAAGATTATGCCGTTTTTCAAATATTCAATTTCAAAAATTACCAAATTTTACAATGAAGTATGATAGCAAAACCTTCAGGTGTAAATACATAATAATAATGGCAATATGCCCTGACATGTATACTGGTTATAGTGCAAGTCGCAAATTATAGTAGCCTTATAAATAGTAGGCCTGTTAAAATATAAAAGTGAATTATGATGTCACAAGAGCATGATTTTTTTTTTTTTTTTTTTTTTTTTTTTTTTTTTTTTTTTTAAATTTTTGACAAATACTAGATGCACTATTTATTTTTTAATATAAAATAAAAGCTACCCCTTTAAAATAAAATGGGTTAGAGATTTATATTTTAAGAAAAATTAATGCAATGTAAATGATGTCAATGAGAACAATAATTGGTGAATTATCATATTCCCAAGCTAACATAAAACATAAAAGTATTCTATTTTTTAGTATTGATGTAATAGTCTTTTGTTGTTGTTGTTGTTGTTCTTTTTGTTCCAGGTTTGAGTTTTTAATTATTTTGGAAAAATTGTTTTAATGAATCATTAATTCATTTTCCTTCATTTTTTTTTTTTTTTTTTTGTAACTTAATTACTTCTCAACATTACATAATTTTTTATTTTACGCTGTTGGACAGGGAATACTTTCAAATGTAAAGTCTTAGAAAACTGTATTTCAATTTACTGACATTTCATGAAACTTTTAAGCAAATAATTTGATTACGGAATTATAGTATACAGGGCTGCCAGCAACTTTGGTACAAAATAGTAGGGACTTAGGGACCTAATGATTAAAAATTAGGACTTTTTAGGGACCAAAAGTCTGAAATAGGGACCTGAAAAATAAACATAATATTTATACAAATCAAATACAATTTTTAACAAATATAGTATTTACAAATTTCTTAAATTAACCTTCTTTAGGTTTGTTACTCGTAAAATTTGTAATTAAATTATTTTTTCTTTTATATTTATAACATTAGACAAGCTATCAGCTTTATCCTTTTTTACTTTCAGTTTCTTGTTAGCTGTTATACCAGCTGCAATCAAATTTTAACCACTTTAGCTTCAGTTAAATTTCCTTTTTCTAAAGCAATTTTTAACCTTTCATTGCCTTCATCGATCAATCTGTCCAATACAGTTACTTCTACATTCACATTTTTATTTAAATCTTCCAACTTTTTTTCAAGAACTACAATTGTACTTTTATCTTTTTTTCCAATTTCTTCCTCTTCTATAGCTTTTTCCTCTTCAAGTTGTACTTTCCTTTTTTTTCTTTTTCTCTCTTTTCATTTTCTAAGTAACTTTGATAATTTTGATATGCAATATTAACCTTTTTTATCATTTCACTAGTTACTGGTACTAGAGCTACATGGTTTTCATAATGATGTCTTAAAGCATCTGCTATGTTTAGTCTAGCATTTAGCATCCGTTCTTTCATAAAGGCCTGGTCTTCAGGAAGAATTTGATGAAATACTCGTTCTACGTCTGCACTGTCATGGTACAAACTGAGGCTACTCTTCAAAATAAAGAGATATATTTGGATATTTTAATCCTCCATTTTCCTCTTTTGCGTCAATAGAAGTAGAACAAAATGAATCAATCCCATTTACTTCAGATTCTTCTTGACTGAGCTTGCAAATTTTCAATTCACCTAAGAGGGCATCAATTTCAATGTTTATAGGCAATTTTTGTGCTAGTTTAGCAATATTTTAAAAACTTTTGGAGTACTTTTGAATTATGGGTTTAAGCAACTGAGATATTTCAAATTTTAATTTTGCAATATATCCTTATTGTAAAGATATTTACCAGAAGCTATAGAATGACGTTGCACATCACTTAAAACATAACCTTTATCTTTTTCAAATAATTTGCAATTCTTCATTAAAAACAATATCTCTTGGAGAGATTAAATTTTTACTCTCAAAGGGATCTTGACTGACATCATTCTTGAAAGATTTAATGGCAGACTGTTTGCAAATACGCACTGAGACTTTAATGATAAGGCATTTTATTTCATCATACACTAAGTGGATCAGAGGATCTTCCCTTTGGAAAAATGCAGTAAACTGGGTAAATAGTTTGGCACTAGATACAATAGACAGTAACTGACATTTCATTGTTTTCTCCTTCAAATATACAACAATTTTTTTTGTAGCTGACTGTATTTAGTGTCCTTTGTTCTTTTCTAGATGGAATATATTTTAAGAAATACTCATTGAGACAATTCCATTGTTCTAACAACCAATTTGCTGCAGGTTCCAGAGTTAACCATCTGCTTGGCACATGTTTCATAAATCTATGTGGAGGAACACTTAGTTTTTCCTGTATAAAACTAAAATCTTCCCACCTGGATGGCCAGTCATTATAATAGTTATATACTAAAATAATAAAATCAGACGCATCACATCCATCAGGCCTAGAAGTGACTTTTTTCAAAAATATTATAGGAAATATAGGAATTTAATTTGAAGAAAATATAGGAATTTTATAGGAAATTTCATTTATATGTAAATATATTGACACATGTTTTAATACATTAACATATGTATCAACACAGACATCAACATTGTAAAAACTATAACATAAGTAAACTATTTAAAGTTCATTCCTGACTATTTCAGAAATTTTTAGCACACTTTAGGATTAAAATACTGGTTTCAGGAATAGTTCACTTTTTTGTTTTCTCCAGCAATATTTAACACTTATTACAATTATTTTCAGAATCATCATCACTTATATAATTTGCATTTACGAACACAAACATAATTGAAATAAAGGTTATAAATGATTTTTTTGTAATAAACTTAAATGAAATGAGTTTCTGCAGCAAAAGAAATTCAAAGTTCTGGAAAACCCTGAAATTCCCGGCAAATTTTATGAAAAGTTACAGCAAAGAGGGAGAGAGGAAATCCTTCCCTACATTAATTATACATTTTTTCAACGGCATTCCCAGGCTTTTTTTTTTTTTTTTTTTTTTTTTTTTTTTTTTGTAATGCTTTGATGGAATTTGTATTTTCCCTTCGATACTTCGGGGAAAATATTACCTTTCTCATGATCTTTTAATATAAAAGTTTTTAAAACCTTTTTATTTTAAATTCTTTGATAAAATTTGAATTTTTTCCGCAATCTTTAGACAAAAGTAGTGTTTTTTTTTTTTTTTTTTGCCATCTTCAGACGAAAATTGGGTTCTTTTCGCAATCTTTAGATAAAAATTGCGGGGTTTTTTTTCGCGATCTTTAGACGAAAATCCCATTTTTCTCGCAATCTGTTGACGAAATCGCCTTTTCCTGGCGATCTTTTGACGAAAACTGTATTTACCTTAAGATATTTTGCCGAAAGTCTCACTTTCCTTGCAATTTTTTGGCAAAAATAGCGTTTTCTTGCGATTTTAAGACGAAAATAACATTTTTCTAACAATCTTTTGATAAAAATCGCATTTTTCTCGCGATCTTTTGACAATAAACATGTTTTCTTGAGAGTTTTGAACAAAATTGGAGTTTTTTCATGACTTTTTGATAAAAAATGAGTTTTTCTCACATCTTTAGACAAAAATAGTGCTTTTTTCGCAATATTTGGACAAAAACCACGTTTTTCTTGCAATGTTTCGACAAGAATCGTGTTTTCTCGCAATCTTTTGATAAAAATCCCGTTTCCTTTCAATCTTAAGACAAAAATCGCAGTTTTTCCCGATCATTTGGCAAAAATTTCCAAATGAAAATAGCATTTATTCACGATCCCTAGACGAAAATCACATTTTTCTCGCGATCTTAAGCAAAAATCACGTTTTTCTAGCGATCTTTTGATAAAAATAAAAAATTTCTCACGAACTTTTGCCAATAAAGGCGTTTTCTCGAGATTTTTTTGAAAAAAATTGCAGGTTTTTTTCAGGACTCTTTGACTAAAATTGCAGGGTTTTTTCACTACAGTTTTTTCATTTCTTCCACTATGATCAGTTATGTGCTATCATCTACAATATTAATTTTTTTTTTAAAGTAAATTTTCTTGATAAGTTTTGGTAAAATGTAAGGAAAAAATTAACTTAGACACAGTATAGATAAAAAAAGGGACTTTTAGGGACCTCTTAGTGAAAATAGGGACTTTTAGGGACCAAGTTAAAAAATAGGGACCTTTTAGGGAAATAGGGACCAACTGGCAGCCCTGAGTATATGAATTTTTTTATTAATTATTTAAAATTTTAAGAGAAATCATGATTTCTACCCACCGTCCAAGGATGGGCCTTTACACTATTTGGTTAATAATTGTCAAAACTACATCACCTTTTGAAATTATAGATATTCTTCTCCATTCAAGAGAAAAAATAATGGTTTATTTTTCATCCAAATACTTCTGCATTAATTTAATGTTTATTCTAGTATAGAATACATCAAGAAGATGGCATTGAAGCCAGGGCTAGAAAAATTTGAAAAAAATTACATCCCCAGTCGGGCATGTGGTAGGGAAAAATAGATGCCCGAATAAAAAATTTACATGCCCAACTTTTTTGTACTTCTAAGTTTTATGATTGTAACTTTTAAGCTGGTATTTTTTATACATCAGAGTCCATAAAATCATAAAAATACATACGTCAATAATCGTCAATAGCGTACATTATGCGAGCCGCCATTGCTGCGCGGGTAAATATGTTGCTCCATAACTTTTGAAAACCGTTATTAAAGAATCACTGGTACATCGGCGATCACGGCACTTAGTTACGTGAGTGACGTTCTATCCTGGCAGCCAATGCGGTAGCGGCTAGCGGAGAGTCTTTCTCTGCCTTTCCATCGGAGAAAAGGTGTGTACGCGCAACGGATGTGCGCAGCAAAGGCTATGCTCCTCTTCTATTTTCACTTGTTTTGACGAAAGCTCAGTCGTATTCCGGCGCCGACCGATTGTATTGTAAATAAAATGTCTACTTTTCGTAAGGCGTCCATTAATTTACGAAGTTTGATCATTCTTCTTCATGATTTAGCTTATGCCAACCTATTTAAATTTAAATGTGGTACTTTCAAAAATACATGCCCGTTCGGGCATGTTGATAAAAATAATACATGCCCGATCGATAATTTTACATGCCCCGGGCATGTCGGGCAATAGATTTTTCGAGCCCTGATTGAAGCTATCAAAATGTTTGAAAATCAACAGTCAAAATACACTGTACCTAAAATTATTTTTAACATAATGCAATAACCTTATGTTATATTCTTTCTGTTTAAAAACAAAAACTAAATTTAATCTAGTTGAAGAAACTTTCAATAATTTCAGCAATCACATGACTTTCATATGCTCATAACGATAAGCTAATCTATAATTTCAGCAGTATGTGTGTAGAAAAGAACAAAATAAAAGTCTAAAGGTTCAAATAGATTAAAATTCAGAAGATCAATTTTTAAAAGATAAGCACCCTACAACTCCTAAAACATTTTATACACTACTACAATTTTTTGCATTGATCCAGAAAATATCCAAAATTACTTTCAAGAGTGAATTTTTACATTTTGGATGAACTTTTACATCTCTGAAATGTTAGAGCCCGACATTACACAAGTTCCTGATTTTATGGCACCCAAACTGACTTAGCTCATTTTAAAAATACTTTTATTAGATTACAATAATTTAATTTTTATTTTCAATTTAGATGGATTTAATGAATAAAAAATTATTTATAATCTAAAATAGCTCAATTTGTGACTGTCATAAGTAGTTACAGGTTGACTGCTTTGCTTATCATATGCAAGGTGTCAATCTTTATTATAAGTACAGATGAGTTTTATTTAAATATGTACATATTCTAAAATAACGTAAATTGAAATTAATAACAACAATCCAATATTTTATTTCATAAAAATAAACACAAGACATTTATTTTTAATAAGCAATAAAAATATTAAATCATAAAGGTAATCAATAGCTAAGCAAATTCTCCAGCAATGAATTTTGGAGAAGAAAAATAATTCACACCTGTAAGCCAATCAAAGTTTAGAATCTTTCTGTTACGTGAAGTACTATACAACTCAACTTCCTTCAAAATCTTTTTCTTTTTTTGAAAAAGTCAAATGTAAAGAAGAAGACAACTGATGTAATAATATTTAAAAAATCAATTTTCAAAATTCATCAGCTAATTTGATATTTATACGTGGTAGTGATCTTTATTCTTTAAAGCTGTTAAATAATTGAACAGCTCAATTTCCAATGTTGATGGTAAACCTACGGATGTAAAATGCATAAGTATATTTAAAATATCTCTTCAGGAAATTAATATTTTTAATTTCTTTTTTCTGTGTACTTTTTTTAAATGATAGTTCTCTTTTTTTTTATTACTTTTTAAAATATTTCTAAATCATACTTAATTTTGAGGGAAGTATTAAAATCTTACGTCTGCCTTGTCATATTTTAATACATAAAACACTGAATTACGAGCATATTTTAGAAAGAATTTGAATTAAAAAAGGAAGAGACATCATTTAAAAAGAGTACAAAGGGAGAAAAAAGTTAAACATATTAACCTTTATTTTCTGAAGAATTATTTCAAAAATATGAAAGCATCCTATGTCCATATGTTTAACACCAGAGAGGAAACTGGGGAGTCCACTAACAACCTGAATAGAAAATCTGTTTAAAGATTTTTAAATTTCCCATACATTTACATAATTCATAGAACACTTCTATTACAATTCTAGGTTTTTTTTTTTTTTTTAAGTTTTTAAAACAGTTTTTCATGTAATAAAATTTAGTATAACTAATTCAAGATACATTTACAAAAATATTTATTAAAATCTATGTGTGAGAGTTACACAGTGTTTCTGTTAGCTATCATTTAGTGTTTGATCTTCATTCTGTAAAAGAAGAAGCAGCATAGTAAATAAACAATAAATTATCTAATTGCAATTATATATGCATAGTATATAAGCTGAAAAAAGTATGAATTGAAATTCTATAATAAGAATGATAAATTATATTCACTATCAAAGTGACAAAAAAATTGTTTCATAGCACTAATAATAAGTAAATAAAAATCTTTTTAAATATACATGGAGCCAACGTCAATAAAAAGAAATAAACACTTAGACCTATTTAATTTAGAAAGTTTTAAAACAGGTGGAAAAGAAGGATAAATGCAAAAACACTCTTCTCAGTTTCAAAAGAGCATCTATAATACTGAAATTATTGCCCTCTCTGATTTTTTATTTTCATTATTATTTATTATTTTTTTTATGGAATGGATTTAAATTACAAAAACTCAATATATGCACTACTCATTATATAATGTCAGACAGAACATTTTTTTTTTTTTTTTTTAAATCATGAAAACATTCTATTATAGAGTGCCGCATAGGTCAGAATATAGAATCAAAATAAAATTCTTATTTAAAGTCAACTAGAATTGGACAAGTTTTTTCTGGTTGGCCTGACAATATGACAAAAGAATCTTTCTCAACCTGAATTTGTTACACTTCAAACCAAAAATAACCTAAACTTGAAAGGAGAGAAAATCCTTTTTAGTACAGTTCTGGAAAGCAGTTTACAATTTTACCGGTAATATACATTTTATCTTTTATGCTGAAAAATATGCTCATAAATATCCAGATATATGTTTCTTTGCTTAAAAAAATATTCTGGACTTTCTTCTGAAAAATCAGGTTAATCTGAAGGCAATTCACAACAATCAAAATGTAATCCAAATTGCAGATCAAGTTTCAGTAAAACAGCATTACTCAACTGAAGCAGGTCCATACCTTGCTTCATTAAATATACAATCTGTTCTCAATGGAGGCCAATGACTAATTTCTAAACTGTTAGTCGTCGACACATAGTAAAATAATAATGAAAGTTAAATTTTTTTATGGTCCCTCAGGTTTACAAGTGATATTTAGTAAAAATTTTCCATCACTCTAACAAGTACACAAAAAAGATCCCATTCATCTAACATTAAAATTGACAGAGTTATGAAACTTTAAATTTCATGACTTAAACCACTTTTCTGTTACTGAAAATGGATGAGTTGGACTAAACTTTAAGGGAACATACACTAAGTGCTTAAAGTATTATAAAAGGCATTTATTTCCAACACTGTCTAATAGCTAATTTCTAAACCATTTGTCACAGACATATAGTTTCAATTACAAAAATGATTTAAATGAAATATTTTTAAAGCGATTTAATTGAGGTTGTTGCCATCATATAAGTTTTACTGTAGTATTAATTTTATTTAATTAACTTCTAGATTGGTTAAAATAATTAAAGATGTGAATTTCAAAATTCTTTTTATTGAGAAAATCAAATTTTGGGAAATCACGAAAAACTTTTAAATGCATACATTGATTTTCATTATAAATTTGAAGATTGTACTGTTACATTGGTGCACATTGGTATAGAATGACATAGAAAACAAAAGCAATAAGGTGATTTTTGAAATTCACATTTGTTTTATCTTGTAAAGAAATGAAGCTGTTTCTTTTCATGATTTTATTTTTAAAAAGTGTGTTATTTTGATAACCTTTTATTTTACTTATAATGTTCGTATGTATGTTTTCCTAGTTCACAATTTGTATTCAAATTTTAACTCACTTTCAAATAACTGATTGAGTTTCATTTTGCATGCTTATTCATATCCATTGAGAATGTTATATTAATACCATTTTAGGTGCATACCCTTTATTTATTTTATAGGACTACACCAAATTCTATTAGGTTAAGTAATCTAATAAAATTTTAGGTATGTATCATTTTGTAATGAATGGTGACTGTTGCTTTCCGTAATTTAATATAATTAAATTTCTGCTATTTTTTTACTTATATTTTTAGTACAAGTTGTATATTTTGCTATAATATGTAAACATCAACATAAATTAAAAATTAATATATGGTGAATCAGAATAATTTAATATAAATATATAATGCTGTATTTATACCCTTATTTTATTGTTAGATTCAAAATAGCAATTATAATATTTAGTAAACCTTATGAACAAAATGTTTAAATGTAAAAATATATTAATAAAGCTGTTCAAACTATTCATTAAAGCCTCTTTAATAACTGAAGTATATTGTAATAGTCATTCTAAGCTTTGTTTATGAAAAATATTTTATTCTTTAAAAGGCCAGATATTTTTCATTTAGTCTTAATAAATTGTTTAAATCTAATTAACATTTTTTTAAAAATTATCTTTAAGGCTGTGTATGTTTGATATGAACTGCATGAAGGTATTGATTTATAGTATTTTGGTTTAAATCAGAATTTCTGAATTACTACTTGGCAACCAAATTAGCCAAATATTCAGTATTCTATATCAGCAATTAAATCATGATTTTAATCGATTTTTTTTAAATCAATTGATTAAAATCATAAATAAAATTTTCTAAACATTTAAAATGACATAAAACTTACTAAAATCTAATACACAAAGAGAAATTATTTATTTGCCATTTTTATCATTCTGCAATTACTGGCTGTTTTCTCTAGGTAATTTTTAACAAAACATTTGCAAAAAACTCTCACATTTCACAGTATTTCTGAATCTATGTGCCCAAGATTTTGCAAAATTGATAGAACTTTTTTTCCTTAGTAAAAAAATTATTATTTAATCATATTTTTCAATTTGTATTTCATAAAATTATTAAAAATAACACTTTATTATTTATCATACTAAGAAACTATACATTTTTAAATATAATAACTAAACACTTTAATTACATAGTGCTTTGTTTTGGAACTAGCATCCTTCCTCTTTTTCTTTCTAGAATTAATATTACATTATCAATTATCATTTGACTAATTAAAGCATAAAAATGTTTATTATGTTCCTAATTAGAGAGTTAATTATTTAATAATTATTTATTTTAAGTTGTGTTGAACAATTTCATTTTAAATGCAGTTAATAATACTTTTAATAAATATAAAAATTATTAGTATTTAATGCAGTTTTAAGTAATTATTACAAAATATGAATATATATAATATTATTGTATGCTACTAAATCATGAAATTATTAATTTGCAGTTTTTATAATTTATGTAATTATTAATTAATAATTATAATTTTATCAATTAAAGCATAAAAATACATATGCAAAATTATATTATGTTAGCAATTAGAGGTTTAATTGTTTTGGAAACCTATAACTCTTTGTAGCTAATGAGCATTTGAACACTGCGGAAAGGGGGGGGGGGGAATCTGATTTAAGTAAAAAAGTCTGATTTAAATGATTAAAAAATATATGATTTATTTTTTATTAAAAAAAAATCATGTTTTCCTTACACTTTATTCCAAAGCCAATTAACAAGCAATTAAATTTTTAAATTGTACCAAGATTTTTTTTTTTTTTTTTTTTTTTTTTTTTTTTATAACAATTTTTAGAGCCATTAATATTTAAAATTGTCTTTTCTTTTCTCTCACAGAGACATAATTTTTTAAAAACCCAAGCAATATTAATAAATAATAAAAATAATTTATTTGAAAATATAATTTTCATTTTTTATTCAAAAAATAATTTAAAATTTTCTCTTTTAGAATAATGTATTAATAATAACAATAATATTAATAACTGAAATGAGTCACAAGAAAATTTTTAAAACACAAAATCTGATAGAATGATAAAAAGAATGATAAAAAATTTCAAACTAAAACTAACTTTTATAATATTTTTCATTAATTCTTCAGAAGAATTGCTTCCTCTCCTTTGACGTTTATTTTGGTGTTTTAAACGCTTTTCTTCTTCTTTACTTTTAAATAAGCTGCAAAAAATATAAAAGAAAGCTTAGATTTATATAAGCTAATATGTTTGTTCTTATTTAGAAGAGGATATCATCTCAGACAACATAATATTACATGAAGAAATAAAAGAAATAAAAAAAATAAAACACAACTGAAAATTGAGAAATTTCTTCATATAAAGTTGCAGTTTTTAAAAAACTTTTATAAGACAATGAATAAAAATTTTGCTTGATTTCATTATTTGCATGAAAATTTGTACATAAAAATAATGCTAAAATTAAAGAAAGAATTTTTGTAAGTCTGCAAATAAGATTACTGATTAGAGATAGAAAAATCACATATTTATTAGGACAAATTATAAAAAGAACACAGAATTCATTATTATTATTAATTTTTTTTTAAAGGAAATAATAATACACCAAACTATTGTAAGATCTTGAATTAAAAGTATGGTTATAATATGTCCCCAATGATTCATTTTTGGGAAGTTTTTCTCTGACAATCTTGATGCTGTCATTGATAAATATTTTCAACAAGATATTTCAAATATAGAAAAGAAATTCAAAGCAATGTTCAGTGGTGCAGCCAGAATTCGGTTCTAGGGGGGGTTTTGAGTTTCTGATAAAGGTTTTCGCCGGTTATTTGAATCGCCGGTTAATAGAATCAGTTCTAATTAGAATATTCACTGTATAATACTTAAACTCGAAGAGCATCTGTGTGGCAGGAAATCATTATTCTTTTAGCATAATGCGTCTCAGAAAAGTGATTTAGTTCAAATAACCAATTTTTATTTAACTAATCCATGTAATATGCACTTTCAGAGTTTTAAGTAGAATTTTCGCCATTTAATTGAATCACTTTATTTAATAAAATCTGATTCAATAAAGAGGCGGATTCCGAAATACGCCAAAATGTTCAAAATATTAAGTTTGGTTTTGATTCATATAAGTGGCAATTATAGCGATCTTTCTTAGCTCTGGGAGGGGTTTTAACCCCAAAACCCCCCCTCTGGCTGCGCCACTGGCAATGTTTCCCCTCTAATATTTGTTGTATTCAAGCAGCAATAATAATAATATAAAAATCTAAATCCCTTTCCTAAAATATTTCTTCTCCACCAAAAAGGGAGTATTTTTAAGTATGCCATGGAGTAATGCCATGTGCAGTGCATTTGGCTGCAAAGCAAAAAATTTTTTTTTTTTTTTTTTTTTTTTTTTTTTTTTGAAAATTTTACTTTAAGTGCTTTTACCACTCTTTAGAGACATATTGTTGTGCTTCTATTTAACATCAGCATGAAATTCAATAAATATTGTGGGAACTGTTCATGACCAATCGTCAAAACAGATTAGAAATGTAGATTAAAGAAAATTCAGAGTTTCTTGGCAAATCTAAACAACAGTTTTTTTTTTTTTTTTTTTTTTTTGGGGGGGGGGGGGTGATTAGCCAAATAACGAAGGTTGGTCAACATCCATATAGAAAGAGCTGTGCCATGTGCATTATCATCCAAGCAAACAATAGCTCAATATTAAATTCAAGGTACATTCATCAGAGAAAAGTATTGTGAGTTATTGAAAAGTGACTTTCCACCTTAAGACATCATCAGAATATGAGTACCAAATATTGGCAACATACATAATCATCTAAGCAAATAATTGGCAATATTAAATTGAAGACACTTTCACCAGAAATAAATATTCAGAGTTATTGAAAAGAAACTTTGCAATTCAAACAAGTGATCATAACATGATTCCCCAAAACAGCTTTACAGAGTTAGAAACTAGGATAAAATAATCAAATGATAATAGCATCTAACAATTTTTCTTAGTTGCCAAAATATTCTAATGTAAATGGATGCATTGATCAGTCATTTTAAATACTATTTGAGCTCTTAAATTCCTTATTTTAACATGTTTTATATAACCAGATACAGAAATTAAGTTCCCTATTATTTTTCATTATAGTTTGTACAATATGCAGAGAGGAAAACTAAAAACTTTAAATATTGATTTAACACTACAAGACTAATAAATTAAGAATAAAATAAATGTAAAATAAGACTGAAAAAAGAGCTATGAGACTAAACAGTTAAATTTCTAATGTTCATGTTTGATGCAGTTTTATAATTATTTGCTTATGTTATATACATAGGATTTGTCCATAAAGTAATGAGACTGGGTCTGGTAAAATGAATTTATTGATCCGATCAACACATGCAATTTAAATTTATGAAAATAGCCTTCTAAGTTGCATAGGCTCTCTGAAAATCAGTTGTCATAACCTCTTTCAGAGACTCTGTAACAGCCAGTTGAATAGTGAGAATATGGATTTTTTCAAAGCTTTGGTAACAGGAAAAAGTCTGTTGGACTCAAATCCAGACTGTACCATGGCTATATTAAGCTTGCAATCTCTATCCAGGTCAAGTAGACAGTCATAACAAAGGCTGTATGGGCTGGGGTATTGTTGTTGAGGAGTTTCCAGCAATTGGCAATCTTCAGTCATTTTTGTGACTTTGTTCAGCAGCATAAGGACTTTGTAGAAAATGGTTTTGATGGTCCACCCTGGACATAACAAATTTTTGTGGATCCCCCCATGCTTGTCAAAAAAGATAGTCAGTGTGTCCAGATCACTCCATGTTTTTGACAGTTTCTAATTCATTCTTGAACTCACTGCACCACCAGAAAAACTGTGTCCTTAATAGAGCATTGTCTTTGTAAGTTTCCTTAATCAAAGCAAGCATCTTAGAAGCTGTTTTGCCAAGGTGAAAGCAAAATTTAATCGCATAGTGCAGCTCTAGCAAAGTTCCATTTTGGCAGTTTCTGCCAAGACAAAAGCAGCATTTTCACTCTGCATAATCCTCAATGCGTCAAAACTCAGACATAACTGTCGACCAGGACACTGTTTAGCTTAAACCCCTCACCACAAATATTGCCATCAGGGAGCTGAGATTACTGACGACTGAAGCGCTGCACTACTCCCAGTCTGGATAAGTATAGTACAGGGTTCATACAGAGTTTGCTAAATGAAAAATAAGGACTCTGTAAGGACTTTGTAAGGGCTTCGTTAAAAGAAAAATAAGGACTTTCTAAAGTTAAAAAAGAACAGTACATATAATTACTTATATTAAATTTTAATCATGATCAGGGTTTGGTTTTTGCCAGCAGAAAGTGGTTATAACCGGTTTTAACCGGCAGAAACTGGCAACAACTGGTATAAAGACATTCTGTGACATAATCTCTGATTTTTTTTTAGTAATATTAAATTTATCAAGTAGTTCATCCTTAAATATTTAGTACTTAAATAATTCACAATAAATATATGCACACAAATAAAATATTGTGGATAGTTTTAATTTAAAAAAAATTTGATTTTTAAAAAATTGAGTAATGTAACAGATTTTTTTTTTTTTTTTTTTTTTTTTTTTTTGTCACATATGCATATGTAATTTATGTTTAAACAATTATTTTATACAACTCAATATTTTATACTCAACAAATTAAGAAATAATCTGGGGGGCAAAAAGATTAGTAAAATTAGTCCTATGTTATGGAATGCTTCGTGGAAAAAATACTAATAGTATATTTGAGTGGTAATTTGTTTCTTCAATATTGTAAAATAATTGTACAAGATATTTCATTAAATTTTCTTTGTCTATGTTATTTTTTGTGCTTCAATTATTTACTTATATATTTTCACAAGAAATTGCATTATGTTATTTGTTTAAAAATAATCTGAAAAGTAATTTGTTATTAAATCAGAATTTTTTGTAAATTTATTTTTAAAAGAAATAGAAATTCAACTGTAAACAATAATATTAATAATTAAACTTGTACAGTATCAGGTTATTGTTGTGAAAGTTTCTGTTTTTCAAGTGAATGAAAATTAGTGTTTTAAATAAGCAAGGTATGTATTTATATGATCATTTTTAAACATTTTGATACTTTGAATAACATTCATAATCTTATGTTTTAATTTTTAGTTCAATGGTTTACATATCAAATGTAAGTGTGAATTATGAATCATTGCTGAGTAAAGTTCTTATTTAGTACTGTTTCTTAGTTTCTGCCAGTTTTTGCCACTTACTGGCAGAAACCAGTTTCTGCCATGCCGGTTTTAACCGGTTTCTACCGCTGGTTTTAACCACCCCGGCAGAAACTTGCCAACCCTGATCGTGATAGATTGAAATTTTACATAAAACATAATTATACAACAAAATATATAACATTAGTTGGCTAGCAACTGTTTTTTAGCATCTATTTCTTTGGCCAGAGAGGAATTTTTTTTCTTTTGCAGATTTTCTACAATTGTTCAATTTTATAAATAATTGAATATCTTTAGTTGATTCAGCTTTATCAACTAATTCATTGACCTTATTTTCTAACTCCGATACTTCTTTTTCAAGAAGCCATATATTTTTTTCTTTATAAAACCTAAGTCATCTTCAATTAATTTCCTTTTGTTTCCTGCAGAGGAACACTGTTGCTGTTAACCATGCTACACATATCCAGTGAAATAATAAGCAGGGATGGGAACTGCAAAAAGGCAAAAAGACTGAAAACACGTGTGAACAGAAAATTGAACCATACTGTATTCACATGCGTGAATGAAAAATTGCACCACATTTTGATCACACGTGCGAATGAAAAATTGCACAACATTTTGTTTGTGAAAGATAATTCAATTAACAAAAGCAGGTCTTGATTTCCAAACAAATGAAGACAAGCACACCAGCCTGTATATTACATTACAGGAGTAAATTACAAATTTTCATTTTCTCCTTCCCCCCTTTATCACAAAAATTTTATATCTATTCCCAATACCATAATTGCTGCCTTCTCCAACTCTCTTTTTAGATGCAGAAATTGAACTTGTTCATTTGCAAAAGAAAAATTAAATGCAATAATTGTTTTAGTAATAATGTATAAATAATTAGTCAATATTATTTTTTTTTAAAACTATTAAGAGAAATTTTCTTTACTTAAAAAAAAAAAATAAATGAGCAAGATACAAATTAAATTATAAAATAATGCTTATTTGAGTGTAGAAGATAATAAGTATCACTATTGTTCGCATTTCTTTTAAAACGGGGGAAAACTGATTTATTGAAAAAGACATTTTTCTTGAAAAAAGAATGCTTTTCTTGAGTAAAGGGGTACTTTTTGTTTAATGAATGGATGTTTTCAGAAGTTACATTCACTCATAAAGATTTGGAACAATGAAAAACAGATTATGAAGCAGGAAAATCTGTTTTTGGAGCAGCAAAAAAATAAATAAATAAATAAATAAATAAATAAATAAATAAAAAATAAATAAATAAAAAAAAAATAATAATAATAATTTGGAAGCAAGAAAGTTTTTTAAACAAAAAAAATTCTATCCTGGCATTAACTTTTTTTTCGTGCCCCTTTGACGAAAAATTGAGTTTTTAAAGAGATTTTTTGACGAAATCTGCCGTTTTTTCGCGATCTTTTGACTAAATGTGCCTTTTTTCGCGATCTTTCGGCGAAATGTGACTTTTTTTCGCGATCTTTTGGCGAAAGTTACCGTTTTATCACAATTTTTTGATGAAAATTGCCGTCTTTCGCGAATTTTTTGTCAAAATGTGCCGTTTTATCGCGATTTTTGGATGAAATTAGTCGTTTTTTTCGCGATTTTTGGAGGAAATTGACTTTTCTTTCGGATTTTGTAACAAAATTAGCCTTTTTTGCGAATCTTTTGACGAAATTTACCGGAAATTATTCGTTATTTCGCAATATTGTAACGAAATTTGCCTTTTTTGCGATTCATTGACGAAATGTGCCGAACTTTCGCGATCTTTTGACGAAAGTTATAGTTTTATCACAATTTTTTGATGAAATTTGCGTTTTTCGCGAATTTTTTTGAAAAAAATTTGCCGTTTTATCACAATTTTTGTCGTTTTTTTGCGATTTTTTTGAAGAAATCTGCCTTAATTTTCGGGATTTTGTAACAAAATTAGCCATTTTTTCTCCAATTTTTTGACGGAATTTGCCGAAAATTACTCGTTATTTCGCGATTTTTTAACGAAATTTTTCTTTTTGCGATTTTTTTGACGAAATTTACGCGTCCCGCGGCATCCCTATAAACAAAAAAGCGGAAAATTCCCATCCCTGAATAAGACTACGATCAAACACAGATCAGCGGATTATAGAACAGATTGGTGCAATTATTTGGCGAAATATCTTTTCTTTGTTATTCATTTCTCTATTTCAAAGAAAGGGAAATTTTTGATGGTGAATACTGATTACAATTGGTGTTTGTGGATACGAGGTTTCTACGTTGCAATCGGGAAACGAAAGAGGCAGCTTTAATGTCCAATCAGAAATAAGAATTATTACAAAGAAACTTGATTTTTTTTTCAGCAGCCATATTTGGTAGATTATGAATGTTTCAGGGGTGATTCTGAGAGAAATTTTTTTTCGGAAATTCACATCGCATTTTCGGAAATCGGCGGCGCGGGGGAAGGGGGATACCACGAGTTACCCCCCCTCCCCCCTGGAGAAGGGGTTTATCGGCGATCTTCAGACGAAATCGGCTATTTATCTACGATATTTAGCAAAATCGGCGATTTATTGCGATCTTTTGTCGAAATCGGCGGTTTTTCTGCGATCTTTGACGAAATCGGCGTTCTGCCGTGTTTTTTTTTTTTTTTTTTTTTTTTTTTTTTTTTTTTTTTCTTTTTGCGATTTTTTTGACGAAATTTACGCGTCCCGCGGCATCCCTATAAACAAAAAAGCGGAAAATTCCCATCCCTGAATAAGACTACGATCAAACACAGATCAGCGGATTATAGAACAGATTGGCGCAATTATTTGGCGAAATATCTTTTCTTTGTTATTCATTTCTCTATTTCAAAGAAAGGGAAATTTTTGATGGTGAATACTGATTACAATTGGTGTTTGTGGATACGAGGTTTCTACGTTGCAATCGGGAAACGAAAGAGGCAGCTTTAATGTCCAATCAGAAATAAGAATTATTACAAAGAAACTTGATTTTTTTTTCAGCAGCCATATTTGGTAGATTATGAATGTTTCAGGGGTGATTCTGAGAGAAATTTTTTTTCGGAAATTCACATCGCATTTTCGGAAATCGGCGGCGCGGGGGAAGGGGGATACCACGAGTTACCCCCCCCCCCCTGGAGAAGGGGTTTATCGGCGATCTTCAGACGAAATCGGCTATTTATCTACGATATTTAGCAAAATCGGCGATTTATTGCGATCTTTTGTCGAAATCGGCGGTTTTTCTGCGATCTTTGACGAAATCGGCGTTCTGCCATGTTTTTTTTTTTTTTTTTTTTTTTTTTTTTTTTTTTTAATGAAATCGGCGTTTTTTTCGGCGATCTTTAGGCAAAATTTACATTTTTACGCGATCTTTTCTCAAAAACGGCGTTTTATCCCCGCGATCTTTTGACGAAATCGCCGTTTTTCCCGTGATCTTTTGATGAAATCGGCGGTTTTTTTTTCAATGATCTTTTGACAAAATATTTTTGAGCGATCTTTTATCGAAAAAGGCGTTTTTTTCCCGCGATCTTTTAACGAAATCGGCATTATATTTGCAATAGACGAAATCGACGTTTTAGTGCGGTCTATACAGACGAAATCAGCGTTTTATCTGCGATATTTGGTGAAATTGCCGTTTTTTCCGTGATCTGCACAGCAAATTCGCATTTTCTAGTGATCTTTTGACAAAGTTCGTTGATAAAAACATCGACGAAATCGTCGTTTTCCCACGAAATATTGACGAAACGTGTGCTTTTTCGGCGAACATTTCACGAAATTTGTATTCCTTCGCGATTGTTTTTTCCGCGCGCTAAACCGTACAAGTTGGCAACTATGCGGAACTGACAACCCAATATAAAATTTTCGGAAGAGGATGCCTTAAATTTTCAGAAATTTCGAACGAGAATCACCCTTGGAATGTTCGGCGATTTTTTTTTTTTAAACATTTTACGGATCGCGTTAATATTAAGCTCACGTTAAAAACAAGAACTTTCAATAAAAAATAAGGACTTTAAGGATCCTTATTAAGGATTATCGAAATATAAGGAGTTTATAAGGTCTTTTAAGGTCCGTGCGAACCCTGTTAGTAAGTTATAATAATAATTTTTAAAAAATCATTTTAACATTTATAAAGAAAAATTTATATATATATATATATATATTGTGTGTGTGTGTGTTTTTTTTTTTTTTTTTTTTTTTTTTTTTTTACCTAGCAACTTTATTTTACTGCATTCTATATTTTCCATTATCAATGGCAAGGCCTGGTCAAACTTGAATTCATACAATTCATAAAACAAATCAATGATTGAAGGAAGTAGCAGGCAAAACAGAGCTTATCTTTTGATATATTTTGGTAATTAAAATCCCTTTCACATTTAGCTGTATTTAAAAGAAGAATCATTATGAAAAGCAATGTTTTGCTTAAGTAATGAGAAAGATTGAATGCAATGGATTAATATGCATTGGTACATTACTAGGGAAAATATTAATTGTTCAATTAAAAAAAAAAAAAAAAAAAAAAACAATTTGCAGTACAGAAAATCTAACAAAGTTAGACAAAAATATATAAACAAATAAATAAAAAATAGATGACTGAGGGCAAGATTACAGTTGTTAAATACAAATTTATGACAACAAAATACTCTTACTACTAAATTCTGTTCATTTCAAACACAGTTCTTGCAGTATGGAGCAAGACTCATAGTACCTGTATTTAGTAATTGCATAATGATGACATGGTTGAGGTGCAAAGTCTCTTTATAATAACTCACAATATTTCTAAGTTAAAGAAAATATCCAGTGAATGCATAACTAGGCTAGATGCAGATAAATTCAATGGTAATGGAATAGAACGGCACATTGTGGCATAGACCTAAGTCTATGTGATTACTTTTCGTAGGCTTTATTAAAAGAATTTATAAAAATGTACCTAATATGTATAAAGTACAAATCAGCCATCAAAAGTGATAAGTGCACTGATTCCAATATCCTTCATTAATTCAGATATTTGAAATTGAATCTATATCACAGCAGTTACGAAAGGCAAACATTTGGATGATACTGTACATTAAATCCTATCAAAAACATGAATGTGAAAAAATGCCAAGTTCGTTAAAGGTTTCACTAATGAAAGAAGTGAGATCTAAAACTGCAAACCAAGTTCTTTTGAAGCTCCTTAAATCATAGCTCCTGTCATGCATAATATTCTTCAATTGATTAAAATGATTTGTTATGTTACTTGTTATTCAATAGAGCGACTTAACAAGTTTTCTCTTATTCAGATTTCTCTATTTGATTGATCAGAACTTAAAATTGATCACTTAATTAATTTATCAATACCTTAACTTCAATGTACTTATTCGAACACTCAATTGACTAGATCTTTGCCAATCAGATTCTAGATTAAATTATACTCTGACTCAAACATTAAAGTTAGTGGCTGAAAACTTGCCAAGTCGCTCTATTGAATAACAAGCAACATACCAAATCATTTTAAGCAATTGAAGAATATTATGCATAACAGGAGCTATGATTTAAGGAGCTTCGAAAGAGCTTGGTTTGCAGTTAGATCTCACTTCTTTCATTAGCGAAGCCTTTAATGAACTTGGAATTTTTTCACATTCATATTTTTAATAGGATATCATTATTTTTTGTCAAATCACTTCTTTTATTAGCGAAACCTTTAATGAACTTGGCATTTTTTCACATTCGTGTTTTTTACAGGATATCATTATTTTTTGTCAAATAAGTAGGTATTTGTTTCCTTTTTGAAATAAATAGGCTTAATATTAAATTAGTTTTATTTAATATTAATTAATCTTACAGCTTTTTCCTCTGTTTATTCACTTTTTTTTCAGTCAAATTTAAAAATTTTAACATTAGGACTGCTTATGTTCCTTTAAATTCCACTAATAAGGACGCTTTTTTTATGTGATTGGGTACTACTTGATTATCTTGTTGACCAAAAAAGTTTGTTGCCAACTTGGCGATATATAGCCAAATTGACAATAAAAATTACCCGCCAAAAGTGATGCTAACTTTGCGCTATTTACGGTATTTCGCCAAATTCCCATAGACTTACATTGTAATATGGCAACTTATTCAATACTTTTGTGTTGTGCAATTGTGTAGGTCAAATAGGTTTTTAATTATTGAGGGGTCAAAAGTGGCCCGAAATGGTTCGGGTAATATAACCCACGGCCGGTGAGTCGTCTTTTACTTTGTGAACTTGGCTGACACACTGCCGTGTGTCTAGATGTTAAATACCTGCTAAATGAATGCGATTAGTCTTTAATATTTAGTTCTTACTATTATTTTTATTTTACTTTTTTTTATTAATTTATTAATTTATTTTTTATTTATTTATTTATTTTTGTAACAGTCATCAACTTTTCACCATGTTAATGGGGTCAATCATGCTATACATTTAATAATCATGTTTGTTCTACCAATTTAAATATTATCCATTTTAAATAAGCCCAATAAAACTTAAACAAAAATTTAACAACTTATTGCACAAAAATATTATGCTTTGTTGTAGTTAATAAAAATAAGTCACCTTGTTGTAGATCTGCACTTTGGTCCCCAATTAGGTGCTGGGTTAATTTGGAACCTTAACAAATGGTTTGAACGAGACTGGGGATTTGCATCTGGGTGTGTTTCAAATGAAACTAAAATACTATAAAGAAAAAAAATGAATTATAAACAAAACAACAACAAAAAATTAAAAAGTTATAAGTAATAAATTCAGTGCTGTAATCACTTAGCCTAAAAGAAAAGCTTTAAAATTTAAAAAATAAATAAAATATAAGGCGTGGTACACTGTATTCTACTCTTCATTGTTAATTTTTTAGACATATGGTGCTTCATGGAAAATTTAATGTTTAAATTTTTATCATCTCTCCTGCATATAGTACAAATTATAGTACATATAGATCAAAATAATAGAAAATTTAATTTCTGTATTTGATTATATAAAACAAATTAAAATCAAGCAGTTGAAAGCTCAGATACAATACAGCACAATCTCTTGGCAGTTATGTAATTAGTAGCATTGGGATGGTGAAGATGTAAATACACTACTGGCCATTAAAATTGCTACACTAGGAAGAAATGCAGATAACAAAATGCTATTTATTGGAGAATTATATTATGATAGAAATAACAAGTGATTAAATTTTCAAGAAATTTGGGTCCATAAATCCTGAGAAATCAGCACCCAGAACAACCACCTCGGGCAGTAATAAAAGCAATTATACGTCTGGGCATTGAGTCAAACAGAGATTGGATGGCATGTACAAGTACAGATGCCCATGCTGCTTCAACACGATAGTACAGTTCATCAACTGTAGTGACTGGCATATGGTGATGAGCCAGTCGCTCGGCGATCATTGACCAGATGTTTTCTATTGGTGAGAGATCTAGGAAACGTGCTGGCCATGGCAACAGCCGAACATTTTTCGTATCAAGGAAGGTCCATAAAGTTCCGGAAACATGTGGTCGAGCATTACCCTGCTGAAACGTAGGGTTTCGCAGGTCTCAAATAAAGGGTAGAGCCACAGGCCGTAAAATATCAGAAATGTAACATGCACTGTTCAAAGTGCCATCAATGCGAACAAGAGATGACAGGGACGTGTATCCAATGGCAGATCATACCATCACGCCAGATGATAATCCAGTATCACAATGACGAATGCATGTTGCCAATGCTCATTCATCACGATGCCGCCAAACACGAATGCAACCATCATGATGTTGTAAAAAGAACCTGAATTCATCTGAAAAAATTACTCCTCACCATTCGTGCACCCAGGTTCGTCCTTGATCACACCATTGAAGGCGCTCCTGTCTATTATACAGCGTCAAGGAAAGTCACAGCCATGGTCTCCGAGCTGAGAGTCCATGATACTGCAAACGCTGTCGAACTGTTTGTGCAGACACTTTTTGTCTTGCAAATGACCCCATTTTTTGATTCAGGGCTCATGATGCAGCTGCACGACCCATTACTATATGGATAACATGCCTGTCTTCTCGGCTTCTAGTGATAGGGGGCTGTTGAGATCCTGTACGGCATTCTGTATTACCATCCTGAACTCATCAATTTCATATTCTGTGAACAATCATTGGATCTCAGCCAACGCGAGCAGCAACACTGCAATATGATAAACCGCAATCCTAGTAGGCTACAATTCAACCTTTATCAAGGTCAGAAACATGCCGGTATGGATTTCTTCTTCTTACAGGAGGCATCACAACAATTTTTCACCAGGCAACAATGCTCAAATGCAATTTCTGTGTGAAAAAATCGGCTGAAAAGTTTCCTCATTTAAACACATTATAGGTGTCGCTACCGGCATCTGCTTTGTCAGAATGCACTGAAAAACTAATCATTTGCATATCACAGCATCTTCTTCCTGCCGTTTAAATTTCACGTCTGTAGCATGTTGCCTTCATGATGTAGCAATTTTAATGGCTAGTAGTGTACATTCATTTTTGTACATTACACTTCAAATTCTGACCCATTGGTCTTGGGGAAAAAAAAAAAAAAACTTAAATAGTCAGAGTTGAAAGTAAATTTAAGTGAAATTAACTGTGGAAGATTAATGGATTTAAATGGAAAATTTCCAAATTAGCCAGCTAATACCAAGTTGGCTCCATATATGACAACTTATTTACAATGCCAAACTTGGCAACATTTTGCCAGTTGGTTAAAATTTGGCATTATAGTGATAACCCTGCCATTAGTATTTTTTTAACAAATACTAATTCTTGAAGCTGAAACCGATTTCTCCATAGTAAAAAACTATAACTGTGTAACCATTAAGCAAATATGCATGTGTTGTTCTCCTTAGAGATTGGAAAAATTAATGTCCAATTTATCTACTGTCCTCAAGAATACATAAATATTTCAAATTTAAAAGCTCATGTCAACAGGAAGTGGGTGGAAAATGAATAACAAGATTTGACTGCCACATACAAACAGAATTATAAGTTAAAGGAAAATATGTAATAATAAGGATTTACATTTCCTATATGGACAGAAATACTTTTAATGTCTATACAAGAGTGTTTTCTGCAAGGTCAAAACCAGATCTTTAAAATTTAATTAAGCCCATATTTTCACTTTATTATTTGAATTTTTGAATAAAATTTAGTACACTTTTTTGCTTAAATTATACCATTTAACAAGTTTTTTACTGACCAATTACTCAAGAATGAAAAAATATGTTTTTAAGAAAATAAATTTAAAATTAAATAAGTATTTTATTAGCAATAAGTAATGTAGAAACTATTTTTACCTAGGTTCTGTAGACATTATAGTTTTTGAAGTCACACTATCAAATGTTTTCTTACCAGGATTCAGTTTAGCCTAAATCCAAAAGTAAAAAGTATAATAAATAAACAAAGCTCTATGATTCAATTAATAAATAAAATAAAAGCTAAACAATGAATAAAAAATAAACACTATTAACATGTTATTTTCTTATTTCAACGAAAAATAATTTCAGTGACAAATGATGTCAATAAGTTAATGATTTTTTTTTTTTTTAGGTTGGGGGGGGGGGGTTAATTTTAGTATTTAAAATATAAAATTAAGTATATATTTTAGAAATATTTTTCCAATTAAACTGCTAAGCATAATTTAAGAAGAGTATACAGAAAAAGGCAATTTTAATTAATTTTTGAGAAATTTGGTTTAACATCGGACAGAGAGATTTAAGATATTCCATGGGTGCAAGTTCAAAATTTGGCCAAGATAAAAAATATTTTGAATTCTCCCCCTCTCCTCTCCCATTGAATGTGACGTATGCATTCATTAAAACACCTTTAGACAAAACTCAACACATTAAAAATTATATGCAGTAAAATTCAATTACGATGAAACAGATTTTTTTTTAAATGTAAATGCATGTAAAACATTTATATTCATCTCAACAGTATTTGAAAAATTTAATTAATACAATCTATAGCTAAAAAAAAAAAAAAAAAATGAAGTTGCCATGCTGTGACACACAAAATCAGAAGGCAGGGGGTGATTCTGAATAGAAATTTTTTCTCTGAAATTCACAGTAAATTTTCTGAATAGTTACAGAAGAAGAAAGGGGGTGGGATATCCTCCTAACACTAACTATGTGCTTTTCCCCCACAATCTTTTAACAAAATTCATAACTTTTTGACGATATTTGCATTTTTTGTGATCTTTTGGTGAAATTTGCATCTTTTTTGTGATTTTGTAAAATCTGAAGTAAATGTTGATCAGAGTTTCCTCCCTACAGTTTCAGAAAAATTCTGCATCATGCATGCCTTTTGTTTTACAAAATTGCACCCCTGTCGCAAAAATAGAACTTTTCCTGCCTAAAAAGTCAGCACCCTTCTTGCCTCTCAGTTTATACATGCCCTTTCTCTCTTTTGCATTAGAAAAAGAAAAAAATGTTTCCATGGTAAAAGTTGGTTTAAGGTTGTCTTGAAAAATGTGCACTAACTTTTAAACATCATAAGTGGCTTTAAAAAACAAAAGAATGCTTTTGAAAATAGTGCCATTTAGTATTTGAGTACTGAGAAAATGATTTTTAAGTTATAGTAGATAAAAGATAAAATGTCTAAATAATTTAAATAATTTATTCTAGAAATTTCTCTAAATTCAAAAATAATTAATTGCAATACTAACCATTTTAATATGACACATTATTATGAAATAATCAAAATTCAGCAACAACATGTTAAATTACACAATCGTTGACAACTCCAATTCTCAACAATAGGTACATTTGTAAGAAAAAATTAACCAGAAATAACACTAACCCAGGACCTCATTATATCCCATATAACATTCATAGGTGCATCTGTCTTGATTGAAGTAGGTACTGTGTGAGACAATGAAACTCTGTAACCACAATTTAAGATAGCGGACCTGGAAAAATATTATTCCTTTTTAAATAATTAATATTTCAATGTTGAATGATATATATTATACACATATATATTATGTTAAAAAAAAATTGAATATGAGCTGATTCAATCAAAATAGAGTTTATGATGATTATTTTTTAAACAGCTGATAATAGAAACAAACATCAAATTACAAAAAGCATAAAAATAACATTAAACTTTGATATAATATTTGTTTTACAAGAGGCTGTATACATATTAATACAAAATGTATTTATTTATATGGTCTTGGGATCCTATAAGTTAGACAGTAAAAACAGTTGCAAATCTGCAACCTTAAAATCTGCACATATTCACAGATGTAAATAATGAAACTTTTAGTTCAGATGCAACAACAAAATTGTGGAATCTTTTAGTTTTAGTTTTATATCATTTTGTTGGTATTTTCATATGTAATTCTGGATAATATGATTGAATTTGTGGTTTTTCATGAAGGAAATATAAATTTGTGAAAAATTTTTAGATATTGCTGATATATTGATAATAATTATTATTATTTAAATTTTTTTTTACCAAATATATTTATGTATTAATCAAGCTTTTTTTTACGTAAGAGTAAGGAAGTAAAACTTTCTTATTTTATGATTTTGATATGAATTAATAGGTCACCCTTATGGGGAAAGTTTAATTGAATAATTTAAGGAAAATGTATCTCATTTTTACTATGCATCTTTAACTATACATTACTGATTATTTACTTGCAATAATTAATAATGTTATAATTTTAGTTATAACATGATTAATTAATAATGTAAATTAATAAGGTTATAACTTATAATTAGTAATATAATAATTAGTAATACAATAACTTTAAAAAATAAATCCCTTTTAAAATTATCCAACATTTTATCATTTTAGTTTATTACTTAATTATTTTAATCTTTTACTATATAGTGAGCATTTACTATAATTTTGATTGTATTATTACAAACAAATTATTGTTTTTAAAATATAAACAAAGGAATGACCAGAAATCTACAAAATTCTAAAAGCCACACAACCTCTTACCCCAAGCTGTGCAGATTTGAGGAGTCTATTGTATTTAGGAACTTTTTTTCCTTGCTCTGATAAATAAAACAGTAAAATTTCCTTTCCGCTATAATGAAAACTCACAAAAATATCATACACTGAATTTTATGAAATTCAAAGCATTATAACTCAGTGAACTTTTGTAGAAGAATAGAATTTTTCATTGTTTTACTTGTCATAACAAGAAGTATTTAAATTAAACTTATAAGACCCAAAGACCTTATAAATAAAATAATTTCAGATTTTGATATGTATGCATTCCCTTGTAAAATATTTGTCGTCACTCAAAGCTATATCTTATTTGAATGTTTTCATGTACTGAAATATCCTTTTATCATCACTCTTTTATGAAATAACTGCCATAACCTCTATTTTGAATCACCTAGTGTATACTACACTTTTACACATGAGATTTTATAAATAGTTACAAGAAAAACTTACATTTGAAAATGATAAAGAATCAAATTTGAATTGAATATTTTTAAACCTTTAATATTACAAGACATCCTTATCATATTTACTGACGTTGCAATTCAGAAAAGGTCTGTGAGTAAAGATGTCTGTACAACTGCCAATTTATTAAGCAACTTTCTCGAGTTAGAAAGTAATACCACCTGATAATAGTTTGTAAACAAATGCATATAAAAAAGTGTCTTCTTCAAAGATTTATGTTTTAGCAAACTGTACTCATTAAAATACATCAATTGATATGCACCTCGATTTTTACACAATAACCAACAAACACAATTAGAATGAGCATTAAGACAGATTTCCTAATTTTCCATAATCAAATCTATAGCTACAATTAGTGTGAAACAAAAAAGATATTAGCAACAATGGAATTTAGTGAAAATGTGGCTATCATAAAAGATTTTTCACCTAAAACACTTCAATGCACCAAATCACATTAGCTGAGATATGTCAATTGGCAGTGAGACCAATAATTAAAGATTTCTTACTGTTTTTAAAATATCTGCATTAGTAAATGTAATGCAACTGATTAAAAAAAAAATACATGGGAAGCATAAATGGCTAAGTGAGTTAAGTTATTTTTATCAAGAAAAATGAGATACATAAAAACAAAAACACAAAACATTTTGATTATCACAAAGAGTTTTTAATTTATCTTTAAGAATCTTATGATTTGACAAAGGATTAAAAAAATGAATTATGAATGAAAGTAACATTTTGATATTTATGGCATACATTTAACGGAGATCATGCTGACTGACAGTGGCAGCTAGTAATGAATAAATAAATAGATATTAAGTTAAAATTGATCGCATGCCAGAATTGGCTGCTACTAGAACAATGACATCTACTGGACAGTGATAACTAACTACAATTTCTTAAAAGGTTTCTTATGTTCAATTCTAACTTTTCATGAAAAATAGATTTTCAGATATAAAAATTTTAAATGTATTTTGTTAAAAACATGATTTTTATAAACAATAAATAATAAAAAATGTTTATTCAAAATTTGATTGATTCCCTATAATTTATGTAATGATGGGAGTACAATGAACTGTCCGATTGAATATCTGAGAATTTCTTGAAATTGTAGATTTTTTATAAAAAAATGCGCACAGAAAACCTACATAAATGAAACATACCCAAGATAATAATTTGAATGAGTGTCACTGGAATTTCATACTATATCTAAAATTATAATTCCTTACATTTTCAGTAACTCAAACCGTAGATTTATGGATAAAAAATTAATAAACTATAATTATTTTTCTCATGGGAGCACTTTTGGTAAATGTCAAACATTGCAGTATTTTTCCTTAAAACTGTCAAAATTAAAAAGAAATTTCTGCAAAATAATTTACTTAATAAATGAAATTGTTTTTATACATATTAAGCCAATTAAAATAACCAGTATTGCACTCATTTTTGTTTATTTTAAAATATGGGTGACCAAGAAAGTGGAATACTTTAAACTACAATTCTTTTATAAATAAGTTCCATTTCCACCAGTTTTGATAGATATGCAAAAAACTTCTGAAAACTTAATTTTGACCAGGTTCAATCACCATATCTAGGATTTAAGCAAAATAGTCAGAATGTAGTCCAACAAATAATTTTTGTATTCTTTTCAGCCTTTTTAGGTGCATTCGTAATTATGTAAGTATTGTACCTATAGTCGTTGTTCAAGCCGTCCGTCTGTCCACATATAACAATGCAAAAACTACCCAACTGAATCGTTTCATATTTAAAATATATAATTATGACATAATAATGCTTTTGTCGAGTCATTTTAAATTTTATGAAAATTGGATATATAATTCAATTACAGGGATAATCAAAAGTATCCTGTTACATTGCAATCAATGGAAAAAAAAAAGTTTCAAATGCATTTTAATGATGTTAAACTCTTATGAACATAATAAAATTCATATGCATCTATGAAATACATACTAAAATATACATTCTGCATAATCTGTGGTGCAAAGGATATTTTTTATTAATATACAGGGCCACACAAAAGTATTCTATTACATAATGGTAGAGTGGGAAACATTGTTTGAGATATGTTTTAATTATATTAAACTATTTCACATTCATGAAATTGATATAGGTTGCCGAGGTTTACTACAAGTTAATTCCTGTGTAATAGAAAGCATTTAGTATTTACAGGAACACACAAAAAATTTTGGATATTGTAGTGTATCTGAAGCACTGTATATTTTAAAAACTTCGTTATAGTACAAAAGCATCTCATTTGCTACATCTGATGGGCAATTTCTGACTTGTTAAATTTAGCTTCTAGTGTTGATCTTGTGTATGTGTTCCCATTGCTTGAAATATACTAGAGAAGATCAGAACTAGATTTTGGATAGTGAAATTATGAAAATATTATTCCAATACGAGAAATTATGATAAATATTGCTTTGGTTTATGAAATTATTAAAATATTTTACAATTTTATATATACAGTACAGAACCATTTATCCAGAATGGTTGGAATTGAATGTATTCTGGATAACTAATTGGACATTAAATCAACATCTATTTGATCAGATCCAAGGATTATATGTGTATATGACAGTGTTTTGATATTAAATTAATTATTAAGCAACTCAGAAAAAATAAAGTCCAAACAAGATCAGGCATTAATCAAACTTCAAAATAAGACAATTTATAGAAATATTTTGAGAACAAAAACAGCCATTTCTTCTGTATATAAAGATAAAAATGTTCAAATTAACTAAATATGTTTCCATTTCAAAACTTAGTTGTTGGAATCAAGTTATATATCATACACTCTTTGTAAATTTATTATTATTATTTAGATTCTTAAATGTATTTTAAAATTTATTTTTGTCCTGATCAAATATAAATTTGTCTATTTTTAAAAAAAGATTTTTGAATTGCATTCTGGTACATGGAAATTTTCCATTTCCAACCCTGTGTATATAAGAAACAATCATGACAGCAAGAACTAATAGATAATCTTAATATTAACTATAGTTAAAAGAAATACAAGTTTGATGTTCTTATCTGTGCATTTATCATATAAATAACAATAACAATCATAATATTAACTAGGACTTCCCTCAGAGGGATTAGTCTGAGCGATATTGCTGAGAATACACATTTAATAACTTGCGATAAGTAAAGAAAATGAGATGTTACCTTTAATTGGTCATTCATTGTGATAAAATATAATCATAAAAATAAGCATATCGAATCGTAGAACTACAAAATCTTGTTACATATACTATTTTTATAAAAGAAAAGCAAACCATGCATGGATATAAAATTGGAAATATGCAAAATGTTAAAAGTAATACAGAAAATAAAATACCAAATTTTCCTATATTGGAAATATAGCTCTTTGAAATGATGTCATGAGCATAAACAGAAGCTTCGCACCGATTTGAGAAACTATAAATAACATATACTATTATGTTTGAAGAGAAATGGAGTGTATTTTACATGGTGTGAAATCCGTCCGAATAGTTTATAATGTTGAATATCTGTTTTCCACGGATGCAATGAGGTTGTCGATAAGAGTTAAGGAATCCTTTTTCAAAAATTTGTCCTAAACGAGCACTTACATCTTATAAGTTACTGTGATGCCAAAGTTATAGTTTCTGACCCCAACAGTATCCTAGAAATTGCAATATTCTCAATAAATTGGGTTTAAAACTTTTTCTAGAAAAAAAAATGTTTAATATGTGAAATTAAATTGTCGAATGTTTTAGAAACCGTTCATAACGAGAATATTATATCTTAAAAGTTGCCACAAAAAAAAAAAAAAAAAAGATTTTAAATTTTTATTCATATCAACATCAAAGAATTCTCAATTTTAGAACTTTTTTTGCTCGTGAATTGATGGTGATTATTGTTCCTACGCAAAATATAGTATATTTTGCAGCAAAGATGGTTACCAACATTTTTTGCCCACATTATTTTTTAAATCGGCTAGGTACTCCCAATGCTAACGAAAAACACACAAACGTTAATGCTTTATAGCATAGAAATACAGAATCAAAAGCTATTTATCTCCTATTATATACACATAAACAGGGGTGGGGAAATACATCATTTTGCTCGCCAGTGGCGAGTGGATTTTCTCATAAGGCGAGTGCATTTTTAGTTTTTGAAAAACTGTAGGCAATAGGCACATTATCAGAAACACTTTTATAATCTAGATATTTTAACTTTCCAAATTATTACAGTGTAAGTATGGTACTAAGTTCTATCTAATATTAATCTTACCTTTGTTACATATATTTCTTAATATTATACAAAAAAGAATTATGAAAATGCATTGTAGTAATCGCGTGCGATTTTGTCATAACATCTTGCGGGCTAGCGAAATAAATCCTTGGCTGGTAAGAATTTGGAAAATTTCCCCACCCCTGCACATAAATTATCTAATTAGTGCTAGCAGATGAATTTTTAAATATACACAGATCAATATAATGCTTTATTTTTCTTTTATTAGTATTTCTTAGTATTCATTTTTCATTTATTTGTATTATTCAGTAAAAAACTCACTTTCTTAAGCTCGAATTACGTCAAACTTTTTATAAAAGCGCCCAAGTCCATATAACAGCGAAGTATTGTGAAGAGTATTAAATACAAGGTAGTAAGACACTTAGCCAAACGCAGGTAATAAATCGCCAAATATTGTCCTTTTCGCCTTCTCTCGAAATGCATTTTTTTTTCGTATATTTAAAAACCACGATTTTGAGTCATCTTATTTAAAATTCAAATAAATAAATGAGAGGAAGGAATAATAGCATAAGTCAAAACATTCATAAGTCAACATCAAGGAATTGTATCGTAGTTACACATGTGGAAGAAAGCTGCTTTCGGCCAAAAAACGTTGTCTTCACTAAATTTGAATCCGATTAAAAAAAATACTGTGATTAATTAAAATGTTATAGGCAGAGCTGCCAAGTCTCCGGCATTTTGGGTACCGGTATTTTATAACAGAAAATGTTTTATTAAATTGGAACATTCTGCGGATTAAAAAAATAACTTTTCCTATAAGAAAATTCTGCTATGCAATAAGCGAGGGTTTGGCATCTCTGTATAGGAATATTTCGTAATCTACTTTTTAACCTTAAAAAAAGCAACGACCATTTTTCGGGTACAAAAAGTATTGCTAATTGTTCCATTTTGCATACAAGGTATTGATTGTAATATTGATACATCTATGGTCATAAATTTCCAATAATTTTTCAAATCCCATTTATTTCATTAAAAATATAAATCTTTTATTCATTTAGTTTAAAATAAATGGATTTTTAACTAATTTCATAATACTTTTGAAATATCACTTTTCATTGAAATATTCATACTTAATCCATAACGTACATAATATATGACTCTGTTATTACATAAGTCACCTTTTTATTATCATAAAAATTATGTTTTTACTGATTTTTATGAACTCAATAGGAAAAATTTTGTGTTTTGAGCAATAGATGTCCGCATTTCCTATTATTTATTTATTTTAAAAAATTCTTTGTATTTAGAAGAATTTTTATTTAAATAGGAAATCCAGATGTCGCTGTTAATAAAAAATAAAGTTACAAAAAAGGGTACAAAACGAGTAGACACATACTATCAAGTATGGAAAAACGACGAATCCCAAAAAGACGTCGTATGAAATATCATCTTTTAAAGCAAAAAAAAAAAAAAAAAAAAAAAAAAAAACAAGGTCTGATTATCGAGTCTACTGATTACAAAATGTGCATTACATTAAAAAAAAATGCTGCAAATATTGATTATTTTTTCTTTTGTGCAGTTTTGGCTTCGAAAGGTGCGCTATGTTGCAAAAAGGTATAAGTGCCTATGATGAAAACACACCTGGTAAACTTTCATGCTCAGTTTTACAAATAAATATGGCACATATATGCCCTATATACACCGAGGTACCTAATTGGTGCCAAAATGGCGTTTAGTTGCCTAACATGCTGGTTATCATATAAACGTTATAATAAATTGTTTGTTCTAAAAATATTATCATTTATTGATTGTTATATCTTTTTTAATAACAGGAAATGTTTCATTTATTCCTTTTTTTTTCATTTTGAAATAAATAAATAACGTGTTGTTATAGCATGCTATATGCATCTGGTAATCAAAACGATGCTTTCGCCTAATTGGCATAAAAAATCTCGCCAAACCCGGTACTTATATCTCTAGTATATTATCTCAAGTATTTTATTTATGTATACTATAATTGTTTTTACATACCACTTACTTCTTCTGGTATATAGAGATAGGTAAGTGGCTCCTTTATGCAGTATAAATTGTATAAAACTTTAAAAAATAGCCCCGTTGCCCCTTGTTGGATCGAATTAAAAAAAAATCAATGTATAATTCCAGTATTGCTCCCAGGTATGCATACATACTCCATATTTCAATGTTGTATGCCAACAGGAAACGGATGAAAAATGGGGAAAAATGTCACATATGGAAAGGTAAATAATTGGCGTCAAATTACCAATTATTTTACCTGAGATGGTAACTCGGCTTTATTTATTTATTATTTGTTTATTTACTCATAAAATGTTTATTTACTTTCACTTCCTACTTTTAATTATATAAAATATTTCTTTTTATAGTTATTAATTATTATTATTATTTTATTTACTGTAAGTTCTTTTTGAAAATAGAAAATAATTTAAAAATGTGTATGTAAGCGTTATTTGAAAAGGGAGTTTTCGCCAAATGGGCTTTGAAAAAAACTGCGCCAAATCTGATGCGCTTGTGGTATCCGTGCCGAAAAATTAGTGACTAGAATTGACTTCCATACACAAACAAAATATAAGTTTAAAGAAAACATGCAATGAAAATAAATATAAAGGGAAAATGATGTCATAAAAGAAACTTTTTATTTAAAAACGTAATTGTTTCTAATTTTTACACGCGAAATATATAAAACATTCTTTTAGCGATCAAAAAGTGCTGTTAAGAGAGTATCACAAAATCTCAAAATCAAAGTTTTTATGACATTTTTTAATATAAAAAAATAACAGTTTTATTTTACTGCATGATTAAATTTTAAAATGTTTTATTGCATTCAATATTTCTGAGTGCGAAAATGATTACTATTTACTCCATGTACTGATTCGGTTATCTACGAAAATGTCCAGCCGATGAAAATCACGATCATCAAATTTCTGTGACGTATGCACATAAATTGTGCTTTTTTATCAGTTTTTTTAATATAACTTTTAAACTATTTGGAATTATTTTTTAAAAGTAGGTGCATTCACCAGATTACCTTCATAGGTACCTATTGGCACAAACAGAATCAAAATCCGACAAGTACTTTTTGAGATTTGCTTGACGAAAGAATTTTTTTGAATTTTAATATCATTACGTATCTCTGAGTATAAAGACTTCGCTTCGCTCAGACAATTAATAAATAAATTTTTAAAAAAATCATGGTTTTCAGTAACAAGAATTACTTTTTTTAAATGTTATAATAACATTTAATAAAACATTTAAAAACAAAATAATTTATATATTTCCCTTCATAAAATAAAACTAACATTTACCTCATTTGAACATTCGTGGGAGAAACAACATGGAGTGTTCTTGATAAGTGCTCAATTCTATGAAATAAAGGACAGTCATCCAATTCCTAGTAAAAATATAAGTAAGTAAGACACATTAAACTTAATTTGATCCTAATTCTTCCAAAAAATAATAATTTCCATATTGACAGTCTCTACAAACACTACCATAAAAAATTAACTATTCTTTTTTATATTTGCATAATATATCAACCTTTGTACCATTTATTTAAAATAGACTTTGTAATTAAATGTTCATAAACATTTTGCTCAAAAGAACCTTTTAAACCAGAAAGCTTGAAGATATATATATATATATTTATTTATTTTTATTTTATTATTATTATTATTATTATTATTTTTTTTCAAAATAACCTCTTAAATAAAGCAATTTACAATTAAATCTGAAGAAAAGATACTTTCAAATTGGTTTTCAATTTGCATAAATACAAAATTAAACAGAAGCAAAATTTTTATGTTGTACTTTTTAGCATACAGCACATGACTTTCTTCTTACTAAGATAAAATACAGTATGACATTGTTTTTATATTTTTCAAGTGTGATAACAGAAAAAGTGTAAATTAAAGGAAATTAAAGTATGTTTTAACAGCAGAGAGCCAAACTTCTACAGTGTTTTATAACAGACACTTTCACCTAGTTTATGATAACAAATTCTGCATTTAAATGAAGCAAAAATTTCTACACAAAAATACTGGTGGAAATTTGTTCCTGTAGTAATCTGGTTTTATTTACACATTTCAAGAAAGGTTAAAAAAAAAAAAAAAAAAAAAAAAAAAAAAAAAAAAAAAAAAAAGGAGAAAATGTGAAGTCCAGGAATATAACAGTGGGGTTATAATGTAATTTTTAATTACTAGTTTAATTATATTTATATTGGCTCTTTTCTTCAGCAAATAAGTCTGAACTAATTAAAGCTAAGAAAACCTAATTTCTGTTTAGCAAAAATTTTATTTGTGAAAATATATTGCAATTGTATCTATTGAGTATTTTTCTTAATAATACAGGTATATATAATAATCGGTAATACATTTATAACACAAGTTTTGTTACATACTTTTAACATTTAAAATAATGAACTAAAAAATCAGTAAAAAATCATTTCAGGTATATAACAGGAATTTGTAAAAAATAAACCAACAGATTTTTATAGTGACAAAAAAAAAAAAAAAATAAATAAATAAAAAATATAGGTAAAATATAAGTGCAGTAAAATTTAATTCATTCATTTATTTTAACTGAAAGAATCTTAAAACAAAAACAAAGTTTTGTTGCAGTATATTTATAAATAAGAATTTAAAAGATAGATAAAAGAGACAACATATTTCAAGCATACTTACTTCAAGAGCAACATTCAACATTCCAAGAATTCTTTTAGAAGTGTTGTATGATTCTGGCTGTGTTTTAACACTTTCCAGTGTTTTTTGTACAAATTCTTGGTCATGCAAATTAGCAGACCATATAGGGCCACACATCTAAAACAAATAGTCAAAAAGGAAATTCAAAAAGAAAAATAAATGGTTTACTAATAAAATTTAAATCACTATTAAGAAAAACAATTTTTTATCAATGTATCAAAAAAGAAAGGGGGGGGGGGGGAAAGAAGAAGAAGAAAGTGCATGAAAAAGAGAAAGAAAAAATGTAAATTTAATATCACATTTGAAAAATAAAAATCCATTAAATGTCCTTTGAAAAAATTACAGTTGAAAATAACTGTCATAACTCAAGAATTAACTTTGAGTAATTTTTTCATTTGTTTAAAACAAGGGAATTCAAAGTATAACCCACAATAGCAAGCGGGCTAAGACATGCACCTAACGCATACAAAGAATATAATAATCAAAAAACTAGAAAATAATAATTTAATGTTTGTTTTTTCACAGAGAAAGAGAAATTGGAAATCATTTTATTTGTTTTCTTGCAAAAAATTTTCACATTAACCAGATGATGTAAAAATGTGATTTTTATTATTATTACTACCATATTTGGGAAAATATAAGTAACATAAAAACTGTAAAGTGAAAATCTTGTATCCAAAAGTTGCTCAGTGAAACAAGTAGAATTAGACCATTGGCGCTAAAAAATTGTTTGAAAAGAGCATTCTAAAGTTTCAAAAATCTGTCAGTAAATACTTAAAAAAAGTAATTTTTGTTTTATAATATTAAAAGCTTGATTTTTAATATACTGGTGATTATACTGTATTACTCAACAAATATATTTTCATACATTAAACAATTTAATGTGCAGATCTTTAGATATTTAAATGCATGGTAATTGAAATTTTTGATGATTTAATCACGTTTTTAAAAAACATTATACGTTATATAAAAAGAAGTGGTAACTCATGTCCCACTTTGATGGTGGAATACCTATGGGATAAAGAAAAAAATATCTTCAACATTGCAACATAACAAACTCAAGGATTTAATTAAAAGATGCAAGATGTCATATGTAAAGAAAAAACGTAACACAAAGAGTGTGGAGAAGAGAAATCACATGATGATTATGGAGAGATCTTATGAAGTGTGAATTAAAAAAAAAGAAAGCCAAAGAAATGCTCCGATCTATGTGTTTTATCTCTACATGAAGGTTAAAGATAAAGATCCGCTAACTGCCAAAAAAAGGATTTGAGTAAGAATTCCAGGTGGATACCAGTATTTATGCTTATGAATGTGTTATATTATTATTGTGAATGAATTGCCATGATCTACATATAGGTAACTAGCTGATCCACCCGGCGTTGCTTGGGACAATAGATGTTTTCAAGCAAATTGTGAATAGTTAAAATCTTCATTCATACTGAAATAGAAAAAAAAAAAAAAATTTATCTGAAGAATATTTTAAATTTTATTAGAGTGAACACATGTATGTGTTTTTGTTACAAAAATCATGTTTGGATAGATAAAGAAATATAGTCATTGATTTTAGTTGTTTTGAATCACAAAAATAATGCAATAATTGAAAAAGAAAATTTTAATTTTTTTATTATATGAGGCCGACTTCATGCAAAATTTTCTGAGCATGCGTGCAACGTGCATTGCACATCTGAACAAACTCTACACTGTTAAAAATTTTAAACTTTTGCTTCATTGCAACTCCATCGCTTTTATCAAAAACGATTATTTCACTGTATTATGAAATATTCTCATTGTTCAGAATAGAGGTATTCCATAAAAACAGTGGAGTGACAATGCAGCAAACATTTCAAACTTTTAACAGTGTAGAAAAATATAAAAGGAGCAATTTCCTAATTTACTACTTTTTTTTAATGGTGACATGGATGAATTTTGAAGATCGATTGTAAATCAATCAGGAAAAACAAAATCATCAAAACAGAAAAAATTAATAAATGCATGTGCAATTTGTTGCTGGCATTCAGCCATGAAATGCACTCGTTAAATCCCATATTTGTCATCTGATCTCATTGGCTGGCTGCTTCGTTGCTGCGGATTGGTGGCAAGTTGCAAATAGCCTCTAACTTGGCTGCTTTGTTGTCGTGGATTGATAGAATGCTGCAAATATCTTCTTATCCAGTAAGTTTTAATTTTTTTTAAATCTAAATTAAAATTTAACAATCCAGCTGCAAAGTGCACTTTCTGGTGTTAGAATTCATACATGGCAAAAATTTTAGAGACCTGGGTGTTATAATTTCAGCATTATCCGTTTTATGTATATAGATATAGATCTACATGTTGGCCATGATTAAGATATAGAGTGTTAATGACTTTAGTGTGTCTGGCTATTTGGCCGAGCTCTAACACGTAAATATACTCAGATTGCTATGTAATTTTTATATGTTGATGAGGTTTACTATATCATGTTTAGAGATGTAAATTTTCCGGAAAAATATAAGTGGCAGAAAAAAACCGGTTTTTTACCAGTTTTTTTCGAAAAAAAAAACAGAAAAATTGGAAAAATTGACTTTTTATGACTGTTTCTCCCAAATAAATTATATTTTCTTAGAGAATATTAAATAATAAACATTTTTTCTCATTTATATGTATTAAATGAAAATTATTTTCACTTTATATTACAAAATAAAAAGAAAGTAGCAAAGCCTGCTTTTAAAAGTTTAGTTTTTTTTTCAACAGCCTAAGAATTTTTATTAAATGCTATTGTTTGTTATATCATATCTCTGTTGAAATGATTTTTCAGTTACATGTTTAACTACCAATTGACCTAATGTAAAAACCTGAGCCAATATGCCTGCAGTTTGGAATGAAATAAATTATGCATTCCATTTACATAAGTATAGTTTTTAAGTAAATGATACTAGTTTAAAGAAATTATTGCAGTTTTGTCTTTATTATGAATATCAGTATCCAAAAATTCCATCGTTTGTTTAAAAAATGTATATTTTTATATTATTACTTTTTTTTCTTAGAATTATAATTTTATTTCCTTTATAAAATATCTTTAGTCTTTCCAATCTCAACTCAAAAAAGTTTTGATTTAGTTTTATAATCTAAATTCAAACAAAACTAAGTTTTACTTTGGCTTACTCAGGTCTGCAACTAAAAAATAGCATAGGATTTATTGACTGTTTGAAATCTGGTATTCTATTCTTGAATAAGAAACCATATTCAATAATGTTTCCACATGGTAATTATATATTTCTAAGAGTGGAACTCAAAAGTTATGAAAACAGAACACTACAAATAGAAAATGCTCACTATTTGAGGAATTAATACAAAAGCAGTTACATACAGAGATAAACTTCTACTGTGCTTTAGAAAACTACAAAAATTCAAAGTTTAATCAAGAGGGAAAGTATAATTTGGAACATAGTTACTTGGAATAAAATATGGGGCCTTTTTTTTTCATTGCAGTTCTACTTTTCTAATGTAAACTGCCCATGTTTTTGCAACATTACTGTACATTATGGAGGTAAAATGGAGGTCAATTTTAGAAAATTGAGAAAACATTCAATTAATCAGCTATAACGAAATCTTGAAAAATGCAGCATAGTAGTGCCACCTACAGGACACTATTTACACCAAAAACTAAACAACATTAATATATATCAGAAATTGTCTAAAGCTGTAGTTTGATTTTAAAAGAAAAATCGTTTTTGAGGTAAAGCTACTGCGATAATCTATAATAATGCAGCATAGCAGCTTCATCTGTTGAGCAATTTACACCAAAAAGTAATGAGCACGAAGTTATGTCAAAGATTAACTTAATCTGAAATTTTATAAAAATAAATACATTAGTTTGAGATAGAACTATTGTGGAAATTACGAATAATGCAGCATAGTAGCGCCATCGGTTTGGCGATATACACTAATAACTAAACATCTCGAGTTTATATCAAGGTGTAACTGAATCTAAAGTTTTGTGAAATTATGTGCATCAGTTCTTGAGATAGAGTGCCCATAAAATTTGTCACATACAGAGTGGCAGATATTTTCCGAAAACCATCAAAACGTGTTCAGGACCTTCTAAAACGTTTAAATACACCAAAAACTGGAAGTCAAATTTTTCACGAATTCAATACTTACTTCTTGAAAAGGTAGATTAAAGTAATAAATGCATACTTCAAAATTTTATGTTGAATTTTTAATTTTATCATTTCCATTAATCGGCATATTATTGCAATAATTTTACATGTGAATTAATTTTTAAAAAGAGAAGTTGCATTTAATTACATATCTAGATTTTTTTCATGTAATCAAGTTTTTGTGAAATTGTGAACTTTTTGTATATACTTGTACAAAATATATTCAGAATTTTTGAATAAGAAATTATTACTATATTTAGGTTCCTATCTAGAAATTTTTAATAAGGTTATTTACATACATACATGCAACTTAATCAGATTCAGCTGCTGTATGATATGAGATTTTTTTTTTTCCTTCAATCACTGCACTTGCGAAAGATTCAATTTGTTGATTAAACTTTTTCTGAAATGTCTATTTTCAAGAGAAATTTTGCAAAGGGTCTTGTGTTTCAAACAAGAAAAAAAATGTGAAGGATTCTTTCAAGTCTTCTCAAACAGATTTCTGCTCAGAGATCAGATTACCCACATTTAAATTTTCATGTGAGACACTCAACATAAAAATAAATAAAATAAAAAGTATGAGAATGTAGCTATTACAAAATTTTCACTATATTATTTCATAAATGAAATTTCAATTTTTCCAGTTCGAAAAAATTGAAAAATAAGCCTTTGGAAAAAAACCGGGTTTTTTCCCAATTTTTCCGACCATTCCCATCTCTAATCATGATTGCTGCTGAAAACGAAGTGTGTAGCATTTCTGCTTTGTTTACAGAGAAAATCAAAAGTTATCTGTTATACTACAGTCAATGGAGTAAAATCATTTTAGATGCATTCTAATGATCTAAGATCATTTCAAGCATAATGAAATTAATATGCATTTATGAAGTGCATTAAAACATGCATTCTGTACAATATAAGGAGCAAAGCATTTATTATTTATTTACATGGCTTCAAAAAAAAAAAAAAAAAAAAAAAAAAAAAAAAAAAATCCATATAAATAATATTTTATGAGATTTATTACAACATACTTGTTGTAGAATGTGATGTGCGTAGCACTTATTATTCATTTACAGGGACACATAAAATATTTCTTTGTTTTATTGAAGTATCCAAAATTATGTCTATTAGTGATAATTGCTGGAAGTACATTTTCAGTTATGATTTGCATTTTTAAGTTTAAATAATTTTTTGCACACTATGTGGAGTGAATAAATGCAATAGATCATATACAGAGCTACACAAAAGAATTCATATGAATTATTGAGTATGAGTATGAATTGTTTAAATGTGGTTATTAATTGAGTTATTATTTTCTACTGAACTATATTTAGTATAATAAGATATGTTTGTAGAATTTAAGTAAAATCATATGCAGGGTCATGGAAAGAATTGCATACATGCCCTATCTACCTATGGATGATATTTTCTAGAACTGTCATTTTGGTAGCTTATAAGTCTGTTATGAGCTTAATATGTAACATGCAAATAAATATATAGGTAATAAACAGGGCTGTATGAAAAAATTCAAGTATTATCTGTAGAAATTGTTAAAGATTATGTATTATGTATTTGCTTATTAATCTAAATTTCAGCATACTATGTAGCTTATATATAAATCAATAGGACAAGTACAAAATTGCATGAAAGAACTGGAGTTTTTTTTCCAGTTATTGATGGCAAGTGGTGAATGGTTTTCAAATGTGTTATTTGCTAAAATATTCTGGAAGTGTTGGAAAGTGATCACAAGACGCATTATTTTTTTTTCCTGGTGAATAAAACATTGAAATTTTCATTACAGTCTATGCTTAAATGACTTCTTTGATTAATTAAATATCTATGTCATGATTTCAATAGTTTCATAGAAAATATTTTACAAAATAAAAGATATGTTAAATTTTAAAACATATTTTAACCAACAATCAGAATAACCTCCTCCAGTCCTTAGAAAAAAATTATTAAATGAATAGTTGATGTAATTGAAGTTATATATGAGGACCCCAGAAGCTAAGGGGTATAAGTGACAAAATTGAAAAAATTGAGTTAAGTGCACAGGTTATCTGGAAATATGCTTTTTTCATTTCAGGTAAAGAAATATAGGTCATTTTCTTATTATTTGGGGAATTATAGAGATAAACCACTTTTTTCAAAAAACAAACAATATTGATTAATTATACATTTAAAGAAAATTGTACTCTATATTTTTAACAGTTATTGAAATGAGAGTTCAAAGATTAGAATGCAACAAGCAGATGTTTCCTATTTCAATTTAGTTAATTGTTATTGATGTTCCAATTTAACATCAATTATCTTTAAACTCAATTTACTCCAAATCGACATTTTGTCACTTTCACCCCTTGACTTCTGAGGTCGTCATATATATTTGTTTTCTTATGAATTACATAAGAATTACAATGATCATTTTTGTACAGAAGAGTATGTAATAGTCTTTTTAAAAAAAATTATAATGTAAAAAAAGATAATTTAAAAAAATCCACTTTTTTTTTTTTTTTTTTTTTTTTTTTTGAAATTAAGTTGGGGGAGTCTGATTTCATTGTTTTTTACATAGACCACGAAGCAATAAAATTAAATAAGCTGGTGTAGTCAAGTAGTTTTCATGCAAAACAGGCTGAACAAACAAGCAGAATGTATTATTTGCTAAAATATTCTGTAAGTGTTGGAAAGTGTTCACAAGACACATTTTTTTCTTTCCTGGTGAATAAAATATTGTAATTTTTTGCACCCAAATCTTAGAATTTTTTTTTTTCACCTTTTTCTGAAAACTCAAAATTAGACAAGTTGGAAATTGCACGTGAATGTAGCAAATGAGGTGCGTTTGTACGATAACGAAGTTTTAAAAATATTCAGATCTTGCTGATATAGTAGAGCGTACTTCGGATACAGTATAGTAGTCGAAATCTTTGTGTTTCTGTAAATATGCAGGAAGTAATTTTTATTACACCTCAGCAACATATATCTTATTCATAAAATGTGAAATAGTTGAATATAATTAAAACACACCCCAAACAATGTTTCCCCGTATAGCATTATGTAGTGGGATACTTTTGTGTGGCCCTGTAATTTAATAATAAAAATTATTTGCATCACAGATTGTATGGAATGCATATTTTAGTATATATTTCATAGATTCATGCCAATTCTATTATCTTCGAATGAGTGTAACATCATTAAAATGCATTCAAAACTTTTTCCCCATTGACCGTAATGTAATGGAACACTTTTGATTGTCTCTGTAAATGATCTATGCATCCGACTTTCATAACATTTGAAGTGACTCGACAAAATTACGTAATAATTATATGTTTTAAATTTCAAACGATTAAAATGCATTTGAAACTTTTTTCCCCATTGACCATAATGTAACGGAATCCTTTTGATTGCCCCTGTAATTGATCTATGCATTAGATTTTCATAACATTTGAAATGACTCGACAAAATTATGCAATAATTATATGTTTTAAATTTCAAGTGATTAAAATGCATTTTTAACTTTTTTTCCCATTGACCGTAATGTAACAGAATCCTTTTGATTGTCCCTGTAACTGATCTATCCATCCGATTTTCATAAAATTTGAAATGACTTGACAAAATTATGTTATAATTATGTACTTTAAATTTCAAACAATTCGGTTGGGTAGTTTTTGCATTGTTATATGCAGACAGACAGATGGATGGACAGACTGAGCGACAACAAATGGTGCTACGTATTTACATAATTATGAACGCACCTAAAAACCAGTTAATTTTATTCAAATAATCAAAGATTAAATATGTCAGACCTGATTATAGACAATTCAATCCAAGTTTTTGTCAATACTGAATTTGAATGAGAATTTTGCCAAATAAGTCAGCTGTAGCCAAGTTGAGTTCATTTATGGCGATTTATTTTGGTTCGGCAAATTTGGCAATTTTTTGCCAAGTATTGCCAAACTTGATAATAATTGATGCTGACTGATATGATTATACAGTTTTAACCACATGAGAGTAGCAAAAATGGTTACAACAATTAAAATAGATTTGAGAGAAACTATGTTCTTTAAAGCTAACAAATAAAACCTGATTACTGAAAAACCAGAAACGTGGAATTTCAAATTGCTAATCTCAGTATTTTTTTAAGGTAAAGGCAAAACAAAAAATGCTTTAGAATCTTTGTATCTAGACCCAAAATTTTAAGGTAAAAATTTTTATTTCTATTTTTTTCCATGTATATATATTTTATTATTAGGATGAGCGAAGCGAATCCTCTACTAGGCCACTCAAATTACATTTTGTCGTACGCTTTATAAAAAAACTATTCAATATTTTAACTTCAAATTAAACACAAAAATAAATTATGATCTGTAGATTTGCACAATATAATTTTTTTTTTACAGTAAAACATTAAAAAAATAATTATTTTAATTAATTTATTTTACATGCATTTCCAATACGGACGCATTTTAGCAAATAAAAATGAAACATGTTTATTTTCAGAAAAAAATATATAAATCATGGAGTAAATAATTATAGATAGAATCATGATTAATAAATAAAATATGTTCTCATTATTCCGCAAAATCGTTTGCACAGATGACACTTAAACATCTTAAAAGAATTGTATTATGTATTTTTTTTTTTTTTTTTTTTTTTGTAAAGTGGCAACAAAAGAATTGTAAACAAATAAAATTAATTGTTTAATTTGTTATATAAATGAAAAATGTACTAAAGCAAAAGCTTTTGCTAGTTATTATTATTATTTAATCTTTAAGAGGCTGCCACATTGAAACAAGAAAATGGATGAAGCTGACCGATAAACTTGGTAGAGACTCTGGTAAATCCTGCACACATGTTCAGCCACATCCAAATCAATTAATAAATCTGAATAACATTGCATGACAATACATACAGTAAAATCTCCACAACTATACTCTGAATAGCAATAGTGTACAGCTCTTTAAACACCAAAACTTACATATTTATATGTTTTTAACTCTGAAAAGTAGACATCTCTGAACAGCAGACAAATTTGTTGCTCGAGGTGTTTATTATTCAGAATAGTCTATGTAGATAATAAATCAACATTTGAATGGAGAAAATTATACTGTTAATTTTAACAAATTGCTTCTCTCCAAATAACCATAATAGATAGCTTCTTAATTTCTGTAATGGAAACTACTTAAAAGAATTGCTTAACTCTGGTGACTGCAAAAGGTACCTCCTTACTTTTTGAAACATAAGTTATCTAAAACATTGTCAAATTCACATACATCAACATAAAAACAAATGCAACTTATGAAAACTATATTCTGCAATACATATATATTAAATTCATACTTTTTAACATACATATATGCAGTGGCACAGAAAAATATTTCCAAAATATATTTTTAAAAACACATACTCGGTGATGTCCTCCACAAATATTGCAAGTCATACCAACAGGAGGTCCACTGCTAGGGGCATATTTATTTCTATAAATAAAAAATAAATAAAATACAATAAAAAAATTACTTTGATTTTTTATACCAAAAAGCAAATAAACTGATTATTTAATTCAATCACTGAATTAAATTAAAAGTTAAAATTCTAAACAACATAAAATTTACATGCATAACAAACTGTAAAAAATAAAAGTAAAGCAAATATGACTTCTTTAGCATTATAGCAAGCTTTAAATAATAGTTTTTTGACTATAAACAAACAAAAGATAAGAAAGTTATTTTAAAGTTCTTGAGGATTTACATTTGTGCATACTACTGCAATATTCAAATGATCAGTATTTCAATGTTGCTCTGTATTTGAGGTAGTTTTTAGAATAATAGAATATGGCAGAATTTTGAAAATCATTTTCTAAACTATAAGTACTGGATGAAATAATATATTTAAAAAAAAAAAAAAAAAAAAAAAATGTTTCAGTTTACAAAGAATACATACAGAATTATAATTGCAACACAATAAACTTTAAAGTAATGAATATTGAAAAGGAAAAAAAATATGAAGGTTGATAAATTATAAATTGGAATTTTATTATAATGAATGTTAGGAGAGTAGTAATGGAATAATGCATACAGATGAAATTGAATGACACACGTCTATCCCAGTATTGATTTGGCAACTTTAATTGATTTTTCAGCCAATATCTGGAACTACTTTCTTTTATTACACAATACACTAACATAAAATTTGTTGTGAAAGAAAGTTTAAAAAGTTTTCTCAAGCCAGACTTCTGAAATTTTAAGAAAATCAAAGTTTACATTTGACAAAAAAAATACTTGTGCGAGGGAGAGATGCAACTTGAAATGCTCAGCTGAATCCATGTCCAGCACCCTTGGGATGCAAATTTAGTCATTATGATCAGTGTGATTGACAACTGTCATTTGTATTATGACATATAAATCAAACTGCCATATTATATAATAAAATACAGCTTTGTTTCAGTTTTCTGCACAAAGTTTATTGCTAAATTTATCATAAACACACATAAATTTTGAAAAAAAAAAAAAATTCTAATATTTGAATTGATGAAAGTCAGCTATGTATCGTTTTTTCCATTGGTACTTACACATGAGAATTACGCATTCAAAACTCGTCAAATCTAAAATTATAAAAATTGAGCTTTCTCCACCAATCTATTCTATTGGTAAACCTGCACTAAAACACTCTAAAATCTGTAAAAATACTTTTATCCTATATTTCTGCGTTTTTAAAATATTAGTTTAGTTTCAAAACTCACTTTATCCACTAGGGAGTTTGCAACAAAACTAGCTTTATCCCTTGTTATGTATAATGAACAATAATTCAATTCTTACCTTTTGTGGGGGAAAGAAATATAATAGAAAAAGAAAGTTGAACACATGTCTTATTACACAAGAGACGATAAAAAATGTTAATTCAAAATGGAGTATCATTTGCCAGATTTTTTATTGTCAGAAAGTGTTAAAATATTCAATTTTTATTCTCAGGCATAAATCTAAAACTTTTCTGGTCCTCTCAATGTGCATTCACAATAAAATGAACCTGGAATGTTCAACTCTCTCAATGCAGAATGTATGACACTTCCACCAAGCTTTTTATTTATGAAAACACAAAACTGCATAAAATAACTTTATTTTAAAGCTTATATCAGAACACTTTCTTCAAAAAAAGTGCTCAGGTATGTTTGTTTTTTTTCCCTATGAAACAAAAAAAAATTATGTTCCATAAAACATTGTCAACTTGAAGATTTTTATTTACTTATTTTTTGGACATCTTCAAATTTCTGGAAATGTATTTCAATAGATTCTTGTAATATCAAATTTAGAGTTCAAATACTGTGCTAAAGGAATCTAAAATCCGGACTTTCTCATTAAAAAGAAGAATGAGGGGGATTCCCATGAAGCAAGAGAAACTTAAGGATGTCCATACATTGTTAGAATTTATTATGGTGAAAACTGGTAACAAAGGATGGTACTCTCTTTTTATAAAAATATCATTTCTAAGGAACCAGAACAAGTACAGATGATCGAGGAGGATCATGGTGACATTCCAGAAAGAAAACTCTATAAGTTAATTGACCAAAAAACTATCACCAAATTATAAGATTAAATGCCAATAATGGTTGACAGTGAATGTCACATTTAATATATTAGACACAAAATACATGTTTGAAAGTCATAAAGTGATTTTTATTTCGATTTTTTATTTGTATTTTTATTAATGTTTTACTAATTTATTTGGTCTTTTGTTATTTAAAATAAAAATTATGTCAATATGCAAAATTTGGCTATTAGTTTGGTGATTTGTATAATTTGGTGAAATTGATTGACAGGATACCTAAATAGTACTGTTAATTGTTTATTTTATTTTATATATTTTTTGTATATTTTGTAAGTAAATTACATCATACATAGATATATATACACATAATATTCTATGTTATATAAATTATATTACATTCTTAAAAAGTAATACTAAATTTTAATCATACTTATTACTGTCATAAGTAATACTTTTGAATTGAAAATATTACTATACGATGACCAAAAATAGAAACTATTAATTTCTTTCAGCAGGTATGATGAACGATGAATTTTTTTTAAGAAATTGATATCAAAACATTGGTATCCATAGATTGGCAACAAAACTCTTCTTATCCATAAATTAGCAACAAAACTCTTTTTATCTGAAACTTTTTTCAAATTAATTAATTAAACTAATTAAAGTAGATTTTCCAACTTAATACAATAGTATCATAGAGCAACTAATTATAAGCATAAAAAAATTGGAGGTATTCAAAGCATGTGGTTGTATTTAGAGGTGTTTTTGTGATTTCTCAAAATATGATTTTTTTGGATAAGACAAGTTCTGAAATGCACGTCCTCACAAATTAGTTAAGGGACCTAATTTATAATTAATTTTTAAGTTCGTAGCATGTAATTATATTTAAATTATTACAATATAGAAATATGATACATATCAATTATAAACTATAAGATGATATTTATTAATTATTATACAGAGGCTAAAAAAATTCTTAAATTTTTACCCTTTCACCCAATAAAAAACAGTATTTACCCCTATTCCTCACATCATGGCAAAAAGTACATTTTACTGATAAAAAACCAATGCTTCCCGAGGCTTTTGTGCGCAGTTCCCTTGAGAACAAGCCTACTTTCTTCCCTAATAATAGTGTAAAAAAGAAATAACTCACTGGGAAAAATGTGTCTTAAAATCATAAGATTATGTGAAAAGATAATATTACACTACTAATTTTGTATCTTACTTAAATAAGAAAGATTTGAAGAAAAAAAATCCTGTTTACATTTGATACTTTGGAACACAGTTAAAATTATCTTTGATATTTTGTCATACGCAAAGATAAACCCAAGGGAAACATCATGTGGGCTATAATCTTCCTATAACAAATAAAAATTTAATAGAATACATTTTACATCTATAAATGCACACAAATATGCAAAAATTATTTCATTAAAAGATGTGCTCACTCTCTCTTCATCTGGAACTCGATCCACCTCTAACCAAAGCAATGTATGTGAACATGAACAGAAGCACAAACTTATTAACACAGTTATTAATACAGCTTATAACACAGTTAGCATGAGAAATTTATAATGAAAGATAACAAAACATAACACAATAGCTTTCAGTATGAACAATTCAGAAACATAAGACTTACCCGCCTTTATCTGTTGTAATTTTATTTCCAAGTGATTGCAGGTAAAAGGATCCACAACCAGAGCACACATAAACCATTGACAATTTGCTAAAAATTAGATCACATTAATGAAAATGATTTCATTTGACACATTTTAAAGAAATCAATTCATATAAGATAAGTGTACATTCACATTACCAGTATCACAACAGTAAGCTTGAGATAACTGTCCATTAAAAAAAAAAAAGTTAAAAGAGAGAAAAAGAAATTTTAAAACTCTCAAAAAATAGTTTTCTAAGCCATTTTGAAAAAATTAAACATTTTAAGTGTGAAAGAAGAGTTTTATAATCATTCTTTTAATTTCATTTTCAGTAATGCATAAAAATCTGATACATTAAAAGCCAGAAATTACTACAATTGATTTTAGGATTAACAAGACATTTATACTGTTGAAATTTAATGATGAATTTGGATTCTCAATCAAAAATAATTGGATATGGGTTTCACCATTTTTTGATTGAAACCTCCCTCAATTTCTAAGATGGTCAACCTTTTCTGATCCATACACAATTTGGTTTGGTGTGTTTCACATTTGTGCTGTTGAAGTTAGATAATAAATTCTGATTTTCCATCAAATCTAAGAGGTCAAATGTTTCATCATTTTTTTAACTGAATTTCCAAATGAACATGTGGAATAGTTTGATACAAATTCATTTATTTATGCCTTTGATAGACAGCATGCATATTCACTTTAAGCAACAAAGTTTATAGCATTCCTCACTTTTGTCACAAATCTGAAGTGGTGAATTCCAGGAAATTTACCATATTTAAAAATTTCAATATTAGTAAGAAGTTTTACTAATAGATGCTTAATAAACTTTTACAATTTATTTCAAAATTATTCAGATAGTAGTGCTGTCAAAGTTTGATGATGAATTTTAATTTTTTATTTTTTAAAAAAGGGGTCAGGAGTCAGAGTTGGCTTTTTACCAGGACATGGTAAAAACTAACGATGTACAATAAATTTTTAGCCCTTAAAATTTATTTTAATACTGTTGATAAAAATTCTATTTTCATGTAATTAGTGTATTTATATATGTACACATATATAATGAAAAGGGAAATAAAGAATTAGAAGTGTGAAAGAAGAGAGAATTAGTTCTCTAAAACTGCAGATACACTTTAATCATAGAGATTTTTCATATTTTCTATAATTTTCCAAATCTATACAACAGATGGCAACTGTTTCACAAAGCAAATTTACATTTCAATTGTACTCCCTTCCTATTGTACTCATTTCCAAAGAATTTCTTTAAACAAAAAAGCAAAATTTGGTGAAGGGCATTAAACAGTGGCATAGCTAAGATAGGTGGCACTCGGGGCAGATGTAAATGGTGTCACCCCCAGCCATCATGGTGTCATCCCCCCCTTCCGATCCTCGTATTTTTTTCCAATCACAATTCCATGTTATAACAAATGACCCTACCATTTCTCATTTACCATTTGACGTCCTGCATAAAAAAAAAAAAAAAAAAAAAAAAAAAAAAAAGGAATAATTTATTACTTAACCCATAGTTTGCATAAGTCAATGCGGTGTCCATAATGTAGAAGAAAATTCGTTCTTTTAAGAATAGGTTTTCGAACAGGACATGGTGCATGTCTTATTTTGATACATTATTCTGCATAAAACTTCACATTCTCAAATAAAAGAAAATTAACTCTATTGCGTTGTACGCTAAAAATTTCCTTTCATTTCAGAATTCCTTTCCAAAAATATATAAGATTATATTTTTTATTTGCAAATAAAGATTGAGTGTCACCCCTTAGAGTGTGACACTCTGAGCAGAACGGCCCCCCCTCCCCCCCCCCCCCCCCACACACACTAGCTACGCCACTGGCATTAAATAATATTGAAATAAATCCTGAATTTCTACATTAAGTGGTAAATCTTCACTCCATTCCTTCCCATATAGCAAATTTTTTCAAACTTTTCATATATGCATAGTAAATTAAGAAATAGACAGTGTACAGAAAGTTGGAAAGCTTGTATTTTGTTAAAGTATACTAAGAGGCTATGAGGACATAGATTGGTAAAATGTACTAATGTTTGCACAAATAACATTATGCGAAAATTAAAATTTGTAAGTGTTTGTTTTTTATCAAAGTGATTAGGATTTTTAAGAGTGGAAAATAGTTACTTATAAATCTTTGTTTTCATTTAGTTTAAATAAAAATTTGTAAACTAATATCCATTAAGATAAATATAATGAATATTGTTATGTACTATTTCATAATAGTTATGATAATTTTTAGGCTTCAAGTTTTGATTAAAATTCTGCTTGAACCACAGAAACTCCTTTAATTCTTACTTTTTGTTGTTTTCTTTATATGTCAGCTCTTTGCAAATCACTGAGTTACCTGCATGCAAAGCATCTTCTGCTGCATGAATACCTGATGTACAACTCAGTCATCCAAAGCAAACATTTTTTATTCTTTAAATTTAGCATAAATATAAAAGTATGGACTATATATAATGTATGCCAATGTACATTCATACAGTACATGCCATTAACAACATAACATTATGTTAGTGTTTTCATTAATTTCATGCACATTTAGATTGTAAAAGAAGCCAGTATAGGGCAAAATTGGGAAATTTCTTTAGCGGCCACTGGCCAGTCAGACTAATTTTTCAAGTGGCCACTATGTTTAAACTAGTGGCCACTTTTTTATTTAAAAATACTAAACAGTTAAAATTTCTATAAATATTAATGTAAGACTTAATAGGACAAATAAATATGTTAATATGAATATATTGGAACCTAAAAAAGTAGAATTGTTGATGAAATGTAAGTAAATTATACTCTCAAATTTCAAAAATATGCATTAAAATATTTAATTGCTATAAAGGACGTCAAATACTAATAAAAACATTAAAAGATCTTAATCATTTTAAGGACATTACTAATAATAAAAACATACTAATAAAATACTAATAAAAAACTAATATAAATAACATAATATATATGTTGCAGCCAATACTCGAAATTGGCCAATTCTAGAACTGGCCGGCCAATTCTTGAATTGGTCAGCAACGTTAAAAAATGACTGGCCAATTCTAGAATTGGCCAGCCAATTCGCGAACTGGCCAGATGCAATTGGACAATTCCCGAACTGGCCAGGTGCGATTGGCCAATTCTCGAAATAGATATAAGCACTCGGATTAATCATTTCTAACATAGTTGAAAGTGTCTATGAATTCAAATAGTCTAGACGTCAGCCTGTCCGTGAATTTAGTTGGGTACACAAAAGTACTTCGTTTCAATATAATCAATAGGAATCTTTTTTACTGTACATTTTAATGTTACATCATCTTAATTACAAAAAAATTGGTACCTATGCACCATAGTTCGGATGTTGACCAAGGCTTCCCGGCCAGTCCGCGAATTGGCCGGCCAAAACCCGAAATACGCTATTCATTTCATGTATTTCGGGTTTTGGCCAGGAAGCTTGGCTAGTTCGGGTATTGGCCGGCCAGTTCTAGAATTGGCCAGGCTTCGGGTATTGGCCGCAACATATATAATATGATGTTAAATTAATGTATTAATGTAAATAAATGTCTTACATATATGTATTATATAGTAATACATATATATAAGACATACTATTAAAAACATTAAGATCTTTTAATGTTTTTATTAGTATTTGACTTCCTTTATAGCAAATAAATATTTTAATGCATATTTTTGAAATGTTTTTAATGGACGCATTAAAAAACTTCTATTTATAATTGTAAATTGTACTCTCTCCTTTAAAAAAAGTGGCCACAAGGTGGCCACTGATAGACAATTTTTCACTGGCCACTTTTTCTCATTTACTAGCCCTGTGGCCAGTGGCTAGTGCTAATTTTGCCCTTTAGAAGCCAGTCATCTGTCTTTAATGTAAATTAAAAAATCACACAATAGTAGAAAAATAATTTTATTAACCGGTTTGGAGCCATGGGTGCACATATACACCCTCAAAAAGTTCTTGCAGCACTTGAGTTTGATAGCAGTAAAAAAATAAAAGTAAAATTGACTTTATTTAATTTTGACATTTTTGTGATTTACATAGTTAAGTCAAATAATTAACAGAAGGTGGTATCAAATGAATAAAATTTGTGCAAAATTTGCCCAGGTTAACTAATAATATCCTAATCGAAATTGCTTGAACATAATTTAAATAATTACTAGAAAAGAAATAACAAAATTTAATTTTTTTAATATAAAAAAACTGAATGTAACAAAAGTTTTAAGAATTTTAAAATTGATCTACTAATATATTTTTTATTTGTATTCCTGCATCCACAGGGGTCATAAAAGTATAAAAAAAATGGAGGACTGGGTAATAGATACAGGAAAACACAAAGGGAATCCTATAATGTTACAATCAACCACTGAAATTGGGTCAACGTGCCTTTTTCCACCAAGATATTACTTGGCAAATCAATCCATTTTAATATGACAATCGAGTTGCAACTTATTCTGCAATTTTAGCTGTGGTGTTGATGAGATGATGGTTAATGCAGTTGCCACTTGGTCTATTTTGGGATCTGTTAATAAGACAAAAGTGTAATTTTTCACATAAAGTCATATTTATGTTCCAAAAATAAAGATCAGTGTTTAATTCAGGGGAGTAGTCTGAAGGGGGTTCATCCCCTCCACCAGAAGATTTAAGATTTTATGTTTTCAATGGTCAAACAGTGCAATTTCACCCCCAGAACTCTATAATGTCTTTCTTGGAGCCACAGAAATCTCTTTCTGAGAAAAATGTCTGAATATAATACTGATAAAGACCATTCTTAACTTCTATTGTTCAGTGATATTTTTATCTTTTCTTACATACAAATTAAAAATTAATGAGCACTTCAGACTTCATGCAACACCATGATTCACAATGAGATACCTCCTGAAATAGCGCTTTGTCAAGTAAATTTTATTTTGTTCCTATTGGTCAATAAATCTTTATAAAAACAAAAAAGAATCTTTTTCTGAAACCAATTTTTTAATTCATATTTATATAACTTAAAATATGAATTACAAAAAGATATGGTTGAATAACAAAACACATATTTAAGAAAACTTTTGACAGTTGCACTAGCACACATAGAAATCCAGGCAAAAAATAGTACCATAAAATTAAACCTGTCTAAGATAGAATTTTCTTACTCCTTTGCAATTTCATACATTTAAAGTTGTGACTAATTTTTTATGTTTAATTTTCTGGTGAAATACATATATTTAGAATTTTTCTTCTAGATTTTAGACTTTTGGCTAAAAAATTTTTGAATTCAGATTAAGACTAGCAAGGTGGCTCTTTTTGTAAACCTAGAAAGACAGAGAGCAGTCGTTTTGACCCAAAATAATGCATTTTTAATATTTTCTTTTGTTCAAACAAGTTTTTTAAGCACATTTATTAATTGAATAATATCATATTATTTATTTACTGTTTAATATATAATTTTAATTTTAGTAAAAGGAAACACAATATATGTTATCAATTATTAACAAAAAATACTAATGTTTAAAAAAAAAAAAAAAAAAAATTACACAATTTAAAAATAATGCTTTTGCTCATAGTATTATAAATTTATGTAACATAATTACTTTTTAAAATGCATAGATTTAAAAATATAAATATTACAAAAGGACTTATATTATTCCTTTTTACATTCTTTACAAACACTCAGATTTACAACTTTGTTAGGGCAGGAGCCACAAACTGACTTTTTGCAATCACTACAAATGTTCAAATTTCTATTTCTGCATCGATTGATTTGGCATTGTTTGTGTTTACTGCCCAAAATAGTGGATGCATCAGTAACTCAAAGGGGGTTAAATCTGGAAGCAGGGATGTCTTAGAGGCAACATATTTTGTACGCAGTTCATAAGCTAAATTCAAAACAAAGTCATGACACTTTATATTTACACTGGTAATAACTTATATTGTCAGGATTATGTTCATCTAGAGAAAAATCAGAATTTTCATCTAAACCAGAGTTGGTTTCAAATATAGTCAGCAATATTTTTTAAAATTCTTTTTCAGACAGTTTCCCTCCCCCCCCCCCTTCACTAACAGTTTTTTGCAAGATTGAGAGAAAAAAATGTACATACGATCAAGTCAACAACTGCAAAATAAATGAATAGCTGTTACTAAAAACTCCAGATGATTCTGAACATAAAAGAAATTTCATGTGACCTGCATTTGTTTTTCAACACCCTTTATTCTTCATATGCCATCAGTCTATTGAAACCCCTATGAAAAGAATCACATGATAAGCATATGTTTTTAATATCCTTTTCCCTTCCCTCCTCATGTAGTTTTTTTTCTATGAAATGCTTTTAAAATTTTCTCGAAAGGAAAGAAAAATTGTTATAAATGGCATAAATTGAAAATTAAATGTACTGTTAGATTTTATTTGTTCAGCAGTCAAAATGATCGCAGTCTGTCTTTCTAGTTAATATATATTTATAGTGTTGATAATATTCTGTAAAAAAATAAAATTTTTGTGCAACATAATCCTTATGAATAATTAGGAAAATTCAATAAACTATGTAGAAATCGAAGAATTTTTAGGGAAAATATAAGCATTTGAAAATTGTTTTCAGTCAAAATGACTGCTTCGGTCTTTCTAGTATTAAATCTTGAGAAAAGTTAAATAGGAATGCCCAAGTAAAATAGATGCTCTTTTGATTTTTTAAGCTTTAAAAAAGTCACCATAGTGTCTTTATTGGCTAAAAACAATTATAATTAGTCTCTTATAGGATATCTGTAGAAACCTTACAAAAATATGCTGCCTCTAATTAATAAAGTATATAATACATTTTAACCTAAAAATATTATTAAATAGCTTGGAAATTAAAAATATATAAAATGTACTTAAACATAAAAAATACTTTTTCAATATATCTGGAAAAATTAGTAAAATTAATATTTATTTTTTAAAATAAAATTATACCTTCAGATCTATTAAATTTAATTTTTAATTTATTTATTAAATTAAAAAACTTAAGCCTCTGAGCATCTTGAATGCTTTCCTACATTTTCACAAAAATGTTTATAAAACTAATATTAATTATAATTTTCTTTCCCTGTTTGCTTCTAAAATAAACTTCATGTCTTTTTAGTTGATATACATCTTGAAATGCAATTCTGCTTAAAATATTTTTGTTAAGAAAAGGTTAATGTTGTCTTTGAGAAATGGAAAAATATAGACAAAACACTCAAAAGGTTAAATCCTTTCTCAACAAATACTGGTACATAACTGTTACTAAACAAAGCTAATAAATGTGAATAAATTTTGAAAATCATGATAAATTAATACACAAATTAATTAATAATTAAACATCAATATAGAAATAAAATGTCTCACCACACACTTTGTTTCACAAATATGGGACTTGTATAAACACGAACAAATATTCTCACATAGAAGTCAACACTCAAAGATAAAACTGGTTCAATGTAACGACCATATCTATTTGCATGGGATTCAATGCTTTGAAGAACTATTCTTAATGCCTAAAATTGACAATAACTGTATAAATAAATTAATTTGACTGCGTGAAATATCAGAAGTTTCACAAATTATGTCTGTACAAACAGCATATAAAATGTTGTCATAACAGAATAGGAAATAATTACTTTAAATGGAATTCAATAATATATATAAATGCATAAATATAGTATTTGACTTGTATACCTTCCCATTAATCAATTAAAAAAAATGCATATGGATAAAGATGATTTTAAATTTATTCTTTTGGCAAAAATTAATGTGACATCATGTGCAATGTTCATACACTAATTTTATTTAAATGAGGAAAATCCTATAACTTCTATATTGAAAGAATAAAAGTTTTGAATTCTAACAGACAAACTTGATTTCATATTTTAACTTTGGAACAAATTTTAAGTTTTGATGCCAAACAAGAAATCTTTCATCAACAAACAACTTAAGAATTATAATGATGTAAAGTTTTAATTCAATGTTAAATTAATTTTTAACGTGTCCATTTCTGTCTACTGTAATAACTTTTTTTTTTTTTTTTTTTTTTTTTTTTTTTTTTTTCCTGAAGTGCCTATTTGTATTTTCAGATTGTTACTAGCAACAATCTCATAATTATGTAATTTTCACACATATAAAAAAAATTATATGCCAAATATTAAAGGGCAAAATTAACACTAGTCACTGCCCACAGAACCAGAAAAAGAGTGATTATTATAAAACTGACTGTCAGCGGCCACCTTATGACTACTTTCCTGTAGGGAGAAAGTAAATTTTTCTTGAATCTTGTTATTCTATTTTTTCTGATTGCAATATGTGTATATTAACATATTTATTTGTGCTATTTAGTTTTAGATTAATACTAACTGAAACTTTAAAAAAAATTTACTGTTTAGTATTTTTAAATAAAACAGTGGACGGCAGTTTAAAGAAAGTAGCCACTTATAAAACTATTACTACTAGCCAGTGGCCAGTAATGAAATTTCCCAGTTTTGTCCTTTATCAAATATGAATCACAAAATTAACATCTAAAAAGTGTATGAACTTTAATCTTTGGCTTCTTTTACAAAGTGTTTGGTCTTTAAAAGCTTCTAACATATTTATTCAAAATTTCAATTTGATAGAAAAAGAAAAGTTTTTGAATAATACATAAAAAAAAAAAAAAAAAAAAAAACATTAGCACAACAGTTTTGAGGACCATATCATTATTAATGTATATATATATATAAATATATACCTTTAAAAATTTAGATAAATTTAACACGGTCCCTAATTATTTGTTAGAATAATTAAACGATTATTTTGAAATATTTTCAATTTAAAAAAAAAAATTTCATTGAAACATTTATAAAATGTGTATTGAATCTAAATCTGACAGAAATGATTCTGAGATGTCTGCTTAAGTTAGCCCAATTTTCAAAATTAAACATTATTAGAATAAAAAACAGAAATTTCATGAAAAAAAAAATCTAGGCTAATTTGGTCTAGATACATATTTTAGTGTTAAATTTGGATGTTTCAAATGCAAATCTTAAAGTTTGTAATTATTTCAATTTGGAGATGGCATTTTGAACTTATTTTTTTTTAAATAAAATTTAAAGAAGAAATAATTTTCAATTAAATGGTTATTTTTGTTTTCCCTGCAAGAATATAGCTTAAAGTGTCATTTTCTTTTCCTCCACATCTCTCTTTTTTCTGACAATAAATTGCAGGAAAGGATTTAATAATTTCAAATTAAAGTCCAACTGTCAATAACACAATTCTGCTACTTACCATTTCATGGCAGCTGCTAATTTTTGCAGATATTGCTCCATACTTTGCATGGCAAGCCTCAACACCATTTCCGCAAAGAATAGCCATATCTGTACAAGTAACCATCAACAGACCTAGAGCATAATTTACAAAAAGAACTATAAAATATATTTATGTACCAAAAAAAAAAAAAAAAAAAAAAAAAAAAAAAAAAAAAAAAAAGGATTCAAAAAGTTTACAGCTAAATGTATAATTGCTGTAAGGACAATCTCTTAGTGCTGATATGTTTTTTTTTTCTTTTTGTATCTATTTACATCTTTGTATTTTAATATAGTTATTTTTTTTTTTTTTAATTTTTCCATGTTTTATTTTGTGTTGGTCACCTTAAATTTGTATTATTTTGCTTTTTTATGACTAATACAAAGATGAAACCATGCACTTTATTTGTAGTGCCAAAATATTTCAGACTTGACAATTCTACTTTGGTTCTAGAATTTTCCATAATATTCCTTTTATTTTTTCTCTGTTTCTATGTGGTAATTTGCATTTCTTATTTATGATATTATATATATATTTAAACAAGTAAACTTTAGCTGATGTTATCAAAAGGATGTTTCATTTAAATTTTTTCTGGTGATTCACTAGATGGCATACTGCAGTCTTTCAATCATGTAATTGCTCAAGACTCAACAAATTATCTTTCATTTCCAGATTTTTAAATCACTTGAATATCATATTTTCAGAGTTTCCCCAGAGGGTTTCAGGGGGGCGCTTCGCCCCTCCTGCCCTTTAGTTTAAAAAATAGTGCCCCTCTTGCTCCTCATCCAAAAACTAGCGCCCCTCCTGTCATTCATTCAAAAAAATAGCGCCCTTCTTGCCCACATTTGAAAAAACACAGCGCTCCAGCTATGATCCGAATGCGCTATAGCTCGTAAATAATGCAAATAATCGGCAATGGAACACAAAAAAGGCCTCATATGTGTCCAGTGGGACGGATAATTTTGCTAAAAAATCGCTACAAAAACAGGAAGTTTCGTACAAATCGCGAAATAAAGACTAATTTCCGGTAAGATTTGCAAAAAATGGCTAATTTCGTCAAAAAATAGCAGATTTCCTCAAAAGATTCTGGAATAACAACAAATTTCTTTCAAAAATCGCAATAAAACGGAAAATTTTGTCAAATGAGTCGCAAAAAACTTTTGTCAAAAAATAGCGATAAAACGGCAGATTTCGCCAAAAGATTTTCGAAAAAAAGGCAAATTTTGCCAAAAAATCGGAAAATTCTGTGAAAAGTTCTGTTTATTCGCTATATTTTCATGAGATTTTTTGTTTTTTGCGATTTTTTAGCAAAACATGCCGTTTTTGCAATGTTTAATAAAATTTGCCGTTTTTTCGCGATTTTTTTTTTTTTACGAAATTTGACGTATTTTAGCGTCTTTTTTACAAAATTTACCTTTTTTTTTTTTCAATTTTTTGATGAAATTTCTGTTTTTTTCATGACTTTTTGAACCGCTAGATTCTAGATTCAACTCTATAAAAGTGCCCTTAAAAATGAAAAAGTGCCCTGAAAAATGTAAAAAATGCCCTTTTCAGAACAGTAGCGCCCTGCCCTTTTTTAAACCTGGGGGAAACTCTGATATTTTATCTTGAAGATGACTATAAAAACAGTTCAAAATGTAGATATTATATTTTTATTATCATATCTATTTGAAGTTCATATAAAGGTTTTTGTTGGATTTACCATTTAGCAATTGTATGTGTTTTTACCAATATATTCTTATTTATATTTAATTAGAGTTGTATTTAACAAAATTTAAAGAATTTTGCAAAAGAGTAGCTTTAATGAATAACATTGTAATAAAAAAATAATAATATATTCAGTAGCAGAAACAGTGCAGTGCAGCACAGCAGCAGTGCAGTGCAGTGCAGATTATTTACAGACTTGCAGATTAATTTAACAGCTTAAAAAGAGATGCTAGACTTAACATATTGCTATAATTTCCTTTAAATCTTTAGATTTACTGTATTAATGGTAACACTATGTTTTCTTTTTAAATGCAAGTTTTGTTTATTTTTAGAGGTCACTTTTATTTCTTATATATAACAAGAAAGATAGCCCATCAAAAATGACGAAAAATAAGCTATAAAGATATACACAAAATATATGCAACATATAAGAACTTGAGACTTTTTTTTTTTTTAATTACTATACAATGATAGATAGAAATAACAAACTTTTAAAATGAAGCACATTTATGAAAAACTATGTACTGAAGACGACCACTAATTCGCACAACTTAGTTCCAAGTGTTAACTGGATTTGAGTTTTTTTTTTTTTTTTTTTTTTTTTTTTTTTGCAGATTACAGGTCATGATTGTTCAATCATTTTTTACATTTTTTTTAATTCATATTTTAAACAATTTAGATTGTTAATTCTTAAAAATAAATAAATTAAGTACTGTTTTTAAAAAATCATTGTTTTTATTTTTAAGCAAAACATCATGGTCTCTTTTAAGACATTTGATTTTTGTTGTTGAATTTTACCTTGTAGTCTATGAATTGTCATAAATTCCTGCTAAGTTACAAAACTCTGTTACTCAAAGAAATTTAAATATTCTGATCAAATAACAAACCTTTAACAAAATGAATTTTGTTGAATTAGGCTCAGTATCTGAATTTTCTTTAGTTGGGCTTAAGAAATTCAGTGATGTGTTTATCAGTAAATATTTTGTGTCACCCTCTATTATTACAAATGTGTACTAAAGTTTTTACTTATATTTCAGGATATTATAAAAATGATCCTAAAACTATTATTAAAAGTCTTTAAAATGTTTTCAAATTTCTTATCATGATTTAATAGGGAAGGAAAGGGGTTAAAAATATTTGTAAGTTTTAGATTTAATTACCACTTTAAATACATTTTCATAATTATTTGGCAAGAAATAGTGAAATTAGAAAATTTTATGCCAATGTGTAGTATGTCATCTATTGGTTAAAATCAATAGATCTCATAGTGCAATGTATAATTAAATTGCAATAATCATTGTTGAAATATAATATATATAGTATTTCAAAATGTTTTTTACATGTTTATGATTATGACTTAATAATCTAAAAAAGATAAATGATTAAAGTATCATCTAAGTAAGCATCTTTCAATTAAAACAAATATTTTTTCATCTGGATTTATGTTTCTCAAGTGCTATTCCGTAAATAAATAAATAAAATAATTTACTAATTAAATTTACAACCATTTTAAACTATAAAGAAAAATGTCATATGATGTATGAAACAATATACAAAGAGAAGGCAAACATTAAAATTGGTGAACTAATTTTTCAAAATTTTGTCTCCATTGAAACATTTTTCAAGAATTCAATTTCTTTGTTTACATCCAGAAAGTGATAGCTGACTACATGCATTCCCAAATAATAGTTTCATGGATTAGCGGTACTGTACTGTATAATGAATACTTTAAAAAATGCAATTTAAGGATAAATAAAAATTAGGTCACAAAACTTCAAGATATACGCTATTTTTTGTAAAAACTATTTCATTATTTAAGTTTTCCTTGCTCTTCAAAATCTTCAACATAAATTTTTAACTCAATTTCTTCTTTACATTTTGAAATACTGACATATAGTTGCTCATGAGAGATTCTTTTAAATACAGTCTAACTGTAGAAAATGTTTGTTCTTGTGACTTATTTATTGTCATTGCAAATAACAGCTTAACAAATTTTCATTAATATCAATTACTTCATTTATTTCAAAACACAACAAATTATAGAAAAAAAGATTTCATTAAAAAAAAAAATATTATGTGTTACATCTCTACATCATTATTTTTCCATTCATAGAACAGAGCAAACCTAAAAAAGAGCCGTTGCCACTTTGAATTGCTATTATTTTCTACATGACAAAAGTAAATAAATATATGAATGAACATTATAAAAAACATAAAGGTAACAAATAATTAAACTTTTTGTAAATGCTCTAAAAACACATATATCATTTTATAAAAACTTTACTGAAGATGTTTAAACACCTTATAAATTTTAGTTATTTGTAAGTATTATAAGGTGAATCTGGATTTTAGAGTGTGTTTTTATCATATCTCAAGTTTTTTTACATTCAAAGTTGAATGAATTCACACATCCATCACTTTTTCCCCATGCAGGCTATTTCATGGCACAGCAACTGGTTCTAATATTATTAATATTGTATTAAAGGTGGGGTGAAATGGACATTCAATGTGCGAAACTTTTTATAAGAAAGATTTAGTTTGATTATAGACGGACATAGAATATTCTGCTTACTGGGTTAATAAATTGGAAACATTAAAACCACAAATCATCATCGATTTCAAAAATAATTTATAAATTGAGTATCAAGATACAATATAAATATTATTCATATTAAATTTGGAACAAATTTATTAAATTAAAAAATCACTAATGAAGATTTTAAGACTAGATCCAATCACTTATGAAGTACTAAATAACATTCAAAGAATATAACACTTAAATTTGGCAAAAGATCAATATTAACGGGAAGGCAAATGCATAAAAATAAATAAATAAACAAATAGAAATAAATATATAATAAATATAAATATGAAAAATACATAAATTCAATAAGAAAAACCACAACAGTAATGCAAAAAGGAGAACTACATGAATAAAATGGAATTTATGATTTAAAGGCAGCATTCCAAGATCATAAATAAAATACAGTTGTAACAGGATGACTGCCTTCCCTAAATTATAGAATCTATAGGTGGCGCTATTGCCACCTTCAGCAAAATATCCTGAGATATTTTGCCTTTCTTTCTAAAAAGACATGAAATGAAGTGAAGTAATTTAGTTTTCAGTTAAGATATAAGATTGGGATGTGTGTTCGATATACATCTCTCTTAGAGATGTTCTTCGTGCTAAGTAATTTTTATGAATATTCAATTGATTGAGTTGCGCTCGTCTTGTGATTTGTATATAATGTGATATGTATTGCGTCGTCTACAATAAAATGTGACTGTAACATCTCTGTTCTATATTTTAAGTACTGAATAACATCCCACACTGGTGTCCAACGTAAAATGGAGTTCTTTTGGAACATTTTTGTGCTTTCAAAGTCTTTGTGTCAAGTTCGCTGTTGTCATCCTGACAAAAGTTCCAGAAATTATATTTAAAGTAGGGTAATCCATACCCACTTCTAAATTATTGTCACCTTGGCAATAAATGAAGTTTTGTGTTCTCAAGTGCCGTGTTTGTCAAGAACAATTCATCCTGTGACTTCCAAAAAGTTCTATTATATAATGTGCCATATCAAGTATCAAGATATACTCCAGTTTTGTGCTAATTTCTTTAATATCAGTTATGTGTGGTAGTATCATCGCGACAAAATTCAAGAAAGTATATAAAAAAAAGAGGGTAATCCGTACCCATTTTAAAAGTGTTGTCAATGAATCAAGTTTCTGTTCTTATTTTTAACAGTGCTTTCTTCTTCTTCAATTCTGTGTTTTAAGTGCATCATCCTGACAAAAAAGCAAGAAAATGCATTCAAAAAGATTAATCCGCACCCTTTACATTGGAAATAATTGAAAAATATTGTCAACATGACAATAAATAATGTTCTTCAGTCTTCATAAGCAAGATTGTTCTAACGTAATAATTCCTTGTTCTGAGAAAGTTTATTATTTGATAAAGTGTACTACATCACAAAATATCTTCTAGTTTTTAAACATAACTGGTGTTTGTGACTGAAACTTCTTCATTTCGTCATATAAAAGTATTCTACTTTAATCTGATTTTGTTCTTAGAAGTGTTCGATGCCTATTTACTTCTGCGTGCTTTTAAATGTTATGTGAATCATCGAAACCTTTATCTGAAAATAGATTTTTATTTTATTTGTTTTCTTACCGGTAAAAGTTGAAATTATTTTTTTGATTGTTTTTTGTTTCTGTTTTTTTTGCTGACCAGTTGCGGAAAAAAGTTTTCATTTTCTTTTATTTATTAAGATAAATGCTGTTTCATATATATATATATACATAATTTTTTTTTTGTTTTTTTTTTAATGTTGATTTTAAGTAAGATTATTAATAAACATTAGTTTTCTGAAATTGAAAGTGATTTCTTTTGATATTGTTTTAAAAAACAAGGATTCTGAGTAAGTGAATTTTTTTTTTTTTTTTAATCTGTGCACAGAGTTTAAAAATGATTTTGATAAATTTTATTATTTCGTATGTTGTTTATTTTTTAAATGTAAAGTAAGTTCTTTATTCATATTTCGAGTAGTTTTCATATTTATGTGTGGTTGAAAATTATTTCGCAATGAATTACCTATAATATTTCATATATTTCAAATGAATGATTTATGTCATTGGTAAGCTAATTTGGTAAAAAGGTTGAATTTTAACGAAAAATAATATTCCTTATAATTATTTTCATGAGCTCATGATTAAATTAGTGGTATATTTTAGTATGTTTTAAACTATTTCCTGTATTTTTTTAACATTTATTTACGAAAATTTATCCATATTTACCTGTTTTATTTACCTGTAAGGGAAAGGTAGTCATTTTGTTCTTATTATTTAATGGGTCACGTATCTAATAGTTTTCTAATTTAAGCATAAATTAACAATGGCTAATTTGAAAAAAATGGCGTTTCTTTCTAAAGGAAAAAAAATCGATTTGTTTAATTTGGGCACAGAATTAGAGTTAGATGTTGATAAAGATGATAAACTATCAGTCTTACGTGAGAAAATTATGAAGTGTCAACTGCTTAAAGACGATGAACAATTTGTTAAAGAGGCATTTATGGCTATCATGGAAGATCACAAAAAACAAGAAACTGCAGAGCAACAACTGATTGTTGATAAACATATTGCAGAGGAAAGAGCATATGAGCTAGAAAAGCTTAAGCTACATGCTCAAAACCCTACTGCGACAACAGTACCACAAAATAAAATAGACCAGATGCGTATAGATATTAAAAATATCTTGCCAACATTTATTCCTGAAAAGGATGATATGTCTTTGTTTTTGACAATGTTTGAACGTCAAATGAAAATGCTTAATGTCTCCAAAGAATTTTGGGTTTCTCAATTAATTGCCGTACTTCCAAATGACATTGGTAAACTTATCGCCAGAGAACCAGAAGAAATGTTCAAAAATTATTCTTATATTCCTGACATATTGCTTAAAAGATTTAAGTTGACAGCAGAAAAATTTAGAGTATTATTTAGCCGACATCAAAAAAGAGAAAATTCTACTTGGAAAGATTTTTATTTTGAACTTAAAAATTATTTTGAGGGTTGGTTATCCGAATTAGAAATCAATTCATTTGAAAAACTAACTGAACTAATAATCGCTGATCAGATTAAGAAAAAGTGTCCACCAGAATATAAAAATCATTATTTAGATGGTTGGGACAAGTTAAATGATCCTGTCGTGTTGGCTGAAAAGCTAGACATTTACGAAAACATTAAACCTTCTTCTCAAAAGTCAGCAAGTTATCCAAAAACACGTAAAGCGCAGAAACATGTTTTGCCAAAAAATTCAAATGGTCAAGCATTCTGGAAAAATCAAATACCCAAACATGAAACTAACGAATATTTTTCAAATTATAAAAGATAAAACTAATCCTTTTACTTCAAAATATACTAATTCAAGATATGAAAACAATGATAAGCGTCAGATTATAAGCTGCTGTGGTAAACAAGATTTTGTCAAAGCTAAATGTCCTAATTGTTCCCCATCTACGCAGACACAATCAGCAAATTTTCGTTCCCTTCATCTCAAATCTTGTTCTGTCAATACCTTTGAGAACATAAAGGTAAATGATGTTACAGGGGTTGCTTGAGCAGATACAGGAGCTACTCATTGCATTGCTGGAGAAATGTTATACAAGCTTCTCTGTGACCAAGGAACTGTGTTCGAAGACACTGGTGTAAGCATAACACTTGCTGATGGCCTACGAAAAAAACCAACGTTCTTCAAGCAACAATCACTGTTGAAATAGAAGGTCGTACAACTAGTACAACGATTTTTGCATTACCCGAAGCCGAGGGAAATAGAACATTGTTAGGCATAGATTTTTTAAATAAAATGGGGATCGTGCTAGACATGAGAAGCCAAAGTTGGTATTTCCAGAACAATCCAAAATGTAAAATTCCCTTTTCTGATGATCCTTTCATTAGGACGCCTGAAATCTCAGCACCAACTGACACAGCTAACTCGGTTATGTTAAGAGAAACAGAAGGTCAGCATCTATCTGAGATACAGGGATGAGATTGACAAAAAAGTAAAAAATCTTAAAACTGTGCGAATGACATTTGAGCAATAATACTTATGAATTTCAAGCGGATTAAATATTATAATTGCTATTAAAATTTATTTATTACATGAAAATATGGACTATTATATCAAAATACAAAAACAAAAGTAAAAAATTAAAGAAAAAATATAAAATTTTCCGAAAAATTTAATTGGTGAAATTTCTTTCAAAATTGAAGAAAAGTCTGAAGAATCTCATCCCTGGAGATACAAAGAAAAAGGCTTAATGGCTCACCTGAAAATTTTTCCAATACCTTTCGACCAGGGGGAGAAGCAACACCCGTCATCGAACATCATATAAATACTAGAGAATATCGTCCTATATCACTACCTCCTTACAAGTTATCACAAGCAAAGAAAGAATTGTTGAAAATCCAAATTGAGGATCTTCTAGCCAAAAGCAAAGCGAACGTCATAGCTGACATGCTTTCTTGTCCTGCTTGTGATCATACCAATAAAGAAAGTTGCGATATTTGCGCTATAATAGTTGATATTCCTTCTAAATCATCAAGGGATTTACGTGCTGAACAAATGAAAGATGAAGAATTAAAGAAAATTATTAAAAGTTTCGAAGATGAAGAAAAAACTCTTGACTATACTAACTGGACTGATCGCGGTTATATTATGAATCAAGGAGTTTTATACAGGTATTCTCCAAGTTCGGAATCAGAAGAAGCTCAACAAATTGTCCCATCACATGAAAGGGAGAAAATTTTAAAAGAACACCACAATTCACCTACGGCTGGTCACTACGGTGTTGAAGGTACAGGCCTAGGACCGCTGAGTCGCTCTTAAAAAAGAGAGAAAAGAGACTAAATCGCAAGAAAAAGAGACTAAAAGAGACCAAAATTAAAAAAAAGAGACTAAAAGGAGACCAAATAAAAAACATTTTTTTCTCTTTACTTAAATGTTTTTGGTATACAGACAAGCACTATAAGATTAAAAACCATCTGCGGAATACATTTTCAATGCATTTCAGTCAGTTTTGAAATAATTGCAAATATTGTTGATTGGTTGCAGAAAAATGTCAAATTGCGACAATTCATCATGGAAGAAAATCAAAAATTCACCAAATGATCATGGGAATAAAATCGTGAAATTCCAGGAAATTAGTGAAATTCATCAAATTGTCTCAAAAAACAAATCACAAAATTTGTCACATGATCTCGGGAAAAAAATTCTCGAAATTAGTCAAATGTTCTTAGGATAAAAAAATCCCGAAAATTATCAGATGGCCTTGAAAAAAAAAAGCACGATATTAGTCAAATGGATCTTGTGTTAAATGTAAAATTCATCAAATGGGTCTCGAAGAGAGGGATGAATCACAAAATTCATTAAATGATTGAGAAATTCGAAGAATCATAACAAATAATCATACAAATAATTGCTAATTTTGTCGAAGGTCACGGAAATAAATAGTGAAATTTATCAACTAATCACCAGAAAAATAACGAATTTCGTAGAAAAAAGGCCATCAAAAAATCAAGGATGCCTGCCATTGGGTTACATTAAAATGTGCGAAAATCAGTTACAGTATAAAACAGTTTGTCAAATTATCTCGGGAAAAGAATGGCGAAATTTATCAAATGGTGTTGGTGAAAAAAGTGAAATCAGGGGATGTACTGGTGCCAAGTAATATTTCAACAAACTTTTTTGGATATTTTAGGACACATTTAATTGGCATACTACATTTCCTTCCACGACCATTTGACGAAATTAAAGATTTTTCCCCCCGCTACCAATTGCCGCAATTTAATATGAAAATTGTGGTTTTTTCACGCTATTGTTTACGGAAGTATACGATTTTTTTTCCACAATTGTTCGCTGACATTTGCAATTTTTTTTTCAGTAAAATTTGTGATTTTTTTTTGGGGGGGGGGGGAGGGGGGGCTTTTATTTGCCAAAATTCGCAATTTTTTTTGCCATTGTTTCCAGAAATTTATTATTTTACAGTGTTTATTTAACAAAATTCGTGATTTTTTTTGCTGCGATCATTTGCAAATATTTGCAAAATCGCACGGAAAAAAAAAATCGCGATTGCAAAGAAAAAAAGAATCACGAATTTTGAAAAATGATCGACTGTCAAAATTCGCAATTTTTTTTCTGCAAATAAACGCGAAAGAATTTTGAATTTCGCCAATTGATCGCCGAAAATTCGTGAATTTCGGCAAATGATCGTGGAAAATATGACGAATTTTGTCATATAAGCGCAGAAAAAAGCTAATTTCTAAAACAATGGCCCAAAAATTATCATTTACTGTATTTCGGTAAGCGATTGCAGAAAAAATCGCAAATTTTCACTATCGATCTCGTAAAGAAATCACAAATTTTTTAGCCAATCCTTTCACGAAATTTGCATTTCTCTGCGATTATTTTTTCCGCACGCAAAATTATACAATCGTATTGTTCATTAATATATCCGTACACCTCGAACAAAATCCGTACATTGTACGGCCAAACCGTACAAGTTGGTATCTATGAATTTCAATTTTACGATCATTTGACGAAAGCTCGGTCTTATTTCGGGATGGTTTGACGTAAATATCAGGGTTTTTTTTTCACCCGTAATCATATGGCAGAAATCATGAGTTTATTTTGGGATTGTTTGAAAATAACAACGATTTTATTTCGGGATCGTCTGGTGAAAATCGCGGTTTGATTTCGTGATTGTTTAATGAAAATCGTCTTTTTTCCGGTGATCAATTAATTAGAATCGCAGTTTTGCCAGTGATCATTTTATAAAAATCGCACATTCTTAAAAATTAAAACACGTGAAATTCTGCCGTTTGTCAAAAAAGTGATCCCTGTATATATAACGACCGAAATAAGAATTTTGAGATTCCTTCCTGCAATCCTCTGACGAATTTCTCAATTGTTTTTCACAAGATTGACTGACAAATTTTGCAATGATTCTGCCACTGATTGACGGATTATACAAGTTAATTTTCTCGCGATCGAATGACGAAGTTTATGATTTTTACCCCTCGAATGATTATTGAATTTCGCATTTTTATCTTGCCACAGATTGACCAAATTCACTTTCTTTTCAGTGTCCGACAGAAAAGTTTTGCAATTCTTGCCTGCGAACGATATACTAATTTTGTAACCTTTTTTTCCACGATAGAGTGACGAAATTTAGAATTTTTCCCCTGCAAATGAGAGACAAATTTGGCCCTGCAGCAGAATTTTTTTCTGCAGTCTGCAACACATGTAAAAACTTAAAAAACAGTCTGCAGACCAATCCCTCGCATTACATTATTTGCACTCAAACCTTCAAGTATTTGTGATAGACATAAAAGAAAAGTATACTTTAAAAAAGAAGTTGCCTTTGTTATCAGAATCTTTAACGCCTCATATATTGTCCTGGAGAGGGGAAGGGGGCTCCTCTTTGACAAAATTTGCGTTTTTTTCACGATCTTTGGACGAAATTTGCATTTTTTTTCGCGATCTATTGACGAAAACTACCGTTTTCTTGCGATCTTTAGAAAAAATTTGCCATTTTTTCGCGATCTCTTGATGAAATTTGCAGTTTTTTCGGGATTTTTAAACGAAAATTGCCGTTTTTTCGCGATTTTTTGAAGACGTTTGCCTTTTTTTGCTAACTTTTGAAGAAATGTTACGTTTTCTCGTGATTTTTTGATGAAATTTGCCGTTTTTTCGCGATTTATCGAAGAAATTCGCCGTTGTTTCATGATCATTTTACGAAACTGCAACTGCCGTTTTTTCACGTTCTTTTGAAGAAATTTGCCATTTTTTCAGATTTTTTGAAGAATTTTGCCATTTTTTTCGGGTTTTTTTTTTAACGAAATTTGTCGTTTTTCGCAATTTATTGAAAAAATTTACCGTTTTTTCGTGATCTTTTGAAGAAATTTGCCGTTTTTTTGCGATGTTTTGAAAAAACTTGCCGTTTTTTTCACGATCTTTTGAAGAAATTTGCCGTTTTTTTGTTATTTTTTGAGGAAATTTGCCGTTTTTTCGCGATCTTTGACCGAAATTCGCGTGTTGTTCGCGATCTATGACGAAATAGATTTCTTTTCGAAGACTGTCGAAATTCGCGATACATTTTATGTCCGAATTTTTGGATTTCGGACCGAAATTTTATAATTTTTGCTACATTTTTAACAGTTGAAAAATAGTCTGCGAACCTTCCCAAGAGTCTGCGACGTACGTCGCAGCGTTGCGCCGATTCTGCTCCCGGGAAATTCGGTATATTTTTTTCCGCGACTAAGTTTCACGATAGTTTCACGGAATTTCATGGTTTCATCCTAAGACAGATTAACATAATCCATGATTTTCCGCCGGTTTCCGACTGAAAATTTTTGCGATTTTTACCCGCGAACAGTTAACAAATTTCGAGATTTTCCTGCGACAAACCGACAAGTTTTTGATATTTCCTCACGACAAATTGTTGAATTTCGCGATGTTTTTCTCGCAGTCAAATGAGGAAAGTTACGATCTTTTTCCTGCGATCGATCGATGGGTAAAGAACATTATTAAAAAAAAAAAAAAAAAAAAAAAAAAAGCGAAAAAAGAGACTAAATTTGAAAAATATAGACTAAAAGAGACAAATGCAAAAAAATAGCGAGAAAAGCGAGTTTAGAGACTCGCTCCGAGGCCTGAAGGTACAATAAATAGAATATCCAAAAGGTACTATTGGACTGGAATGCGTTCATACATTGCAGATTATGTCAAAAATTGTGCTGAATGCAATAGGTTTGGTTTGGTTTATTTTGTGTCGGCCGATTATCTGCTCTAGGGATATAGGCCCTGGGGTGGGGGGAGTGCCCTTCGTGGGAGTCTTTCTAAATGAATGCAAATAGGTATAAGCCTTCTAATCAAAAACCATCTGGTTTGTTACAAACACCAGTGTATTCACAAAAAATTGAAGTTCCATCAATTGATCTTTTTGGCCCTTTACCAAAAAGTAAAAACGGTAAAAGGTGGATATTTATAGTAGAAGACTATGCAACAAGATGGGTGGAATTGTTTGCCCTTACATATGGTACTGCAGCGCAGTGTGCAACTACGTTGCTTGAAGAAGTTATCCTTAGATATGGTCTACCGAGACATATAATATGTGATAACGGACCCCAATTTGTTAGTAGTGTGATGCAACAACTTTGTTTTCCTTTAGGTATCAAACAAAATCCAACTCCCATATACCATCCCCAGGGTAATCCTGTGGAGAGGAAAAATAGAGATCTCAAGCCGAGATTGGCTATATTAGTAGAAAATTATCACTGCTCTTGGGAAGAAAAGCTACCAACAATCCGTTTTGCACTAAATACTGCTAAGTGTGACACTACTGAAGAAACAACAGCATTCTTGCAGTTTGGAAGAGAATTGAGAACGACGGATGATGTTCAGCATGACATTCATGCTGTAATTCAAAATGATAATTTTGTGCCTGAAATTACTCCATATCTCAAGAAATTCGCAAAATTCACCAAAGAAATCAAAGACAAAGTTGAATCTAAGCAAGATCAGAGGAAAAAATTTGCTGACCATACACGGAAACCGGGACATAGTTTTGTTCCAGGAGACAAAGTTTGGGTTGACTTGCATCCACAGTAAGTAAAGCCTCTAACAACAAAACGTCGAACTTCATGCCTAAACGTGATGGACCTTACATCATTTTAACTCAAAAATCACCCACCACTTTTGTCATAGCAAGTATGGACAGTCCAAATGATCCACTTGCTACATGTCACGCTTCAGCCTTAAAACTATGTAATGATTCTGACATAGTGCCTGTCGCACCCATTAGGAAATGTGGTAGGCCACCAAAGAAAGTTACTGGTTCCACACCGGGACGTTCGCGGAACCTGAGGGGGAGGCTGTAACAGGATGACTGCCTTCCCTAAATTATAGAATCTATAGGTGGCACTATTGCCACCTTCAGCAAAATATCCTGAGGTATTTTGCTTTCCTTTCTAAAAAGACATGAAATGAAGTGAAGTAATTTAGTTTTCAGTTAAGATGTAAGATTGGGATGTGTGTTCGATATACATATCTCTTAGAGATGTTTTTCGTGCAAAGTTAATTCTTATGAATATTCAATTGATTGAGTTGCGCTCGTCTTGCGATTTGCATATAATGTGATATGTATTGTGTCGTCTACAATAAAATGTGACTGTAACATCTCTGTTCTATATTTTAAGTACCGAATAACATCCCACACAGTTAATTTCTAAGGTAAAAATAAGAAGCCTTGCTTGAATGCAAATTTCTATCATTGTTCAATTAGGCCTGATTAACCAAAAAAGTTTTTTGGATATATTAAACCATGCATAAATTAAAGAATGAAACACGTGAGTGATAAACTTATTATTTTAATGGAAATAATAACTAAATAAATAAATAAGATTAAATATCAAAAAGGTCATAAAGCCACAAAATTACTTGTTCTAACTAACTATCTGTATAGAAAGAATAAAAATAAATGTTTTTGTTTACATTATACATAGCTTACTTTTTTTTTTTTTACTTCTTTATTAAGAAAATACAAAAAGTATTTTGTTAGTTAAATTAACATCAAGACTGAAAAAAAATTATAAAAATATTCGTAAACTGTTATTATTTTTATGTATAATGAAAGGATTTCTTTTTTAATAAATTAAATTTTTTTTCATTAAATCTATCTATTAAAAATAAATACGTAAAGGCAAATAACTTACCACCATCTTTAACAGACTGCACAGCAGCATCTAAAAATGGGGCTGCTGTTCCATAAGGATCAAGATCGATTACATCAAACTTATCCTTGTGTTGTCGATTTTTGTACATCAGTAACCTTGTAAATAGAAAAATTTAAATAGGACATATATTACTAGAAAAAATGAATTATCAACAATACAAATAAAGTGAATAAACACACTTATATTATTAATTGAATTGCATTGAAAACAATATTAACTTAAAACATATTAATATATTTCTCTATTTAAATTTTCAGTTATATATGATGAGCATATGTTCAACATTTTTATAAAGTAATATTGTAGTTTGGAATTTTGAATACAATTAATACTACCTTTATTTCCCTTTCAATGGAAGATATTTAAGCTATGGCATTTTTCCATACACTCCAGATTTATAACTAACTTATTATAGAGGCATTAGCAGTTTGGTCAATGCATTTAAGTCTTTAACAAATCTCTGTCATCTTCAGAAATAGAATTTTCACACCTTTAACATACTTTTCTTTTAAACATTATCTTCCAATCAAATGGAATATTCATATCATACTTTACTTTAGGTTATCAGAAAAATTAAGTTTGTTTTTAACAAGAGTCATTAATTTATTTTTAACTAATCAAATTCATTCTAAGCAACATCACCATTATACATTTTAAAAGCTAGATTAAAGATTGTAAATAAATTTTCTGATGAGAAGTTTTGATATTAGCTATGCAAATCACTATGGCCATATTGAGTACTTGGTATTTACTAGAGATACTCAGTCAATTTGCCAAGTACTCTGAATTCGGCTAAATTTTTTGGCCGGGTAACAAATGCAATACCAAGTAGTTGTAAGAATGTCATTTCCAGAGCATTATTGAAGACAAATGAATTTATAACTGATCTGTGAAAGTTATTTAAATACAAAGGCATATTATATGTAATTCATAAAACTATTTACTTAGTATATAAATATGTGTCTACAAAATATAGATAAGTTAAGAAAAACCATTGCAGTTCAAAAATTAATTTTACTATACAAATAAAAATTAGTCATTTTTAAAACTAAGAAAAAATTATGATCTTGAATACAGAAACATTTTGTAAAAATAGATAATATTACAAATGAAAAAAAAAATATTTGGAACTACTCTGTTATCCCGTCGACTGATTTCACCAAATTATACAAATCGCCAAACTAATAGCCAAATTATACATATTGACATAATTTCTATTTTAAATAATAAAAAACAAATTATTAGTAGAATATTAATGAAAATACAAATATAAAGGTGAAATAAAAATCACTTAATGACGTTTTAAACACATGTATTGTATTTAATGTCATCGAATTGACATTCACGATCATCCATTATTCGTATTTAATCTTATAATTTGGCGATAATATTTTGGTCGATGGGATAACGGTGTAGTACCAAATATTTTAATAATTAAATTTGTTATATGATAAATTATGCTGCAAAAACAACAATTTGTTTTATATTTTCAAGAGATGTATGTTGCTCTTTTATACAACACACTTATCCATTGCTAAATTTTCATTTGGGAGAAAAAAACATAAAAATTTTAAAATCGAATCCTTGAATATCATGTGTTTGTTGGAGAATCAGACTCATAGGCAAGGCAATAATGCAAATATTTTTTCATATAGAAAAATTTACTTGATGTTTCCAGATTGATTTCCTTGATTTTTTCCCTGATTTCAAGGATCTGTAGCCATCCTATCATACATTAGTTCTACACCTTTTTTTTTAAATTCCACATTTCTATGAAAAATGACAATTTAAATTGAGGATGTATAGTAGTTGCAATAAAATAATAAAAATGTTCTTGGATTTTGATTTTAGTAGAATCCTGCTGATTCTTACTTGCCTTGCATTCATTTTTCACACATATGAATCCTTTTGCCAGTTCAATTTTTAATATTCTTTTCATTGTGCTCCCCAAAATGATCAAAATTTCTTTTTCTAAAAATGTAACAGTGTTTTAATTGACAGCATTACTTCTAATGTGATCTATTCATTTGAGCTCATAAATGTTGTGATTATCCTGAATGGCAATAACAACTTAATTACACTTTTCAGTAATTGCCCCTTAACTGGGGTTTTTATGGATGTGCTTGGTTTATTATATTTAATATCACTTTTATGTTCTTTAATCCTTTTGCTGAATTTTCAACCAGTCACTTTAAATATATAACACAGGCCTACAAAAAAAAAAATTTCTTTTTGGTGCCTGAGATTTTACAACTGATTTTGGATATTTTTGGGACGCTGATTCCAAATATGCAATCAGTTTTTCTCTATCAGCTCTACTTTTTTAGATATGCAAAGTGAACTAAAGATTTTTTAGAACTAAAGTGACCTTGAACACTTAAACTGACCTTATGATACATAGCCCTGTAACGAGGCTCAAGGCGATTAGAAGGACGTTGAAATACCACAAGATCTTGAAAAAAAGAAATGTGCAAGCAAAACTGAAGATCTGCGCATCCTTATGATTTCGCGCAACTCATCCATAAAGCCAAATGTAAAAGCCTCCAAGAGATAAGGTTAGTTTCAGAGTTCGCTCCATGGAAACAAAATTGGCTTTCTCTGACTTTCTAAAGTTTTTCAACTTCCATGATATTTGTGTTTAAGGTAGAATTCGTATCAATTTAACGTAAAACTCGTAGTGTTGTAGATTGTTGTGTTTGCGTTGTAGAATGGAATTTAAATGAGTTCAAGTAGACAAAGTTGTATAAATCATCCAGATATGTTTTGCTACATATGCGGAGAATAAAAGTTGAAAGAACACAGAAAATATGTTACTGACTTTGTAAAGAGAGCTTATCTTGGATACTGTGCCGCAACAGGTCTGTAAAACTTGTACAGAGCATTTATGACAGTGAGCTGACGGAAGAGAACAAGTCTCAAATTTGGTTTACCAATGGTTTGGAGAGAACTCCAAAACCATTTCTAAGACTATTATTTCTACCTAGCACTGAAACACTATTTGAATTAATCGAAACAATTGTAATAAGAAAACTTATCCTGATTTAGTGTCTTCAAGACCCCCACTTCCTCACTCAGAGGAACTACCGATCCCAACGTTTCATCAGCTACCAGAGTTTAGTGAGGATGAATATTGTCCTTCTGATCATCTTTTAGATAGCTGTGAATGTAACAGTGATTATGAGGAGTCGTCATCAATGTCTAAATTTTTCAACCAGGTTGATTTAAATGATTTCAAAAGAGATTTCAATGTTTTAAAAGAAGCTCCTGAATTACTGGTTGGTTTCAAGATTAAAAGACAAAAATTTATTAGAACAAAGAGCCAAACTTACATTTTATCACACAAGACAAAATTGTCTACTACCCTACTTCTCTTAAAAAAAACAATCTTGTATTTTGTCATGAATTTAGAGGACTGTTAGAAAAATTGGTTCTTCCTAAATATTCTCCAGATGATTGTCCTTGGACAGCAAAGAAGTTACACAAAATACTATTGTTTTTCTATTTTTGGGATAGCAGGGATAAAACACACCACTAGATTAGAAAAGACAGGCCTAAGAAAGAAAACATGGATGTTGAAGAAAGGAATGTCATTAATAACACTTTAGTTGGGCGAAAGAAAATCATACTTTCTGCGCTGCATATCAAGCTCTGTCCTATGAAGCAGTTTGTGTAAATTCTCCATAAGAACGGGTCATGATTTGCATATATAAGGTAAAAACACCCGAATTGAGTTATGAAGATATTAAAGCAGGAATGTTTAACGGACAACAAATAAGACAACTGATTAAGGATCCTGCTTTCGTAAATTCAACGAATGAGGCTGAATAAAAAGCCTGGACCTTTTTTTGTGGCAGTTCACAAAAACATTCCGGGCAAATGCAAAGGAGAAATCTATGTAGAATTGGTAAATGAAAAGCATAATAGTTTTAAATCTCTTGGGTGTACTAGAAGCATTAAAGTGCACTATTTACATTGCTTCTTAGAGTATTTTCTTGAAAATAAAGAAGGCACAAGTGATAAACATCCCGAAAGATTTCACCACAATATTAAGACTATGGAGGACCGCTACCAAAAAAGATGAGATATGAAAAGGGTTTCAGATTACAGTTTGAGTTTAAAAAGACACTGTTCTAAAATATATTCCAGAATGTCACGGAAAAGAAGCTTCCGAAGCATTCAATGAGTATCAGTTTCATCAGTGACGTTTTTCTCTATTTTTGTGAGTAAAAATATTTGTACAATATAATTAAAAAATTATTATTTCAATATGTGTATATCATAATAATAAAAACTAACATTTGTGTATTTTAAAAAATAAAAATCCTGTATTTATTTTATTTTTACATACATTTTTTAATACATGGATTTATCTTAAAATAATGAAACATATATTTCACAAAAATTTGTTTATCTTAAAAAGGTGAGCTGATAGAGAAAAACTAATGCCATATATGAATTCAGGACATCAAATTCATATAAAATCAGCTAAAAATACCCCGGCACCAAAACAGCTGTTGACCAGTGTAATTTTTGAGTTGATTGTAGTTTAGCAAAAAAGATATTTCATACACATCTGCATAATTAATGGGGTCTATTGGGTCTAGTTTCTAGCTTATTACTTTCATAAGATTAGATGGAGTTGATGCTATTATAAACTGATGAGCCAAATTTATTGTGCAGCCAAATTTATTGTGTGTTGTACTATCAAACAGTGTAATAGGTCATTTTATAATATACAAATGAGATATCAGCAAATAGCCTTCTCTTAGGTTTAGCATTGCTAATGCGTGTCTTCACCTGACAAGGACAGGATACTCGCTCCATCAGGATGGGATACATTTTGAAAAAAGTGCTGCACAGACAAAACACAGCATGAGAATTTTTTTTAAATTTCTGTGCAATGACAGCAGATTAACAAAATGTGGAACAATAAAATGGGAATGATATAGTATATATATGTATATATATATATATATATATTAGTTAAATAAAAAATTGTGAATGTGACTCAGTAAACAAAAACTTACGAAGCATCTTCATTACAAGGTTCCACAATGTCCTCAACTTTATTATGTTTTATATTTCTTTCAATGCTAGTAAAAGCTTGTCTGTCTCTATCATTAGCAAAAATTGTCATATGCTCCGGTATTTCTTTAGCGATACGTATTGACCGTAATCCAGATGCAGCAAGTGCTTCTAAAATTCTAAACTTTGACTGAAAAAAATAAAAAATAAATAAAATAAAAATATTCATAATACTCACAAATCTTACTTAAAGACAAGATGTGCAGGAAAGCAATAAAAGTGAAGTGCACGAATGCAACTGTTTACTGTACAGATTTCTAAAAAAAGTGAGAAAAACAACTATATTGTGAAAAAAAATTAATTAAAAAAGGATCAAAATGAATAGTGACATTGCTTTTCTTCAGTTATGCTCCCTTTTTTTTTTCTTTTGTAATTTTTTAGTCATTTTTCTAATTTTCTAGCCATTTTTGTAATTTTCTAGCCATTTTTTTCTAATTTGAATAATTGTGGTAGCTTTTGAGAATAATTATTGGTCATACAAAAAGCAAAAGTTCTACAGGTTGATTTGAGACACTTTAGTCAACCTCATTTCAGATGTCCCACGCAGAATTAAAAATAGCACCAGCAAGATATAGCTCCAGTATAGGTGGAGATTCCCAAATATTTTAAGGAACCAATGGCTCCTAAACCCAAATATTCCAATCACCACTAGGACTTAATTTCTAAGAAAAATTAAGAAACAATGCGAAGTTTGGAGAAACAATGCAAATTTCATTAAAAGATCACAGAAGAAAAATTAATTTTATCAAAGTATTGCCAAAAAATGGCCCGACTTTTGTCAAAGAATCATTGAAAAATGTGATTTTTGTCAAATGAATGCAGAAAAAAATGCGATTTTGGTTAAAGGATCACTAAAAAAGAACGCCATTTTCATTAGAGGATTCCAAAAAACAAAAACATGGGATTCTCATCAGAGGATCGTGGAAAAACGCAATTTTTGTCAAATGATCACAAGAAAAAAATGCAAAATTTGACAAAGGATGGTGATTTAGATGATGAAAATTTTTTGGCAAATTAAAAAATTTAATCGCTCTATGGCGACCGTGAATCTGCACTTATAAGTTCCAGGTGTATAAAAAGATAGAAGTCTGAAGAAGTAATTTTTTATGGGCAAATACAGATAGTGAAATTGATGCTGCTTGAACAGTGATTATATGTACATGGATTGGAGAATACATTAGAACTTTGCACAATAGTTTTTCTGCTGAACAATATATTTGCATCATGACAGCCGGTTGTTTCCTTTTTTTTTCATATACAGAAACATGATGTTAAATTTACTCTATGATATTTAAGAATGACATTTAACTTATTTTTATTATTAATTAGTTAAAAAATATTAAAACAGCTGAAATGAATTTATATTAAAGCATGTGTTTAAAGTCATGAATTTACTCAGAGGATCTTGAGTATGCAAGAATTCCCCCAAGCTATGTCATTACATAATATATACAGAATACTGCCTCTAATCTGCACAGTAGAGATAAAGTGTTTAGTATATTATAATAGGTCTTTGTTTACATATTTTTGTGATACTGCTGGGCTAGAAAATTTGGCATGGGGGCTATTTATAAGATACAAAAGTTTGGTAAGAATGATTCCTAAAAAAATTCTAAATTAAAAGGAAATGAGTGGAAAAGGTTATAAAAATGTTTTACATTGCAACTTCTGTGTAATTGTTAATGATAGAAAATTGAAATTTGACATGGAGTTGTTACTTTTAAGATGTGAACAGCTGCATGCAACAGTTTAACAAATACCAAAATTTGAAAGAGTTAAGTACACATAAAGCATTTTAAATTATGATCTCTGAGAAATTGTTAAGGATTGAAACTTAAAATTTGACATAGCTGTTACTTCTAAGGTGCAAATGAATGCAGAAGTACTTTTTTTTTTTTTTAATTCAAAATTTAAAAAGGGTGCAGGGGTAAACAATGTTCTAAATTTATAATTTTCATGGTAATGGATGGACTAGAAACTTGATATTTTGGGCATGGCAGTTACTTTTAGGATATAATGTTTGCTAACAAATTTTATTATTATTATTATTTAAAAATGTCAAATGAGTGGAAACTGTCTAAATCATGACTGCTGTGGAATTTTACATAATCATTTTTAATTAATTAAATGTACATGCATTTCAAATTTAGCTGATACATTTACAATGGGGAACAATGGGCACTCGTCTTAAATTATACTTTCTTTTATGTTTAACTGATGAAGATGATCTTACATTTTCCGAATTTCAACTCAGAATTGCAAAAATAATTTAAAATAACTAGTTATTGCAGTTTTAAACTCCGTTAAAAGCAAAACAAAACCACATGATCCGAAAATGGGACGGGATTGGTTTGTCGTCACTACACATGAAACGCAGATTCTCCCTAGCCGCCTGCATTGTGATTGAAGGCTGTTTTTCGTTGTTTTCTGTTTGTTATCTACTATAAACATCTTTTAAAGACCTATTTACACTAAAAACAAAATCAAATTAGAGTCAAAACATTATTTTATTTAACATATCCAAACATAATGTACTATTAATTTATACATTTGTATTAATTTTCATTTAGAAAAGTGCTGAAGGTAGTTGGGTTATAAAATACAAATAATACCTTCATATACAAATAATACATAATACCTTCTGGAAATATATATATTTTTTTAATCTCAAATTTATTTTAAGGGCATAAAAAATGCACTTCATGTGGTAAAGATACAAAGAACTAAAGCTAAAAGGCACATTTATTTTTTACTTAAAAGAATAAAAATGATAGTTTTATTAAAAAAATAATAATAAATCATAAATAGAATCATCTTTTTCTAGTTTTTCCAATGTATTATTTCTTTAATTCATTGTAACGCTTAATGATTCTTTTTGTTATGAATGTGTTGTGAAAGTTATATTACGGATAAAAAAATTAACTCGAATTTGTTATGAGAAAATTAAGTTTTGAACAATAGCGTAAAAAAAAAAAAAAAAAAAAACAAGAAAAAATTTAATACTGACTTATCGAATAAAATTTTAAATTAACTACTGTTAATAATTGTGTATTCATAAATCAGAAACAAATTACTACAACATATGCGACTAAATTTATAAATATTGTCTTTTCATTTTTTTACGTTTTTACTTAAAAATAAGTATTAAAGCAAAAACTTTAAAAAAAAAAAACTTAGAAAAAGGCAGTTTTTTATCAGTATCTATGTTTATCTTAATAATCACGCCTCACTTTTATGAATGTAGTTTATTTTGTATTTTTTATTTTCATAAAATGTTTAATATATTATGGTAATGTGGCATGGTTATCGAACTTGATTATAAAAAATTCACCGCTTTTTTTTTCTTTTTTTTTAACATTTGGTAAAAAATGTAGGCTTGTTAATTTATTTTGAAAAAATAATAATATTTGTTCTATTTCAGTTTTAATATGTGGAAAGAAAACCAAAACATTATTTAAACAATCATTTAGAATTTCTAAATTGAATTTTCAACTTATAATCATTGTTCATTTATTATGGAAGTGTTAATTTGTTAAGGCATATTTCTTAAATGTGTCCACCCCAGGAAACACCTCAATTCAACACTGCTTATAATACATATATGTATTACTCAGATTCAGATACCACCAGTGGCGTAGTCGAGGGGGGACGCAGGGGGACGGCGTCCCCCCACTTTTTTATTTTCTTTCAAGCGTCCCCTTACTTTTTTATGGCAAGGGGGACGCTAAGGACGCGAGGGGACGCAAATCTTCTTGATTCGTTAAATGATTAAAATTTAAAAAAAAAATTAAAAATTAACAATTTTGTAACAGAATTGATATTTAAAACTATTTTAGTTTTTTTTTTTTTTAACAGCATAACAACGGCACTCAAAAAGACCAATTACCAGTAATGAAATACCGCGCTAACATTCATTTTTTCAAAGGCATACATTAGTTTTACTCGGAAGTCTATTATCCCCTTCCTTTTTCCTAACAGAAAGATCACACAAGCTCCCGAAGAAGACCTTGGACACAGCGCAGTCTCAGTTTAAAAAACATCCAGATGTTCGGCTATTGAAAGCCGGGTCATTTTTTACTCACACAACAATTAACACCAGCATGTTTCGATTAATCTGTAAATAAGCTCTTTAAAGACATTCGGGGTAATCGCCATAGCTGTCCCCATTGACTTTCTAATATACGGTATCTTAGGTCATTGGTTGTCCCTTACTGGTAGTTAGTAGTCTTCATCAATCGGCCGGTGTATTTCGTCGGCAGCTGGACTATAAAGTAATTATTACTCTATAGTCCTTATTCTATTCGGAACTTATTCTATAGTGCTGGTCTGCAGTTGAATACAGTCAATAAAAGGACAATCAAAAGACCGACAACTTACCAACAACCAATACTGTTCAGTGTTTAGTGAAAGAATCCCCCAGAACGATTATCCTCAATTCTCTCGTTCACATTGACAATTATTTCTTGATTAGATACAAGCATTGGACTAGTTTAAAGTGGAGCGAGTATCTCTGAGTTGCCTCGTTTTTTCTAGCCATAAATATTTTATATAGTAATTTTAATTTTTGAGGGGTAAATAACAATGAAACGATGTAGGTAGCCAAAAAAATTTGCAATTTCTTCCAAACGTTGCTGTACAAAAACAGATGCGATATCACCGACCACAGTTGCTGATCAAAAGTCAGATCCAACAGAATTGTAAGTATTTTTTAAGTTTTGATCAATAATATCTTAAATTATTTGCTATACTTTGAATTTTTGATAAGGGTTATATATTTGCCAAACACCAATAGGTTTCTGTTATAAAACTATGTTTTTGAATGAACAGGATTAAAAAAAAAAAAAAAAAAAAAAAAAAAAAAAAAAAAAAAAAAAAAAGTGGGGGGGTGGGGGGGACGGAAAAGAAACATGGGCGTCATCAATGGTAGATGAACAGAATTGCCCGTCTAAATTTTCAAATTTAATTAAATGAATTTTCCTTCTGTCTCAAAATACCCAAAAAATAATACAGCTTATTTTTTTCAGAGGATTTAAAGTAATTGAATAGTAAAAGAAAAGATAACTAGGGAGAAGTATTGTCCACCTGAAGCTTCAACAAATATAATTATTTAACTTATGTGGCCGAGATTTGAGAAAAATTGAGTTTCAGGAATATTATCTCTTTCTAGCATAAATAAGTTTTACTGTGAAAATATGATACAAATAAATTCATATATAGGATTGCAAAGAACGTTAATTGTCAGAAAACCTTTTCTTAATTGTTTAATACTTTTTTTTATTTAGTTACACAGTTAGTTTTACTGTGTGGTATGTAAAAAATACAAATATTACATACTAGAATTTACGTGCTAAGGACTACTTAATTCACTCACACGTAAACACCCGCTTTCTGAAGATGGAAGATATATTTCTTTTTTTTTTATATCTCGTTTGCATTTAAATATTTTAAAACTATTTTTGCATTGATATCTGAGGCCTATTGCTACAATGGCCGTTTTTTACTTTATCAATTATATTTGCACCTTTTTTATTTTGATTGGATAATTTCATTTTTGGAACCGGTTTCGAAAGTCAAAATATCCTCATTAAAAAAAGACTGAACAAAATCGAAAAAGTGAAAAACGTGCATTATGGAAATGAACATTTCAGAGTTGGTACAGGAAACTAGAGATTTGCACGGGCCGGGTTCGGGCCGATTTCCATTAAGGTCCCTGTCCTCGCTCGAAGAAACTCTCGCGAGCTAATGCTATTCCTATGGGGAAGCATTTTTCTAATAACTCTTTCGCATTTTGACATTTTGGAATAATTTTTTTTTTTTTGCATTGGATCGCTGAGGTGCATGCCGACAGCGCACCTTTTTCACTTTTTCGATTTTGGTTGCAGGTATATTTTTTAAAAAGCACTTTCAGTTTCGAAACCGGTTTTGAAAGTGAAACTAACTTTGTAAAAAATATCTGCAGCCAAAATCGAAAAAGTAAAAAAGGTGCGCTGTCGGCATGCACCTCAGCTATTCAATGCAAAAAAAAAAAAAATATATATATATATATATATATATATATATACATTCAAAAATGTCAAAATGCGAAAGAGTTATTAGAAAAATGCTTCCCCATAGGAATAGCATTAGCTCGCGAGCGTTTCCTTGACCGAGGACAGGGGCCTTAACAGCATTCAGGCCACTCTCAGCCCTTCTTTTTTTCCCTGAGTATCGGGCCAAGTCGGGTTTAACTGAATTTTTCCGTACAAAGCCGGGATTGATTTAATTCTTCCTAATCTTCACGAACTAAAATAATCAGTTCCAGTTGAATCATACCATATGAAAATCTCTTTCTCGACGTGGCCAAGTCTGTTCATAAATCAGTAAAATTTGCCTTGGTTTAAAAATTTTTACTAAAAGGCATATACTTTTAAGTCATCATTATTCTACAATTAAACATTAGAATTTATTCTTTTAAAGAATCGTAGCTTTCTAGGCTTATTAAAATAGAGTTAAACGCATGAAAAAAAACCCCTGTCTATGACGAATTTTCTTTTAAACTGAAAACTGGAAATTTCTTTTGAACTGTTCATCCATGCAAAATAAATACATTAATACGCGAAAAGAAATATGCTAAACATTAACGCCTGCTAAGGAAGAGAACGTATTTTTTTTTTTCCAATGCGATTCGGTCTTATAAGATTTTACTTTTACCATGCATCATTTTTTGGATTTTTATGTCTCCATTACATGAAATATGGATTAATAACACTAAACATAACTGAAACATTTACATATAAACAAAGGTTCATTAAAAGCATATATATCGCAGCCTACGGCACTTCTGCATAAATGAAGATTATAAACATGGAAAAAAAAGGACCTAGATAAGTTTTTTTGGTGAGAACTCTTCCGCAAGAGTAAAGATCAATGTTCTGTAAGAAATTTACTCGGGCCGGGCCGAAATTTTAACTACTTTTCCGGTCCAGGCTAAGCTCGGGCCTTCTATTTAGCTATTATATCGGGCCTGGTCAGGGCGTCAATTTTATTTCTCTATGGTCCGGGTCGGGGTCGGGCCGAAATTTTAACTTTAATAACGAGTCGGGCTTTTTTTTCTATGGATCGGATTGGACTCTAGCCTGGAAATTTCAACGCTCTTTAATGGCTGGTTTAGGTTGTGGACACCGTAACAATAATTTACTGCGTAAGAATGTATGGGCGCAACTGACGTGTTGGGGTACAAACACCAGGGGCTCAACTTGTCCCTTTTTATTATTTCAAGTTTTCTCATTCACATCAGAAAATTCCTATGCTATTACTTCTTTATTTATGAGAGACATTTTATGATTATTTAAAGAAAAAATTCTTCTTTGTAAAATTCTGGTATGAAATCAAAATTTCTCATTAAAAAAAAATCCATTTTCTTTTTTCGTGTTTTCTGTATTTGACAGATTTGCTAGTATTTCTTTTATTTTTTTATTTTTTTTTTTTTCTCAGACAAGCTACTTTTCCGCGGAAACGCGGAATCCCGCTTTTTCGGCGATGAATTTTATTATCCCTGGGATCGATGCAAATATGCATTAAAATTTGTTAACATTTTTATCGGGGAGGGGGGGGGGGTAACGAATGAAATACAACAAAACCGCTAGTACAAACCGCGCCAAATTAAGCAAATTTCTTCACAGGATTGCAGAAAAAAGCGCAAATTTCTCCAAAGGATAAAAAAAAAAAAACTAAATTCATCAAACGATCGCGGAAAAAATACAATTTTCTTCAGAGGATCGCGGAAGATAACTCGATTTCCGTCAAAGGATTGCGTTAAAAGAACACTATTTTTGTTAAAGGATCATGAACAAGACGCGATTTTCGTGAAAGGATTGCGAGGAAAACGCGATTTTCGTGAACAGGTCGCAGAAAAATACTCTAATTTCATCAAAGAGTCATAAAAAATACTCGAATTTTATCGAAAGATCATGGAAAATACGCGAAATTTTGTAGAAAAATTTTGAGAAAATATGCGAATTTGGCCTAAATATCATGACAAATACGAGAACTTTGACGAAACATCGAGGAAAATATGCGAATTTTCCCGAAAGATCGAGGAAAATAATTTTTTCAAAATATCGAAGAAAATATGCGAATTTTCGCTAAAGATTGGGAGAAATATTCGAATTTTCTCGAAAGATCGCAGAAAATACGCGAATTTCGACGAAAATCGAGGGAAATGGACACATTTTGTATAAATATTGCAGTAAATAAATTTATTTTGTAGAAAGATCACGCAATATATGCGAATTTTGTCGAAAGTTCGGGAAAAATAGGCAAATTTTGACGAAAGATAGCTGAAAATACGTTAATTTTGACGAAAGATCGTGGAAATACGTAAATTTTGACGAAAAATCGCAGAAAATATGTAAGTTTTGATTAAAACTCGCGGAAAATACGCAAAATTTTGGCGAAAAATCGCGGACAATATGTAAATTTTGACGAAAGATCGCGGAAAATGTACAATTTTACCAAAAAATTGAGGGAAAATATGCGAATTTTCTAAAAAATCGCGGAAAATATGCGAATTTTGTCCAAAAACGGTGAGAAAAATCGCGAATTTCGCTAAAAGATCATGGATAAATGCAAATTTCATTGAAAAGACCGTGGAAGAAATGCGGTTTTCGTCAAATGATGGCAAAAAAAAAAAAATGCTAATTTTGATAAATTGCAGAAAAACCCAAATTTGAAATCTGAAAATACGCAAATTTGGACGAAAAATAGCTGAAAATACGGAAATTTTGACAAAATATACCTGAAAATACGCTAATTTTGACGAAAGATCGCGGAAAACACGCTAATTTTGACAAAAAATCACGAAAATACGTAAATTTTGACGAAAAATCGCGGAAAATACGTAAGTTTTGACGAAAGTTCGCGGAAAATACGCAAAATTTTGGCAAAAAATCGCGGACAATATGCAAATTTTGACGAAAGATCGCGGAAAATATGCAAATTTACCAAAAGATTGAGGGAAAATGCGAATTTTCTAAAAAATTCCGGAAAATATCCGAAATTTCTCCAAAAAGGGCGAGAAAAATCGCGAATTTCGCTAAAAGATCATGGATAAATGCAAATTTCATTGAAAAGACCGTGGTACAAATGCGATTTTCGTTAAATGATCGCAAAAAATGCTAATTTTGTTAACTTGCAGAAAAACCCAAATTTCGTCAAAAATGCTGCAAAAAAATTCAAATTTCGTCAAAAGTCCGTGAGACCATGAAAGTTCAACTTTTTTCTTGCTAAGCTGGTTTCTTTTTTAATCCAAAATTTTCGATTTCATACCAGGAAATTTCAAAGAATTTTTTTTCTTTTTGTAATCATGAAATGTCTATCGTAAATAATCAAAAGATTAGTATATGAATTTTCTGGTTTGAAGGAAAATTTTTGAAATAGAAAGGGGACAAATTGGTTACTTAAAGCTCTTACCATGAATTTAGAATCAAATTGTATTTAAAATTGTGTATGAAGTAAAAAATTGTTAAAACTGTTGTAACATAAAATAAATTACGTTGAATGAATTTCTTTTCCATCTTCAATAACTAAGTACAAATTAAATAAATAAATAACTCATATAAGCAACTTAAATTAAATTAAAGTTTTTTAAGATTTAATTAAATTTTAAATATAATTAAATGTTTAAAATTTATTTAATTTTTTAAAGTAAATGTAATTTAATTAAAATTTTTAATTAATTTAAAAAAAAAATTAAATTTATTTTTTTAATTTAAATTTAATTTCTCAATTATTTATCCCTGGAATTCACAATCCAGTTAGCCGTATGGGTGATAGACATCCTAATGTTCGATACTATGAGCGTCCCCCCACTTTTTTTTCCAGGACTACACCACTGGATACCACTCTATATGTTTACATGTAAAATTTTGTTTTCAGCTGTTAACATTTCACTTTTTTTTAATGATATGTGTGATGTGTGAGAGGAATAAGGGTGGGATGGGGGAGTTCATCCAAATGTAATCCAATATGTCAAAAATTTCATGATTCAAAGATGATAACAAAAAAAATTTGAAATATTTATTTGATCTTTGTCAAGGAATACGCACACCTTTGTCATTTGAAATCATTGATACAAATTGTGTATAAAAAAGAGACTTTATTTTTTACTTATATTTTCTACTTCAGCGTTCGAAATCCTTGGTGGTCCGCTGGTCCGAGACCACCGAAAATTCAATCGGACTAATTTAAAAAATTTAGTGGTCCGCAGGACCAGTGCCTTCTTTCAGGCCCTGAGAAAACTGCAACCAATCGCACATAAGATTTTTTTATTATTATTATCAGCGATGCCACGGACGCGCTATAGCGCGTAAATTATAGGGATGCAACGGATATCCGGCCAATATCCGATATCCGGCTGATTTTTCAATATCCGACATATCATCGGATATCCGAATCACAATCACCGGATATCCGACTTCTCTATCGGATATCCGGCAGAATGCAACAAACCAAATATATAAGTAACAGTAATCGTTTGACCCAAACAATGCGAAAAATTTTTGTTTATAATGCAAGAGATGAAATATTATTATAAGTTCTCTATCGATGAATAAAAGGTAATTCTCAAAAGTTTAAAGAATTGCCAGCTTTCCAATTATTTATATTTAAACTCTGTAACAAATTTAAAAGTTTACGTTTACATCTTTTAGAAAATTGTATCTACTTTCAGATTGTAAAACAAAATTTGAAGTCAAAATAGCAAATGAAGCTTTTGTGCAAAAATGTATAAAGATAAAAAACCAACATTGAGAAATGCACAAATAATGCATGAAAAGAATAGAAAACAGCCGTTTCGAATCTACTATCAAGATTCTTCATCAGTATAAGACTCAGCATGCTAGAAAAAGCTAAGCTGAGCAAAGCAACAGGGAAGCACAGTCTTATATGCCTATTACGGGAGCGAATGGTAATAGATTCGAAACAGCTGTTTGCTACCTTACGTGCATTTCTAAACGTTGGTTTTCTATCTTCATAAAATTTGAAGTTGTTTAAACTGTGATTTTACTAATTTTCTTTCTTTTTTTTAATTTAAATAGTGGGTTAATTGGTTTTTAAGTTACACAACTAAACAAACCTATTTTTAATTTCTTCTATCTTTCAAAGAAGATATTATTGTAATAATTTTTTTTTGACGAATTTGCATGTTTTAGGGATCAAATATCCCCAAAAACATGTTTATTCAAAATATCTGTCTGTCCCAGTGTCGCCATCATACTATCAAAAAATGTATGAAGTTATGCATAGAATGATCCAAATATTTTGTGCATATTTTTGACTGTAACCAGCAGGTTCTTCTTCAATATGGAAACATTTCACTGAAAGGCGGTGCTGTAATTGCAATTTTTGTGCCATTTTCATTGTTCTACCATCAAATACTGTATGTAGTTATGCATAGAATTGAACAAAATTTCTTTGGATACATTTCTGGGAATGACTGTCTAATCTTCCTTCAGTTTGAAAATAGTTTGCCCAAAGATGGTATTGAAATAATGATTTTTGTAAAATAATTTTGATTTTTCATAATCCTTACAGAGAATTGGCGGTTCGTGCAGCGATGCGAACTTCGTATCTTTCTAAAATTGGCTATTCGCAAACAACTGATGTATAGCAGAACACAAAAGAATATTGATTTTAATAAATATCATGATCGAGATTAACTCATTTTTAATCTAATTAACTGACTGCAGCAAAAATTCTAGATGGAAATAAAAGTTGGTATAGTACTGAACTAACAATATTGAAGTAGTATTAATACAGTTGACTCTCTCTACAACGAAACTCTATCCAGCGAATTTCTCTATTTAACGAATTTTTTGTAGGAACGGTCAATTTTTTTCATGATTACATTAAAAATAATCTACATATAGCGAAATATGTATCTCCATTCAATGAATTGTTTCAAAAATGTTCTTTTATATGTTCTGAAAACGCTTCAAATTATTTGTAGAGTAAATTTTTTTGATTGATTTTTCGTTTATAAGTCATAGCTACATAGCATCCTCTACCTTATTCCTTATGTCTAAAAAAAGGCATTCACCCCCCCCCCCCCCCCAAAAAAAAAAAACATTATTTTTGCATGGTTATACTTGACTTTGTTTTATCCAAGGTGAGCTTGCATTCTTGGAAAAGAGTGAAACATTTGCTTGCTATTAGAACGATTTGCAATAATCACAAAGCATTCTAAAAGATAAAACTATTCCATTATCGTCTTGAAAATGGTGTTTATTTCTTGGTTTGGATAGTAAGTCAGCAATAAGGAAGGGGTGAGGGGGCAATTGCAGAAAAGGTTGTTTTTTTTTCAGCAGGTTTTCATCTATTTAAACTAATTCTCATTACTTTTAGAGTTTATGTTTGTTGCTTGTGGCGACTTGGAATATTTTTTGTTGTGAGAGATCATTTGAATGAAGAATTGTTACTAAACGTCATCTATGCTGGTGTTATCTTCTACTGCATCTGCATAAAAACTCCTTTGGGATAAGCATAATGCTTTTTTATAAAGTACAAAATTTTTTGCCGTTTTCTATTCAACGAATTTTTTGATTGAACGATAGATTTCGTTATATAGAGGCTCGACAGTATTTGCAAATATTTTTTGAAACATTCAGATATATGGAATAGAAGAGAGTTTTGGGATTGGTGCATCCAACTAGTTATTTTCATGATTTCATTATAAATATTTAAAATTATAAGTTTTTTTTTTAGCTTATAAATTTGAAAGTGGTTTAACTTAAAGTAAAATTAAATGTAGCTTAAGGTAAAACAGTATTAAATAATTAAAACATGAAAAAAATCATGGAGTAAACCCATGTTTGGAAATAACTCTTCAACCATTGGTATATTCGTAAGCCTTTTTGTTTACATTATAAATGTAAGCTATGTATTTCTTTGTGAAATTACTTTACAGTTATAAAATAAACATATTGATAAATGTGTAAAATTTGTTCTATAAATTATCTGCATTTCATTGTACAAATTATTAGCAATTATCAGCATTTCATTGTAATTATTAGCCATTATCAGCATTTCATTGACAAATAAGCAGAATATTTAAATGTTTGAAGTACAGTTTTTATTCAATATTATTAATATACACATACAGAGCTTGAACTTTGGCATGGGATGGCTAAATTCATGCCTTAAAACATCTTATGGCCAAAACATTCCTGTTACCAAAAAAAAAGTCCCTTTTTGAATTTTTTTTTTTTCTTTGTTAAATGGCGATCAAATCTCAGGACTGACTGACTATTTTTGTGATATTTTCCGCTATCAATTGGCAAATGGGTCATTCCATGTCAAATCACCCAGATTTTTCCAAAAATGACACCCACCATCACCAATTTTGATAAAATTCAGTGGATTTGTAGAATTTCTAATGCTGATTCCAAAAATATCAATTATATTGAAATTGATCAAACGGTTTGTGAGTTATGAGCTTTTAAATAGCTCCCAAGATGGCCGATTTGCCGCCATTTTGAATAGCACATGTGACAACAAAAAAGTCCATAACTTCTTTCAGGTTTAAGCTAGAGCTTTCAAATTTTTTTTGTTTTGTTCAGAATAAAGTAAACTTTCATTTAAACAAATTTTTGTGAACCTCGTTTTAAGAAAATGCTGTCAAAAAATGACTTTTTGTCATTTTTTTAAGTAAAAAAGGGGGCAACTTCAATGGTTAATTTCCCCCAATGTACCCCCTTCAATTTTTATCTAATTGCATAAATAAGCAACTCAAAGTGTGTTTTGATGACTAATAAAAAAAACTTAATGGGCAGTTCACAGGTATTTATTTAAAAAAATAAATTCAATTTTACTGATTTTCCACAATAACAGAAAACACAAGATAATGTTGATATTTCTTTTATTACCAGAAATATCATACATATTTACATCTAAAAGTTTGATAAGGTTTAATGTTACATAAATATATTTATTTAATGTGCCTAAAAAAGGGGAATCCCATAGGAATAAATAGGAATACCAATAATGGATTCTTGCAATCGGACAAATTGAAATCTATTGCAGTCTCAGTAAATTATGAATAAAAAGGAAATAATGGAAAAAGTTCTACAAATAGCTGAATTTTATGACAAAATCATACTTTTATTATACAAAATACAAAAAAATTGCAACTCTTAAATAAAAATTATGGTACTATAAATTAATACAAAATAACATATCACATACACAATAAACATGCTATTAAAAATATATCTACATCAATAATAATTTAAAGTAAAGGTAATTAATATTTTTAAAAATCCCTGCCAACAGGCAGATGTAAATTTTGAAGTTAAATACAGTAGACTCCCTCAAATCCGCACAGTTTGGAACCAGAAGTTTTGTGGATTTTAGAATTTTGCCAATTTCCGGTCATTACTTTGTTTACCTTTTTTTAAACAGGAATTTGAATGCAATTAATAATGTAATCAAAACTAAAATGAATGCTTTACAATATAATAAAATATTAAAATAAGTAATAAATTAAAATAATAAAATATTAGATAATTTTCAAAGTGATTAAAATATTAAAAGTAAGGATCAAGTTAATAATCAATAATATATAATTAAATATTCATTATAAACATGAAATATATCTTTCTTAAATTATTCAATGTAGTTACTAATCTACCTCATTATTGTAGTTACTAATATACCTCAGATACATTACTAATTCTCAACAAAATCATAAAATAAAGAAGTTTTTTTTTTTTTTTTTTTTTTTTTTTTTCAGGTTTAGCCAGATTTAGATTTAATAACCAAAAAAGCTTGATTAATACATAAATATATTTGATAAGAAGATTGTGATTACTAATGATATAAGAAAAATCTGAATTTTTTCAGAATATATTTCTTTTCCTTCGTGGGAAAAAAAAATATGAATTCAGTACTATTAACAAAATTTACAAATTAAAATGAAATGGAATTGATATAAAATTATAAAAGTCAAATTTTGTCCCTATATCTGAAATGAATGTTTCATTATTTACATCCATAAATTATATGCAGATATTTTAGAGTGATGGATTTTAGGGTTTCGGATTTGAGATAGTTTACTGTACTTGTTTCAGTAACAAAAACTAAATCAAATTTAGATATAAACGTAGTTCAATAATTTTATCTGGTTCTTTTTAAAATTTAATTTTTCTGTAAGAACTGGTTTTATCACAATTATGTTAAGGCAGTGTATATAAAAAAAAAATTTTGTACCCTCAACAACTCAAAATTCTCTAACATATTTTCAGATTCATTTTTAAAAGTAAAAACATGATACTTGTTGATGTGATTTTTTTTTCAGAGATTTATAAGCGACCTCAGGGCTGTAACAGGCAACTATTTTATATTCTGTGTGAACCAGTATTTTTCTAATATAAAATTTGAAGTATATTTTACTTGCAAATGCTATCAAAGCATCTGTTATGGATTTCATTTTTAAGAAAGTGGTTGGTGCCAGTTAGATATAAAAAATAGTCGCCTGTGGCAGCCTTCAACCTGTGTTTTTATTTTTGTTCAATGAATTAGATCTTGATTTACAACAATTATTTTCTCAGTATGACCATTTTTTCCGTTTCCAGTACTATTGCTTAAATTCAATTCTAAATGCCCACTTTGACAGCATTTTTTAATATAATATGCCTTTTATATATATAGAACCCAATTGAATGCATTTGTGAGCAAAAATAGATTTAAAAATGAATCAGAAAATCCAATGATTTTGCTTTGCCGAACTGTCCCGTTCACATAGAAAGCAAGGCATTTTTGTATATACAGCTTTTTGTGCCTATATTATTAATGTACATTTGAAGTCACTGCAGATAAACCATTTGTCTATCTCATGCTAAATACAATCAGATTGTATTCTAAAAGTCGTTAGATAAGTTCGCAAGCATCCACAAGTATACATTTACATTATCTGTGACTATTACATGATGCTTGTTCTCGGCAATGAATCTTAGAAATCACCTCCGGTTGATCGCAAACAAACTATACGTGATAGACGAAAAAAAAAAAAAAAACAGTTGTGTAATTAGCATAGAAAAATACATTAAAGGGGTGCATTGGTTCTTAATCATCCGATATGTAGACTAGTGTAACTTTTACTTACTGTATTTTTTATTTAAGAGTTTTAATTTTATCACATTTTTTATTATATACAAGTATGATTCTGTTTTATAATGCACCTGTTTGTAGAGTCTTTTTTCTGTCATTTCTTTTTCACTTATAATTTATTGAAACTCTGCAGTAGATTTCAATTTGTCAGGAAAGTACTTCTATGTCTTGCAAAAATCCATTATTGGCATTCCTATTAATTCCCTTTTTTATAGAAGATTCTCTTTTTTAGCCACATTAAACATACATATTTAAGTAACATAAAACCTTATCAAACTTTTGGATGTAAATATATATAAATATTTCTGGTAATAAAAGAAATGTCAACTCATTATCTTGCGTTTTCTGTTATTGGGGAAAGTCAGTAAAATTGAATTTATTTTTTTAAATAAAAACCTGTGAACTGCCCATTAAGTTTTTTTTATTAGTCATCAAAACACACTTTGAGTTGCTTATTTATGCAATTAGATGAAAATTGAAGGGGGTACATTGGGGGAAATCAGCCATTGAAGTTGCCCCTTTTTTTACTTAAAAAAATGACAAAAAGTCATTTTTTGACAGCATTTTTATAAAATGAGGTTCACAAAAATATGTTTAAATGAAAGTTTACTTTATTCTGAACAAAACAAAAAAAATTTGAAAGCTCTAGCTTAAACCTGAAAGAAGTTATGGACTTTTTTGTTGTCACATGTGCTATTCAAAATGGCGGCAAATCGGCCATCTTGGGAGCTATTTAAAAGCTCATAACTCACAAACCGTTTGATCAATTTCAATATAATTGATATTTTTGGAATCAGCATTAGAAATTCTACAAATTCACTGAATTTTATCAAAATTGGAGATGGTGGGTGCCATGGTCTGGGTGATCTGACATGGAATGACCCAAATCTCACAATTTTCTCTTACGACAATTTATACAAAATTCATGATTGGTTTTTTGCATTTGATTGAAAAACTTTGCAATTTTTCTCACAATTTTCTCGCTTGCTAGCCTTACAAACTTTTGCAACTTTTTTCTCGAGACCGATTGCCAAGTTTCACAATTTTTTTCTCTCAACTGAATGTGACAAATTTAGCTATTTTATTCTGCGACTGATTGGAGAATTTCCCTTTTTGTTTTAGTGACATTCTGCTGAAATTAATAATTATTTTCCTGTGTCCAGCTGAAAAATTTGTGTTTTTTCTCTGTTACCTGCTGATGATTTTCATGATATTTGCTTGTGACGGGCTAACAAATTTCACAATACTTTACTGTAAATGACTGATGAATTTCGCTATATTTTCCCACTGCCTAAGTTCCCTCAAGCTTAAAATTTTTTCAGACCGATTGACTATTTTTAAAAATTTATTTTTGCCATGGTTACAAAATCAGCGATATTTTTTCTATGGCCGATTTGCGTATTTTGCGAAATTTTTTTTTCTAATTTATTTTGTCTCTTTTGTCGAAACAAGAAATTTCTAAAAGGGCAGTAATGGTCACTAGAGTCTGAGCTCTATCTAATTAGCCTCGAATCAGCTATAAACAAAATGAGATTAGATCTTGTGTTGCACACTGGAAAAAAAAACATGTTTTTTTTTTACAATCAATGGTTCAGCATTAATTTTTTTTTCATTTTTCGAAATCATCGCACATTTTGTAATCAATGGGCTTGATAATCATACTTCTTTTTTCATTTAAAAGATAATCTTTCATACGATGTTTCTGTTTGGATTCGTTTTTTTTTTTTTCCATGCCTGATAATTTGTATCTGCCCATTTTGTAACTTTTTATTTTCTTCTTTATTAAAAATGACATTTATTTCCTATTCAAATAAAAATTCTTCTAAATTTAAAGAATTTTGTAAAAAAATAATAATAAATAAATAAATAAATAAAATGAGGACATCCATTGTCCAAAGCAAGATGTTTAAATGTTTCCCATTCAGTTAATGAAAATCAGTAAAAACATTATTTTTATGATGATCAAAACATGACTCATGTAATAAGAGTCACATACTACATATGTCATGGATTTCCTGGACCAATAATAAACAAAATAAAATGCAAACCACAAGGTCCATTCTCAACCGATAACATCAACCGCTTTCCAAATGATTGAAAAAAAAAAAAAAAAGGCAAACTTTAAGGAAACACATTTAGAAACAATAAATAGTTTATGTGCATAGTTCACAGAAATTAGGACATGACCTTTTTAAATAAACCATTTCTCATGGAATAGAAGAAACCTACTGATTATGCCCTTTTCAGAATTTCATATGGGTTTAAAATTGCATTGCATAGAAGAACATAATTCAAATAGCTAAAATGTCAGAAATTACAGTATTGACGATAATTCCACTAAGTGGTATGCAATCACCGCAGGATATTGACAATACAATCATCTAAATGTATTATTCTTGCAAGTAAATTAAAAATGAATGCCTATCAGATTTTACAAACAAACAAACAAACAAACAAATAAATAAATAAATAAGTGTAACTTACAAAAGATTCTAAACCACACAAAATCGAATAAAATCTAAATTAAAAAATTCATTTAGCAACTCAATTATTAATTGTTCATAACACTGAATGACAATTGAAAAATAGATATGATATATATATATAAGGTTTGATTCTTTTCGTTTGTTTTAATTAAAATAGACATTTTGGATAATTATCTTGAGTTGTTGATTTAAATTATTTTAATGGAATTTTGTCATGCTGGTATAAATTAAATATTTAAATGGCATGTAAAAAATAATAGGTATTTTTTTTCTTTTTAATTTCTTCCTTCTCATATAGTTTAACACCCCTGCATTTACAAATGTTATGAGGAAAACTCTCTCTGTCTGGGTAAACCTGAATTTCAAGCCCTGATAGTCAAAGATATATAGTTTCTGTAAATTATATTCCAATACGTTTAAAAGTTGCAATGGGTGTGAAACATGTTTGCAATTTATTATTTGAGGTGGCATTGCATAAAGAAATAAACAAACATTCACCATAACTAAAAACATATTCAGTACCGGATATCCGAATCCGGCAGGCAAATCGGATACCGGATATCCGGTATCCGGAAAAGTCGGTATCCGTTGCATCCCTAGTAAATTACTCAAAAAATCGGCAATGGGACGCAAAAAATAGCTCTTATGCGTCCCACGGAACGCGTAATTTCGTTAAAGGATCGCGAAAAAACGACAAATTTCGTTAAAAAATCGCGAAATAACGACTAATTTACGGCAAATTTGTCAAACAATTCTCGAAAAAATGGCTAATTTCATTCCAAAACCTAAAACAAAAGGCAGATTTCTTTGAAAGATCGCGAAAAAACGGCAAATTTCGCTCAAAAAAATCGCGAAAAACAGCAGATTTTTTTCCAAAAATTGCAGAAAATTTTCAGAATTCTTCAAAAAATTGCAAAAAAAGGCAGATTTCTTCAAAAAATTCGTGAAAAAATGGCTAATTTTATCCTAAAACGCGAAAAAACGGCAGATTTCTTCAATAGATCGCGAAAAAACGGCAAATTTCCCCAAAAATCGCTAGAAAAAGGCAAATTTTGTCAAAAAATATCGCGAAAAACAGTATATTTCGTCAATAAAAATAAAAGATTTCGTCAAAATAACGCGAAAAAACGGAAATTTCGACAAAAAAGCACAATAAATAAATAAATAAGTGAATGCCGGGAGAGAATTTTTCTGTTTTAAAAACTAATTTTCCTGCTTCAAAATTGTTGTTGCTGCTTCCCAATAGGTTTTTTATTACTCCAAATCTTTCTGAGTGAATGTGACTCCTGAAAGCACCATTTCATTAAGCAAAGTACCCATTTACTCAACAAACATATTCCTTTTTTCAGCAAAAATGTATTTTTCAACAGGGTTGGAAAAAAACCAGGTTTTTTCGAAAAAAACCCAAAAAAACCGGGTTTTTTTAGAACATGCTTTTTTATAAAATATGCATGCATATTTATTGATAAAAATAAATATTGTTGGATTATAAGTAGTATAACTTCATTTGAAAGTAATTTAAATTAAATAATTATCGTGAATTATGTAGAAAATTGAAAAAAAATTCATATTTTAAACAATTATAGTAAACAGTCTTGTGTTCAAAGAATAAATTACTCTACACAATCAAACATTGATACTTGGCGATAGTTAGATAGTAGATAAAAAAATTTTTGATTAATGATAATAAATATTTGATGCAGTTTGATGACTATAACATTCTTTTCTAGAATTAAAAAATAAATTTGAAATACTTCTTGAGGTTTTTTGAGTAGCAATTTGAAATCAACATTTTTGGTCATTAGATTCAGCAGATAACAGGGGAAAAATGAGATTGGCATTATTAAAATGCTTTAACTATCACCAGATTTTTGAATACTCTCTTATTCAACTTCATATTTTAATTTTAATTCTTAAAGATAATTTCCCCAATAAAAAATAATAAAAAAAAAATCTATTACAGTTCAACCAAAATCTTAAAGATCATCGAGTTATGTAGCTTCATATTCAAAATCATTGTGCATGTTATGATAGATTGCTTTAAATAATCTGCTTTTTTTTAATGAAAATATTTTATACTAAATATTGCATGTTTTTAATCTATTTTATCTTTGATCAATTCACATGTTCTAAGTTTTTCTTTAGAGAAATAGAGTATGATCACCAATGCATACCAATTTTTATCCTAAATATCAAAAAATGACCTAAACCCACTATATCTAATACTTATTGCTGAAATAAAACATTAAAAATAGAAAATATTTGTATCCCATAATTTGTTGGTCTTAAATTATAAAGAAAAATGAGAAAATGTCAATCTTTTTTTGAAAAAAACCAATTGGTTTTTTTGAGAAAAAAACCAGTTGGTTTAAACCGTGGTTTAAACCATGGTTAAAACCAATTGGTTTAAACCGTGCCAACCCTGTTTTTCAATAAACCTGTCTTGCCCCATTTTAAAAGAAATTCAAACAATAGTGATACTTGTTATCTTCTACACTTTAATAAGCATTATTTTATAATTAAATTTGTATCTTGCACATTTATTCTTTAAAAAGTACAGAAAATTTACTCTAAGTGTTAAAATTATTTAATAGAATTTTATGTAGCGGACCAGTGATGATGTCTGCAGACCAGTAAATTCTCATGCTTACTGGTCCTTGGGACCAGTGACTTTTTTTAGGAATTCTAACGCTGTACTTTATACTCTATAAACTATTTGCTGCTTCACTCCATTTGACTTTTTTTTTTTTTTGGGGGGGGGGGGGGCATAGTTTAGATTATAATAAATACAGTGTTGTTGCATATTGTAACGACAAAGCAGACTTGCCAACCTCTAAAAGTAAAAAATCGGGAGATTTTTGCATAGAAATCAGGAGATTGTTTTATTGTCCATCACTGTCCGGGAACATTTTTTTTAAAAGTGATGAAGTGTGATAGGAAGCGCTCAGCGGTATATTGTGCTCTAATAAAAATGAAGTAAACAGGCATTCCGCTTTAATAGTACGTTGATCTGTTTCATCAACAGAAAATGAAAGGTTTTTAGTCAATTTAGATCGTTTTACATTATCCAGATGCTTTTTTGTTCCAATATGTTTTACAACATCAGCTCTGCCACCATGCGAAATTTTAAAATCAAAAGAACATCTGGCGTCGGCACGGTGTGTTCAAATTCTTCGGTAAACGAAGACTGATAAGACGCATCATATTTCTTTTTTAATGTCATATTTACGAATTCATAAAAAAATTGCAAAACATATCACGAAATAAAAAATTAAACGCGATTTCGCTCCATGTGATCGACAATATTCAAAATGGACCTTATGCACGCAACCTGAGGTCGAGGCTTTGTCTGCTGGCGGTATTTACTGGCGGTGTTTAGCATAGCAGTCTATGGAGTGTGAATTATTAATGCTTGTTTGTTAGAAATACCGGAAAAGATTTTTTTCTTGTAGCAGCATATACTTAATATATGATAATATAAATTCAAAATTGTTGTTCTGCTTGCAAGAAAATTCTCTAAATTTATTAATTCCCTTTAAAATGTATCCAGAAAGGCTGAAGTCGTCTGCTAGCGATGTTTGCGTCTGCGCAGACTGGCATTCCGGCGGTGCAGTGACTAGAATAATAGGTTAGCATACCGCCAGCTCTGGCGTCTGACGTCACGTGCATAAGGTCCATAGCTGCTAACACAGTCATAACAATAGCTTATACTATTTATCTATCAAAACCCGCGACACTTCACGTTTATTGGGCAGTTGCGCCATAACCACACCTCCTCACGATGTGACGTCAACCCACTAACCAATCACTGAAGAGAAATGGTTTTCTGGCTTCCTTTGTTTTGATAAATTGGTTGGCTGGTTCTATTTTATATAATAACGGGAAAAGAAGATGACAAAATTTTCATACATCGTAGAAAACCGGGAAAAATTTGCAGAAAAGCGAGAAATCGGGAGAAATTAGTAGATAAGCGGGAGATCGGGAGACTTGGCAAGTCTGATTCGACAATTTATTAAATGTTTTGTGCTAACAGAAAAACTTGTTAAAATTAATGTATTGATTTATAATTAACTTCTAAAAATATTAAAATGATGTATTGTCACTGGAAGCATACCTTAGTGCATATTTTTTATATTTCTTAATTTATCTGGAAGTGGGTGAAAAATCAAATGCACAATCCTATCCTTACATGCGAAAACCAAGTTAAATAAAAAAAAGTGTACAAATAATTTAATTGCCATTTTAATATTATTTGCTTATGAATAACTTTTGAATCTCTGTAGCACTTTTTATTTGTTTGAAATGTAGTATCTCAGAATGTCCTGCTTAACATTTATCTGACTCTAAACATATAAGTCTTTTTCTCAAAGTTCTAACTTTCATTAAATAATAATAATAATGAATTTTTTTTTTAAATATCTTGTTAAAGAAAATAGTATTTTCATCTTGAAAATAAGCATTCTACTATAGAAAACTACAGAATTTGAGCACAGGTTGAAGAGGACACTCCTTTCAATTTTGAAAGCAGATATCTCATTATTATACATATAATCGGTATGGATTGGGTATTTATTTAGAAATAAAAATTAACATAAAGCCAAAAATTACAGAAAGCGTTGATTGATTATGAATAAAAATTCAAACATGCTTCATTCTTTCAATCTCAGGTATCCCCAATGTTCTCGCTGACATTTGACCAATGTTACTAATTTGGCTAATTAAAAATAAAAAACATTCGCCAAATGAAAAAGTATTAGCCAAATAAATTCACCAGAGTAGCACAAAAAGAAAAAAAAAAAAATTAATGTATTTTTTATTTTTTCAATATGTTCTAAAATAACCCAAGTTTTTATAACTGTAACGCGATTGTTATTAATCTAATTTCAATTATATGCAACAAATATATTAAAAATATGTTTAAATATATATATATATATATATATATATATATATATATATATATATATATATATGCATATGTATGAAAAACGAAAACGAAAATAAGAAAAAGCAAAAATTGAGCACTAGCAATTTGGCGAATCTAATCGCTTGTTTATTCGCCAAATAAAAAAGTATTAGCCAAATAAATTCGCTGGAGTAGCACAAAAAAAAAATAAATAAATAAAAAAAAAATAAAAATAAATAAATAAATTAATGTATTTTTTATTTTTTCAATATGTTCTAAAATAACCCAAGTTTTCATAACTGTAACGCAATTGTTATTAATCTATATCTAATTTCAATTATATGCAACAAATATATTAAAAATAGGTTTAAATACAGTAGACTCCCTTAAATCCGCACAGCTTGGGACCAGAGGTTGCGCAGATTTTAGAATTTTGCGGATTTCTGGTCATTGCTTTGTATATATTTTTTAAAAAGTAATTTGAATATAATTAATAATGAAATCAAAAATATAATGGATGCTTATAATATACTAAAATATTAAAATAAATAATAAACTAAAATAATAAAAATTACGATAATTTTTAAAATGATTAAAATACTAAAAGCAAAGGTCAAGTTAATAATCAATAATGTACAATTAAATAATCATTATAAAAATAAATGTGTTTTTCCTCAATTATTCAATGAAACTTGCCTCATAAAAGTACATTACTAAATCACATCAAAATCATAAAAAAAGCTTTAATTCAGGTTTAGCCAGACTTAATAACTAAAAGAGCTTGACATAAATATATTTGGTAAGATTGTGATTACCAATGATATCAGCAATATCTTGATTTTTGTTCAGAAATAAATTATTTCGTAATGAAAAAACATGAAATCAATAACATTAACAAAAATTACAAATTTAAAAATGTATGGAATTGATATAAAACTAAAAAAGACAAATTTTTCACCTACATCTAAACTGAATGTTTCATTGTTTACATCCATAAATTATGTGCAGATTTTAGAGAGTTGCGGATTTGAGGGAGTCTACTGTATATATATATATGCATATATATGAAAAACGAAAACGAAAATAAGAAAAAGCAAAAATTAAGCACTAGCAATTTGGCGAATCTAATCGCTTGTTTATTCGCCAAATGAAGAATTTAGTCGCAATTTGGTGCATTGGCGAGCGACAGCGAGAACACTGGGCATCCCTTGACTTACGTATTATGTGAGTTATACAGATTCTTAATTATGTAATAAATCTCTAACATTGGATTTGTGAACATACATATTACATGTTTTATATAGGTTTATAATTATTTTATGATATTTATTTTATAATATTCATGAGTAAATATTACACATACAATAAATATTGAACTTTCTTACAAAATTGTGAGCAGTTTACTTCAAGTTATGTAAAATTCAAGTTACGTAAAAATTTACAGTGCGCATCGTTTATGTATGTCGGGGGATTCCTGTTTCTCTCTTTTGGTTCTTTTAACTTCCGTTAAAATACTATTAATCTATAACAAACATAAAAAATAGAATTCACAAAGCAAATACTGAGTCGTAATCTGCAGGTTTATAAAGCATAAAATTTTCAATCCCAAAGTCTGATGGGGTTCATAAAACTGACAGTATTTAAAATAATTACTTGTTATTTTTTGTGCAAATATTTTGTGAAATATTTTCGAAAAATTATTAATTTTTTTTGTGTATAATTATATAAAAATGATCTAAGGCTACCTTAAAGCTACCTGAAAAAAATTGCTTCCATTCTGAATTTATATGTTTTCACATTCAAAAATAGCTATTTAAAAACTGAAAAGGTAAACCATTTGACGAAAGCAGGGCAAATTTTAATTTCAAATTTAAAATATAAATACGAAAACTTTTTTTTAAGTTGCCCAGACCTACTTGATAATGAAAGAAATACTATTTGAACCAGTTTGTGAAATTAATTATTGTGAAATATTAATATAAAAAGAAAAATATGTTATTCTATAAAATACAATTGTAGTATAAACTTGTACCGATATTTTAAAATGAAAATCCTTAAAACGATAAGAGGGAAAAAATCTCACTCGAATTCACAATATTATTTATTTATTACAGGAATTTACAATGCTTTTAGTTTGTTATAGAAACCATTTTTAAGGAAAGAAAGAAATCATTTGGCATAACCCAAGCTATCCTCATCGAAAAGTACAGGGGAAAATACCGCATAGCTTTGTTTACATGTGTAGTGACGTCAAAACTGCTTTCGTCAAGTGACGCAGCTTTTTCCTGCCGAAACTAGAATTGCATTTTTAAAGTAAATTTATTGGATTTTCCAAGTTTCAAAAACACGTAAAAATGGTATCAAAATGCTTGTACGTTTGTACTCTATAAAATGCAAGTTAAATTGAAAAACATGCAATTTTCCCATTCTGACTACAAATCATTAGTTGCTCCATCTTCTTTTTATATTCTAGTATTAATTCCTTCATTATCAAAAAACTTAGTTTATTTATTAAATTTTAACTATATTAACCCTTTAAGCATCCGGCAGAATTTTTCATTCATGTTTAATGATTCAAAAAATAGTAGCTATGAAAAAAAAGTATTGCCATGAGAAAAGTGATAACCTTAAAATATTTATTACATTTTATTTACTATTTTATTTAGTTATTAAGCTTAAAGGGTAAACCTAATCACAAGACATGTAAAATAAATGTGCAATTTATAATTAAAATAACTCACTGTATTAAAGCCAATTTTGGCCACAAAAAGCTGGTTAAAACTGATAGAAAGTAATGACACAGCATGGCTTATTTTTTTAAATTTTACCCAGCTTTTTTTGCAAACCTGCAATATAATATGTCTTTTCTGCTACTATGTTTTCTTAAAATTATTAATTTGATTTTTTTTATCTGAAGCCCAGACAGTGGCGTAGCTAGGATGGGTGACACCCGAGGCGGATGTAAATGGTGTCACCCCCCCAATCCATTATTTTTCTTCAATCACTTTTTTACGTTATTATAACAAATAAGCATATCATTCGTTAATTACCTTTCGTCTTTCTGAATTAAAAAAAAAAAAAACAGGAGCGATTTATTATTTATTTCATAGCCCGCATAAGTCGATGCAGTGTCTATATGTCGAAGAAAAGTCTTTCTTTTAAAATTTGCTTTTCGCTACCCATTCCAGCCAAGGGGGGGGGGGGGGGGGGGTTTGGGGTTAAACCCCCCCCCCCCAGGATCAGAGATTTTTTTCCCAGTCATTTATTCATTTTTTTTTTCTTTCCTTCTCTCCAGGAAAAACAACCCTTTCAAACAGATTATCTGTTCGGAAGCATTCGAATTCGACAAGCTAAAATCTGTATTTTAAGCCATATCTTCCCTCCCAATAGTCCAACCAAGGGGAAGGGGTTAAATTTTACCCCCCCCCTCCAACACCAACTTAGGTTCAGATTGTTTTCCCGTCATTTATTCGATTTCCCCCCTTTCTTTTCAAAGACGATATTACCGATTCAAACAATTTATCCGATGCTTTCGGCCGAAATCTGTATTTTAAGTCCCCTTTTCCCTCCCCATTTCTGAGAATCAGGCATATTTCACAAGTGTAGGGGTGACTGAAGTATCTTTACCGGAAACAAGTTTCTTCACATTCTTTTGTTTTGGTAAGTAAAGATGACCATATGCCTAAAATGCTAAAGTTGTAAAGCTCATTTAAAAGAATAAGCACGTTATAGCTAAGTAGCATTTAGCATACTAAGTAATGTCACTCGCGCAGAGATCGATGATGTTACAACCCCCTCCTTGCAGATGTGGATCTCTCAAAGCTGGATATCTCTTTTGTTGTCTTTAGGACCTCCTATCTTCTGTTGACGTCGGAAAGAAGAAATAAGCGGAATCCTGTCTTTTTAATGGTTTTTTCTATTGACCCAGCAGAGCAAGGCAATTCTGCTTTGTATTAACCCATTACGAATTGACACTTAAAAAAAAAAAAACCTTTTATATAAGAGCCTATTTCTTAGAAGATATGCTGGCCGAAACTGGAGGAATAAAATAAATCCACCCTTTAATTGTCAATCTGTCACTACCAAGAATGAGATGTTACAATGAAATAAGTTTAACTCCCTTCTTTTTGCATCTATTCAGAAATATGTGTTTCTTTTTTTTTCTAGTTTCATAATTGTCTGGGTTTGTGTTTGTGTGCTTTTTTTTATAGTATAGTGGAAAAAAAAAAAAAAAAAAAAAAAAAAAAAGAATATTTCGGTTTTGGATCTGCTACCGCAATGTCCGCTTCAAAATCTGGCAAAAAAAGGATTCAAAATGATATTATATCGTGTTTTGAGAAGAAAAAAAATCTAAAATAGAGAATAAGTATATAAATAATGTAAACACTCCTCAATGTTCAAGTGAAAAGGATCTGGACTCTGTAGATTGTAGTGAAAAATCAACGTTTAATTCTACTCAACCTATTACTGCTGATTTAGGATTAAATAATAATTCTTTGAGAGAAAAAACTAATTTTAAAATAGACTGTACTCGCCTTGATTTTGGATTATATTTTGGATCTGGAAAACAGGTAAGAAATATTCATTTTCTTAATTTTATGATGCATTTATTATTTACAAAACAGACATGCCTTTTTAGAGTGTAAAATTTTTCAGTTTTTAAGTTCTTAACAGACAGTTCAAATAAGATGGAAGACGTTAAAAAAATAAAAACATTGACAGAATTTTATGATTTTCAAGATAATGTCACAGAGGAAATAATTTTGTGGCTCCAATTTTTAGCATCTTATACGGATCAACCCCGGAATGCTATAGATTCTCTTTGTATATGCAATAAAATGCTTTTTCCGAGTATACATATTCTATTAACTATAATGGCTACATTGCCAGTTACCACATGCTGTAATGAACCCTCTTTCTCAAGATTAAAGATTTTGAAATCGTACTTGAGAAATTCTGTATCAGAAGACAGATTAAATGGCCTAGCGCTAATGTACATCCATAAAGATACATAAATAACAGAAGAAATGTTTTAGATAATCTTGCAAAAAAACCAAGAAAAATGGAAATAAAATTAAAATAAATGTTTTTGTACTAAAGCATGAAATATCATTTTTTATTTTTATTACTTTTCTTGTTTTAATTTTCATTCCTTTTTTGTTGTTTGGTACATTTTGAAAAAAAAAATGTTAATTAATTTTAAGTTAATTTCATTAATTAATTATTATTAATTAATATTAATATTATAATTAAATATAATTAATAATATGTTTAAAATGAAAGACATTTTTGAAAAAAGGCTAAAATTTTTTATTTTGAAACCCCCCCCCAAAAAAAGATTTCCTGGCTGCGCCACTGATTCCAGCGTTCGAAATTCTTGGTGGTCCGCTGGTCCGAGACCACCAATAATTCAATCGGACCACTAATTTGAAAAATTTAGTGGTCCGCAGGACCAGTGCCTTTTTTCAGGCCCTGAGAAAACTGCAACCGATCGCACATAAGATTTTTTTTATTATTATTATCAGTGATGCCGTAGACACGCTATAGCGCGTAAATTACTCAAAAAATCGGCAATGGGACGCAAAAAATAGCTCTTACGCGTCCCACAGGACGCGTAATTTTGTTAAGGAATCGCGAAAAAACGGCAAATTTCGTTAAAAAATCGCAAAATAACGTCTAATTTACAGCAAATTTGTCAAACAATTCTCGAAAAAATGGCTAATTTCATTCCAAAACCCGAAACAAAAGGCAGATTTCTTCGAAAGATCGCGAAAAAATGGCAAATTTCGCCCCAAAAAAATAGCGAAAAACGGCAGATTTTTTTTCCGAAAGTTGCGGAAAAATTTTAGATTTCTTCAAAAAATTGCAAAAAAAACCGGCAGATTTCTACAAAAAATCGTGAAAAAAGAAATTTTAATCGAAAATCCCGATAAAACGTGAAATTTGTCAAAAAAAATTGCGAAAAACGCCAAATTTCCTCAAAATATTGCGAAAAAAACCCACAAATTTTGTTAAAAAAGCGCTAAATAACGACTAATTTCCGGCAAATATTGTCAAAAAGGCGCGAAAAAATGGCTAGTTTTATCCTAAAACGCGAAAAAACGGCAAATTTCTTCAAAAGATCGCGAAAAAAAAAACGGCAAATTTTGTCAAAAATATCGCAAAAAACGGTATATTTCGTCAATAAAAATAAAAGATTTCGTCAAAATAACACGAAAAAACGGAAATTTCGACAAAAAAGCACGAAAAAAATAAATAAGTGAATGCCGGGAGATAATTTTTCTGTTTTAAAAACTAATTTTCTTGCTTCAAAATTGTTGTTGCTGCTCCAAAAACTGATTTTCATGCTTCCCAATCGGTTTTTTATTGCTCCAAATCTTTCTGAGTGAATGTGACTCCTAAAAGCACCATTTCATTAAGCAAAGTATCCATTTACTCAACAAAAATATTCCTTTTTTCAGCAAAAATGTCTTTTTCAATAAACTTGTCTTGCCCCATTTTAAAAGAAATGCAAACAATAGTGATAATTGTTATCTTCTACACTTAAATGAGCATTATTTTATAATTAAATTTGTATCTTGCACATTTAGTCTTTAAAAAGTACAGAAAATTAACTATAAGTGTTAAAATTATTTAATAGAATTTTATGTAGCGCACCAGTGATGATGTCTGCGGACCAGTAAATTCTCATGCTTACTGGTCCTTGGGACCAGTGACTTATTTTTAGGAATTCTAACGCTGCATTCGTTGGATAGGTTGTTTTTTGTTCCCTATTTCACATGTTATTTAGACACCCCATTCTGTATAGAATTTCACATTCTCAAAGAAAAGAAAATTAACTCTGATGCGTCGTGTGCTAGAAATTTCATTTTCTTTCAGAATTTTATTCCCAAATTTTATAATATTATGTGTATACATTTACAAATAAAGATTGGATGTCACCCCTTAGAAGGTGACACCCGGGGCGGACCGCCCCCTGCTAGCTACACCACTGAGCCCAGACAACATCAGACATGTCAGTATACAAAATACACCAATAATTTACAATTACTAAAATAATTTTAACAAAAATACAGTCAAAGATCTATAATCCGCACACCCATAATCTGCAATTTTCTATAATTCGCATTACTTTATGAATGTAAACAGTGAAATAAACAGTTGAGAAAATTTAATAATTCATGATCCAAAAATGACTTTTTTAAAACAAGCAATAAAACATTGAAAAAAATCATAATGTAACAGCCAAAATGTGTGCGGATTCAGGGGCGTAGCTACTGGGGGGGCGTAGGGGGGCGTCTCGCCCCCCTAATGTTGGCAACTTCGATGACAGTCGGCAAATTCTAGGTAGTCAGTAACAATCGATACAACTGAAAAACACCCGATTTTTTTCCAATTTTACATGTTTTTACTTAAAACATACACTAAAAAACACCAATCCTTAGCATTTTTTTAAAGAATTTCTTCCGAAAATCCGAAGTTTGCCTCACCATTTTTCAACTTCACGTGACTACTGAAAATAAATTGAAAAAAAAAAAAAATCGGGAAAGACTAGTTTTCCTGAGAATTTGCAGTAGATGAGTAGAGTTCTAGTAGATCAACTAGCATTAAAGATAATGATGACTTCGGTGAAGAAGTTCATATTTTTTTGTGTGCATGGACTTAACCCAGGAGTGGCAACAATCACACTTCGGCGACTATGTACCGTCCAAAAAATACTGTTTATTGGACGAAAGGAAAGTTGAGTAAAAATGTTCTTCATTCCTATTGGACAGGAAAGCCACTACACAGGCAATCACCTCATTGAGTTTGTGGCTAAAATTCTAGGATTGGACAAAACTCGATTATCATATTAAAATGCAACTGATCTGCCAAAGCCATAACTTGGTGGAAACAACTTAAAAAAAAATTTTTTTAGTGGTCAATTGGAAGGTTTACCACTGTGTTTTCCTGCTCCCAGTCGTCTATGTTTTTCATACCTTAGGCTACAAGATAGGGACTTGCATGGGCCCGGGCTTGATCCGAGGCCCGCACCCGGCCAGGCGAAATAAAGACAATTTTCAAACGGGTCGGGTCGGCAGAATTAAGACATTTTTATCAACGGGCTGATAAACGAAAAATACGGGCCGTGCCAGTAAATAAATTAAACAGACCAGCTAGGCCGGTAAAAAAAAATTAGTGGGCCTGCCGGCCCGATTTAAAAGAGTAAGCAAACCCGGTAAAATATTGGCTAGTTTCAATGAATATGATTTTCGGGAGAATAAGTGTAAATGTTAGTCTTGAACCGATGCTAGTTTGATAAATCAATACAGAAATGTTGCATGTCCACCATAGAAGTCGGCATCAGGCATGGTGTCTAAGCTGAGTTAGTTTTTTTTTTTTTTTTTTTTTTTTTTTTTTTTTTTTTAAAGCAGACTCGTGCAGTGCTGAAATCAAGCGCTTGCTTTTTTTCTCAGTGAAGTCGAGACGGGCTGGAACTGTACTTAACCCCTTGAAGGGCACCGGTATATAATATATACCACTTAATTTTAATTCCCAAATGCCACATTGGCACCAGAATTTAGATATTAAGTTTTGCTTTAAAAAATTATACACGAAAAAAAGCTTTTACTTACTTTCATTTGAATTTGTTTATAAATACTGGTGTTATTCAATCATTTTGATATTCTAGCAACATAAGTACTCTGTCCCTCAAGGGGTTAATTGTTCTCAGGATGTATAGCGCAGGCAACATGTTTTATAAAAATATTTAAAACGATAATGTTCTGTTAAAATAATATTTGGAAATATATCGTAAGGTGGTCAAATGTATTGCTAAACAGCACATTTTTAAACTACTTTTAACTGTAAAAGATTTAAAACTGACAAGCCTGACTATTGAAGTGATTTTGAATCCAATAGCAGTTTATATATATATATATATATATATATAAGGTTGACAGTAAAAGATTCTTGTTACGGCTTCAGGTTTTTCTCCTTTTTCGTGATGTCGGAACTGGAAATTCGTTTCAAAACTCTTTCTTTAACACTATTTTATCTAAGATGCATTGCCTTTACCAAAAAATAAATAATGTCATTCGATTAAATAGTTTCTAATGAGAACAACTGCCAATCTTATGCATTTCCGAAAATAAATGAATTCAGAAGTGTGTCAAAAAATAGCCCTTTTGTTTTGGGAAAACCTTAATAAATGTCGGAGAAATATTTTCACAAATCTACTTTTTATTAGACAGCTTCAAAAGTATTTTAAACTACATTATTATTATTTTTATTTATTTATTTATTATGAATCCTTATTTGAATGTTGAAACATCTAGGGAAAGTAGTCATTAATGTTGCTTTTATGTACTTTCTGTCGTGCGAACGCATCGTAATATACTGTATATACTGTAACATATACTGTAAATTTATTATATAAATATGCATACAATATTGTTAAAGGAATCTTAATTGTAGTTAAGACAAAATTGTGATTTTTTTTCTTACAGAAATTGAATTGGGCCAGATCGCGCAGGGCAGGGCTGTGTACTATAAATATAAACGGACCAAACTTAAAATTTTTACATTGGATAGGCCGGTCCAAGATAACTATCATTTGAGTCGGGCCTGGGCCTGAAAATTCTGGCCCATAGTGAAATTCTGGCTCTAATACAGGAAAATTTGATGATAAACCTATCGATCATTGACGAAAATCAATGATCTGCAGGTGGCACTAAGAATGACTTTGGCAGACCAGTTGCATTTTAATATGCAAATATTGAAATTCAGCCGTCAATTCGATGTGGTGATGATCCGTGCAGCTTGATTCTCAGTCTGATGGTGTTTGTTTATCTTCTAGATATCCGCAGCTGATGTGACATAGGTAAAGTTCAATGAAATGGGTTGAATAATTGAATCATTTAGTCGATTATTTACGACAAAAGCAGATTGTTGAAAAATCGACCAGTCTGTTGAATAAAATATTTTTTTAATCCCTTTTAAAGACTAGAGATTCTTAATACTATTAATCCGTATTCCATGTATTGGAGATATAAATATCTTAAAAATGGTATACAGTAAAATCTTTACATGTTTTCTTCTTAGCAGGTATAAAAATGTATTATATTTTACCCTCACATATTATTGCATTAATTTTGTATGGATGAAACGCAGTTTTCAATTTAAAACATTATTTCGCCATAGACAAATACTTTTTTATACATTTTGCTACATTTTAATGAGCTTAGAAATCTACGATTCTTTAAAAAGAATAATTTTTTATATTTAATTGAAGAATAAAGGCGACTTTAAACTGTATGCTTTTTTTGCAAAAATTTTTGGCTCAGGCCAAATTTTACTGATCTTTCAACAGACCTGGCTACGCCGAGACAATGATTTTCATATAGGCTGGCTCAAAACTGAACAAAATATTTTGGCGCGTGAAAGCTAAGAAGAATGAAATCAGTCCCGTCTCGGTACGGAAAAAATAAATTAGGCTCGGCCTGATCCGATCTTTCAGGGAAAAAAGTAAGTCCCTATCCCAGCCCGACCTAGGAAGAGTAATAAAATAAATTTTGATTTAATTCTTTTTAATATAAATAAATTAACTGTAAATAAATTCCAAGTAACTTCTTACTAAAAATTTCAACTTGTTTAATTAATTTGGATTCGAATTTCCTGCTGTACTATCAGTAATAAAATAAACAAATTTTCATTAATATCAAAATACGTAACTGGAATATTTATAGCAATATAACGTAAGGGGTAGTATGAATGTCCATCTTTAAATCTATCTTATAGTCTCCTCAATAAGTGTAAAATATTCGATGTTTTAAAGTGAAAAATTTAACCCATTAATGCCCAAATTATTTTCTTCAATAGAAATGAGATTTTTGCCACTTTTAAAAGGAGAATAACTTTGATCTTAATTTATTGAGGTCTCTTAAAAAATAGCACTTATTTATCTTTCTATTTACTGGTGTGAAAAGTGCTTTTTTGTCTTTTTTGTAACTGTCCCTAAAAAGGGACGCTAGGCAGTAATGAGTTAATCTCGGTGGGTTAATAATGTTGAATTTTATATAGAACATACAGGGTGTCTTAAAATGAATTAACTGATTTAAAAATTCAATAACTTACAAATGGTCGCAGCTATTTAAAAAAATACTTGCAGAAGGATTAGGTAAGATGTGAGGAGTGTTTTTTACAGCGTTTCTCGACTTAATACTCTGTTCGCACTGGGATAGTTGAGTCACTTAAATTTTTTGAAGCGGGATACCCGGAATTAGGCTTCACCTGTTCGCACTTACAAAACATTGTAAGTGACTTAACTTGGCCAGACTGACATCTGAGCATGCGCATAAGGTCTGAAATTTGTAACTGCAACTTTTAACTTTTTTGTTTACAGTGTAATTATCCTGCCTTATTTCAATTAAAAAATTAATTTCTTTTGTGGGAGGAAATAACAGGTTCAACGTTTTCCATTTTCGGCCTTTGATTACAAAAACACCCCACAAACACACGTGTTAAGCAACTGGAGTAAACAAATAGCAACTTGAAATAGCTTATAATTATTTGTAGTACTCAAATTCATTAATTTAATAATCAGAATTAAATATTCTAAAATTCAGAAATAATAATTAAATATTCAGAAGGCACATTTCCACCCAACTCATAGTTAAGAGAGCAAGCTCACTTAAGCAAGTTTCAGAAACTTGCTCAAGCAAGAATCTTGATTCCGGGTACGACCGCTTCAAAAAACTTCAAGTTAAGTGACTTAACTTTCTCAATGCCAACAGGGTATAAGTTTAAAATAGAAGAAAAAAATGACATTGCTAGCAATGGGTGCTAAATTGAGAGCCGATATTTTGTTTCTCTTCACTCTCAGTCTTGTTGCGACAAAAGGAGATTAAATATATGAAGTGACTGTCAGTTGCCAATGTAATTTTATTATTAGAAGTCCACTGCATATATTTAATCTTTTTCTTTTACACCAGAATTGAGAAAAGAGGGCAAAAGGGCTCAGATTTAGCGCCTGTAGCTAACAGTACCATCTATCCCCGCTATTTTAAATTAAAATCGAGAATCGCGGTACAAAACCCCGGCTATCTTACATTCTTACATAACACTCTTGTAGGAATTTAATTTTACAGCTACCACAATTTGCAAGTTACTGAGTTTTAAAATCAGTCAGTCAATTTTAGGACATCCGGTAGATGCATATATACAAATACAGAAACATATTTTTAAAGATATAAACATATCTATTTTAGTTATATATTTTATGTTAGTTGGCAAAATCGTCATTTACGCCCCCCTAATGAATTCTACTTAAATACGCCCCTGTGCGGATTATAGAACTTCGACTGTAGTATAATTATTCCTAAGCAAATGCAGTTTCTCAATGAATTAAAGATATTAATTACTTTAACTTCAGAATTATTTTCTGGAATTACAGATTTTGTAGATCTTTTCTTTTGCTTCAATGCTACTGGTTCTTTTAAATACTGCTTCAAAATAGCAATGCTGAAAGAAAAAAAAAATTATAGGTCATAAAGATAAATGTTTAAGCTTAAAAAATAATTTAATCAGAAAAACTGAGGCCTGAGTGTAATTATATAATTTATAAGCTCACTACTAAATTTGACAACAATGTATTATTTGCCAACTTTCGACAAAACATTATAGTCAATGTTTAATTAAAACTATTTGTTGAAACCCTTTTGTCATGATCTTGGTACAATAAAGAAAACAACAAAGTTAAATTTTTAAAAGCACTTCCTGACATCCTATATTTACATTTTTAAGTTATGTGAGTTTAATCTGTATTTTTATCAAATAACTGTCAATATATCAAACAGATAAGTAAAGGGCAAAATTAGCACTAGCCACTAACCACAGGGCTAGTAAATGAGAAAAAGTGGCCAGTGAAAAATTGTCTATCAGTGGTCACCTTGTGGCCACTTTTTTTACAAGGAGAGAGTACAATTTACTTACATTTCATCAACAATTCTACTTTTTTAGGTTCCAATATATTCATATTAACATATTTATTTGTCCTATTAAGTCTTACATTAATATTTATAGAAATTTTAACTGTTTAGTATTTTTAAATAAAAAAGTGGCCACTAGTTTAAACATAGTGGTCACTTGAAAAATTAGTCTGACTGGCCAGTGGCCGCAAAGAAATTTCCCAATTTTGCCCGATACAGATAGGCAATTCATTCAATATTTAAACTATATATTTAACTATTTTTTTATATTAAAAAATACTTCATTTAATATTTACATAAATAAACCATATAATACAATAAACATAGACATATGCAAACATAAATAAGCCATATTGGGTCATTCCATGTCAAATCAACCAAAAAAAAATCAATATTCAACCTGACCATTTCCGATTTCAATGAAACTGCCAGGGATCATTCTCTATGATGATATAAATTAGAGCATATTTTTATTTTTTGTTTATCGCTTTAAATTTTTATACAATTAATTATTTAAATTTTGAAAAATCATCATTTTTTGACTTGCATAACTATTTTCAATTTTAAATTTCTCAAGTTTTATCAAACATAGAAAATTTTATGACCCCTCATTTCAAAGAGTTTTAATTTGATATGCAAGTCGACTATGTATAGTTAAAATAAATAAAATTTAAAATTTTTTAAAATTTTAAATTTGAAAATTTTTTAGATAGTCATTTTTAAAAATTTTGAAAAAATTGTATGTTTGTTGTAATATAATAAGCTTTAAATTCTGAAATTTTTAGAGTGGGATCTCAATGGGATCAGGAGTTATGAAATAAAAGCTGAAAATTACCATACAAATTTTAAATAAATAGCAAAATAGACAGAATTAAATAGCTATTTTATGGTAATTTTTGCTTTTATTTAATAACTCCTGATCCCATTGAGATCCCACTCTAAAAATTTCAGAATTTTAAGCTTATAATATTACAACAAACATACAATTTTTTCAAAAATTTTAAAAATGACTATCTAAAAAATTTTCAAATTTTAAATTTTAAAATTTTATTTATTTTAACTATACATAGTCGACTTGCATATCAAATTAAACCTTATAAACTCCTCTTTGAAATGAGTGGTCATAAAATTTTCTACGTTTGATAGAACTTGAGAAATTCAAAATTAAAAACATGTGAGCAAGCCAAAAAATGATGATTTTTCAAAATTTAAATAATTAACTATATGAAATTTTGATGCTTAAAAAAAATTATGAACATATATTCTCATTTATATCATCAGCCAGGATGATTCCTGAGAATTTCATTGAAATCTGAAAAGGTCAGGTTGAGTCGCTGGTTGATTTGGCATGGAATGACCCTATTAGATTACAAATATTTAGGGCATTTTCAAAATTCGCTTACATATGCTATCCCAAATGAAAAAGAAAATTCAAACACACATTAGTATTTAAAATTTAACTTGAGCTATCCAATAGCTTTTGAACTATGTAATATTTTTTCTATTTATGGAACCTTATACTGTATATTATTCATAACTTAAACTATGCCAAAAAATAGCATTTTTGTTTGTACAAAAAGTTTAACATAACATAATAGAAGGAACATGGAGGAATGGGACAAGTATAATTCCTTCGTTTTAATAAAATGTGTGTAAATTGCAAATATTTTTAGTGGATAGTATATTAATTATAAACATTGATATTATATTAATTTACTTCAAAATATAAATAAACTAAATGGGTGATTTTTTAATGTCATCATTGACTGATAATCCAGAATTTTCCTTTCAGTGATGAAAATACTGGGATTTAATATTGTAGCACCCACCAGGCATTGATTATCAACCTACAATCTTCATTAGGTTGTAGGATATATAGTCAACACTAGACTATTTATGTTTCATAATACATTGTTTTATATAGCTGTCCTATACCTCCCTGTTAGTGGGGAGGAAAGGAAATATAATTTGAAATTTACAAAATTGTTTCTAAAATCATGTTTCGATCTTGTTCAGGGTCATTAGAAAGTGTTTCATCTTGTATCTTATAAATCAAAATTTTTGTTTTTGTGTCAAAGTTGATTTTTTCATTTTTGTAAAAAGTCTCCCATTCCTCCCCACAGTCCCCTATACTACTAACATAAATAATATTACAAAAATACATCAATTTACAAAATTATAAATTATTTTACCAATATAACATAATTTAATTAGTTTTGCAATAAAATTTGATTTATTCTTATGTCAGAAAACATTCTAAAACAGTTTAACCACAGACATGCAAAATTCAACAGAAATTGTTGGTAAGATAATTCACTTCAGCGATGTTTTAAAACAAGAAAATCAATTAATTATAGGATAATACCTCAAATCTCGATTAAATTCTTGAACAGGATTATAAAACACATCATGTGAGCTCGGAAACAAAACTTCAGCTGTTCCTTCAGTTACCACAGTATATGGTACCTTATCAATGTAAACAAGATTTTTCAAATCACCTAAATCCTCTGATTGAGCTTCTGAGCAATTATTGGAAGACTGCATTTTATAAGGTATAAAAAATTTACAACGATAGATTCTTAAAATTCGTAAAGTTGCAAACATCAATAGTATTACCGTTTACCAGACTATGTGCTTTAAATAGTATGTTTTATCTGAAATACTGGGAAAATATAAACGATACTTAACACGTTTCATAAAAACTTTCATTATTTATTTTTATCCATACCATTCCATTCATTCAAAATTTCGATTTAAAAGCAATTTTCGATTTACGAAATAGTCGATTATAATCGATTAAGTATCCCATCCACAGAATCTGCTAGCAAGGCGGAGTGGCTTGCCTGGATCCAGGAACATTTTCGCTGTTAGCGAAATGAGAAGCCTGCATTTTGAGAACTTTTTGCCATAGGCGTAGGAACTGGGGGAGCTGTAGCTCCCCCTGGAATATTTCAGACGGGCTCAGCTCCCCCGGGAGAAATTCTCCGAAATTCTCCCACTACATCTGCTTACAATGCATTGTTGAATTAAGAAATAAAGTCTACTTTTCTAGAAAATTTACACAATACACTGAGGTGACAAAAGTCATGAGATAGCAATATGTAAATATATATACAGGATACAGGGTGTTTCGCTACCAAACCGACAAACTTTGAGGAGTGATAGTACACATGCAGACAAACATTAACGCAAACGTCTTCTGTAGGAGCTAGGGGCCATTAAAGTTTAAGGTCCAAAACTTCAAAAGCTGATACAAAACGGAAAAAAGGGTTGATTCATTTGCGGTTTTCGCTAAAATCATTCTCTAAATTACGAATTTTTTACGAAAAAATTTTAAAGCATACGTTCAAAAATTGTCGATAGAGGGCGCTTTAGACTTTAGAGTAACGAGCAAATACTCTTTACCGTTCTTTTGTGCATGGGGTTGAAATTGTTCTAAAGTTTAGACGTTAACTTAAATTTTAAGCCCAAACTAGGATACATGGGGATCGGGTAAGGGTAACTAGTGAAAATTAAACTGTGAACAGAGGGGGAGATTTTAAACGCTCATTAACACTGGACAAACTAATCGATTTTGATGCGGTTTGCGTGGAAATGATGCCCTTAGTAATTATTTTATTCGAAATGACGTACAGCTTTGTGTCCTCATTTTTTGAAAGAGGGCGCTTCCGACACATCTCCGACATTTCAATGGCATTACTCCTGGGTGTTTTACTACCAGACCACCATACTCCCAGGAAGTGTTAAGGATACAAAAACGGCTCGGAATCACATAGAAATGTAACGTTGAAAATGCCTTTTTTGCGAGTTACAGTTAAAAGAAGCAGACAAAAAAGGAACAGAAACAAGTAGAGAAACAGCAACATGTTAAAGGGACAGAACAGAGTTTATTTGAAGGTTTTACCGCAAAAGGTGTTCGAAATTGCGACCAGAAGTAGTCCGGCAAGCTTAACAGCGATAGTAGATGGCGCTGCGATTTCCTTGCGGTAGATGGCGTTAAACGCTAATGCGCGTGAAAAACGATCACGCTGCAATGATCATTCGCGAGCCGTTTCCAGAGGTAGTATAATGGAGTATTCGAACGATAAACTGGTCAACATGTTGCTCGTATATGGAGCTGCGGAGTTTAACGGACAGGCTTTTTTGAAGTTGAACAAGGAGCGTTTTCCGCATAGGCATGCACGCCGTCATACGACTTTTTTAAGTGTGAACAGTGGGCTTCGTGAAACTGGTTGTATGGGCTTCTTCTGCTGGGGTCAAATGATAAGTTGGGTGTGTGAGACTCATCTACCATCAGTTAAAGACTTTGCAGCTCGTATTTCTGAAGATATTTCTGCCAGAAATCTATCAAAGTTGCGAAGAATCTTTCAAAACGTGAGGATTTCTATGCGACGCTGATGTCAAGCATACCGGACTACTTCGGGTCGTAATTTCGAACACCTTTTGCAGTAAAACCTTTAAATAAACAGTTTTCAATCACTTTAACGTGTTGCTGTTTCTCTGCTTGTTTCTGTTCCTTTTTTTCTCTGCTTCTTTTAATCATAACTCGCAAGAAAGGCATTTTCAACGTTACATTCCTATGTGATTCTGGTTCGTTTTTGCATCCCTAACACTTCCTGGAAGTATGGTGGTCTGGTAGTAAAACACCCAGATGCCATAAGGAAAGGGCATGTTTACAAACAAACACTTCTGGCAACCAATCTACCGCTACATTTTTTGCCATAGCGATCATTGTAGGAATCATCTTAACGACGTAGCCCAATCATATCATACTTACTTATGCAATGGCAAACTTAGACCAATCAAATTCCCGGAGTTCATCTGTACAGTGTCAGTCGTTAAAGAACGGACTGGTTTTTCTCCCTTATCCACAGTAATTCGTCCACAGTGACGTCAGCTGCCCGTTCCTTATTGAAATGTCGGAGATGTGTCGGAAGCGCCCTCTATCAAAAAATGAGGACACAAATCTGAACGTCATTTCGAATAAAATAATTACCAAGGGCATCACCTCCACGCAAACCGCAACAAAATCGATTAGTTTGTCCAATGTTAATGAGCGTTTAAAATTTCCCCTTCGGTTTACAATTTAATTTTCGCTAGTTACCCGATCCCCATGTATCCGATTTTCGGATTAAAATTTAAGTTAACCTCTAAACTTTAGAAAAATTTAACCTCAAGCACAAAAGAACGGTAAAAAGTATTTGTTCGTTATTCCAAAGTCTAAAGCGCTCTATATCGACAATTTTTGAACGTATTCTTTAAATTTTTTTTTATAAAAAATTCGTGATTTAGAGAATGATTTTAGCGAAAACCGCAAACGAATCAACCCTTTTTTCCGTTTTTTATCAGCGTTTGAAGTTTTGGACCTTAAAATTTAAAGGCCCCTAGCTCCTACAGAAGACGTTTGCGCCCCATGGTTTACCATTTAATAATGTTTGTCTTCATGTCTACTATTACCCCTCAAAGTTTGTCGGTCTGGTAGCGAAACACCCTGTATAGCAGTAGTGTCGCTTACAAATTATATAAATGGTTAATGCCTGGGCAGAAGTTTCATTTGTGTTCAAATGCTTCGTGTGAGAAGGTTGTTTATGTGATTATGACCACACGATGAAAATTAACGGATTCGATCGCGGTATGCTAGTTGAAGCTAGACGCATGGGATGTTCCATTCTGGAAATCGCTAAGGTATTGAACATCCGAAGAGTGTGCTGAGAATTCCTAAATTCAGTCGTAACCTCCCATTATGGACAACGGAGTGGTCGACCGCCGGCACTTAATGACCGTGACTAGCAATGCCTGCGTAAACTCGTAAGTGTGAATAGACAAGCAACACTGCGTGAGATAACCGCATGAATGAATATAGAACATCTGACAGGCATATCCGTTAGGACAGTCGAACAAAATTTGGCTTTAATGGTCTATAGCAGCCGGAGACCGACTTGGGTGCCATTACTAACAGCACGGCATTGCAACAGCGGCACTCCTGGGCTCGTGTTCACATCATTTAGACTGTAGTCGGCTGGAGAAAAATGGCTTGATCAGATTAGTCACGATTTCAATTGGCAAGAACTCATGAAAGGGTACGCGTGTGGCGCAGACCCCATGAAGCGATGAATCCAAATTGTCAACAAGGCACTGTGCAAGCTGGTGGCGGCTCCGTGGACTGTGTTTACATGGAATGGACTGAGTCCACTGGTCAAACTGAACCGGTCGTTAATTGGAAATGATTACGTTCAGCTACTGGGAGACCATTTGCAACCATTCATGGACCATGTACCGAAACAACTATGAAATTTTCCAAGCTGACAATGCGCCATGCCACCGGGCCGTAACTATTCGCAATTAATTTGAAGAACATTCCAGAAAATTCCAGCGGATGATGTGGCAATTACAATCGCTCGACATGAATCAGTATCGAACATTTATGGGACATAATAAAGAGAGATCTGTTAGTGCACAAAATCCTCTTCTAGCAACACTTTTGGAATTATACACGTCTATAGAGGCTGCATGGCTCAATATTTCTTCAGAGGATTTCCAAGGAGTCGTGGAGCCCATGTTCCACGCGTTGCTGCACTTCGCTGGGCAAACGAAGAACCAACATGCTATTAGCAGGGTATCCCATGACTTTTGTCACCTCAGTATAAAATAAATAGAAGAAAAAGAAGAGTAATAAGCACATGTGTTTGTGCCTTCACCCTTTTTTCATTGTTTACAATCATCTCGAATCACAGAAGAAAAGGGAACAATTAAGATGTATCCCTTACTCCCCGCCTTGAACTCGTTTTAGTCTCCCTTGGCGTTTATTAGAACCATTGCCAACTAGATATAACGGCCTGCGCATTTCGCTAAAAACTGCCGAAAAAGTGAAGTTGGATTCAGCCACGGTCAACTTTATTAGAGGCCACAGAAGCTTTTGCTTCTTTAGGCGGGTCTTAGGACGGAATTGATGATGAAATCTCCTATCCAATCTCGCGAAGAATTTGTCCTAGTAAGGGGGTGTTACAAACAAGATCCGTCTTTGCCGATTGGTTAGACATGATAAGCTGTCATGAATTCCGTCCTAACAACCAAGAGCTTCCTAGGCCTCTAATAAAGTTGGCCGTGATTCAGCTTCAAACCCTGAACCATTTCACTGGACCAAGTGGCGCAAACCCAGCCCAAATTAGCAGTGTATGAGCTGATTTCTGTTCTGAGCACATGGTCATTATTTTGGTTCAAGGTTTGCAAGATTGGTTAGAATAACTTGGGCAAGGTATCAGAGTTGTTTGGTGGGAAACTTCATACATTAATCTCAAATAAACGGGCCTTATAGATATAGTTGGCCATGATTAGAACATAATGGCGTATGTTGTAATCTTATATTTTGTTGAGTGGCAACATTCCAAAGATCAATGATCAGTTCGTATTATTTTGTTTTGCATCTTATTCTTATTCTTATTTGTTTTAGGTAGCTTTCATTACAAAAAGTAAAAAGCTACCTATTGCAGCTGTCCGGAGGAAAGCACTTCCGGAAAATTTTGGTAATTTTCACCGATCATAACCCCCAGACCCCAAAACCATCCTCTGTTCAAATGTTGATATTCGTATTTATGAACCGATTTGAATGAAACTTGGTATGTACATAGTACATATAAATGTCTCGACCGAGTTCGGTGGCCAGCATCATCCGCCATCTTGTTTCAAAATGGCGGCCATTCAAATTTAAAAAAAAAAAATTAAAATTAAATGCGAAACAATTGAAAATTGAAAAATATTTTTCTTTTATGTGTTAGAACTTAAAACAACGATTCCAGAACACTTTTTATTTTGTCTATATCTTAAAAAATGACCGAGTTATAGCACTTTGAATTTCTAGTATGGCTGAAATTTTAAACTATCTGATTTTTGTCACGTGATAGTACGCGTATTTATGAATCGATTTGGATGTAACTTGGTGTGTACATAGTATACAATGAGTCTTGGGCCGAGTTCGTTAGCCAGTTCCATCCGCCATCTTGTTTAAAAATGGCGGCCATTTAAATTTTTAAAAAGAATTTAAATTTTAAATTAGGTACGAAAATTTGAGAAATTGAAAAAGATTTATCTTTTATGCATTTGATCTAGATACAAAGAATCTAGAGCATTTTTTGTTTCAACTGTATCTTAAAAAATGGCTGAGTTATAGTACTTTTAATTTCTAGTGTTTCTCACATTTTGAAATGATCTGATTTTCGTCACGTGATAACACGCATATTTATAAGCCGATTGGGATGTTACTTGGTGCGTACATAGTACATACCGATGTCTGGACCGAGTTCGTTGACCAGTTTCATCCGCCATTTTGTTTCAAAATGGCGGAATATTAATTTTTTTTAAAGAAAATTTAAATTTTAAGATTAGGTGCAAAAAAGTAAGAAATTGAAAAAAAAAATTCTTTTGTGTGTTTGACCTTGATACAAAGATTCCAGAGTGTTTTTTGTTTCATTTATATCTTGAAAAATGGCTGAGTTATAACACTTTTCTATTTATAACACTTTCAATTTCCAGTGTGGTTGATATTTTGAAACCGTCTGAAATTTGTCATGCGATAATAAGCATATTTATAAACTGATTTGGATATAACTTCGTATGTACATAATGCATACCAATGTCTTGACCGAGTTCATTGGCCAATTTCATCCGCCATCTTGTTTCAAAATGGTGGCCATTTAAGTTTGTCAAAAGTCTTTTAAATGTATAATGATGTACAAACAAAAAATTAGAAATTGAAAAAAGGTTCTTTTGAAAGTGTCAGGTCTTAATAATGAATTCCGGAGTATTTTTTGCCTTGTCTTTACCTTAAAAAACGCCTGAGATATAGCAGTTTGAATTTTTAATGTGGATGACATTTTTATAAAATCAATTTGCATGCGACAGTAGGGGAGAGTGGGGATACTTGATCATAGGGGATACTTGAGCCACCCCTATTATCTCTACAGTTGGTTAATTTTTCTTTCTAAAACTGCCAATATGGTAACACATTTATAGTTCTGAACATGTAAAAAAGAAATCACACATCTTGGTACCATTTTGAAAGTATAGTGGTCAATAGTTGTCTTTTCCCTATCTGAAGTAAATATTTGGGTGCATGGTTTTTTTGTTTTTATGTAATCAAAGTTTTGTTTAAAGTTGCAACTATATACATAAATTTAAAAAGCATAATTTCAATTGTATTTTGAATCTAAAATAGTTCTAATAGCTGCATGCTTTATTTAGTAAAACTCTGGGAAATAAAACTAGTGGTAGTGGGGATACTTGAGCCAGTGAAAGTGGGGATACTTGAGCCATGTCTCAACCCTCCCCACTAGAAATTAAACATAGGTGAAAAAAACATAAAATAAAACTCCATCCTTATATTCACTAATAGATATTTTCTGGATAAAAGAGAGAATAATTTTTCATTTTATTTCATTTTTCTTAAAAAAATAACGACCTAAAAATGTTTTAAAATGTATATTTTTTTAATGAAAATATTCATTTTAATTTTCATTTTGACTAACAAAATAGCCTGTCTAGATAAATGTAAACATAGTTTTCAATTTAACTTTTATTAAATTGAATTAACTTTTTAAAACTGTTTTACAGGCTATAATCTCTAATACTTTAATTAGTTAGGTCCAACATATTAAAATATTTATTTTTTAATATAACATATTAAGATTAATATTTTATATTGAAATCGTAACCTCTGTTGCTGTAATTTTTTTAACTAAGAAAATTGAAGAAAAATTGGTACAAAGAGCGCGCAAAAAACAAGAAAAGCAACAAAAATCCCAGTTCAAACTAACCTGCATTGAGCCAAAGAGGAAGACAAAATCTTTTCCTGTGAAATCAAAAAAGTGTTTGAAATAGTAGAATGATACATCTGGCTTAAATTCCGACAGCTACTAAATTAAAAGCATGAGTTCGACATTATCATTAGAGGAAAATTCTGTCAACGATGGTGATGATGTGAAAAGAAAACCTTCTATAGATGGTTGGTTACTAATAAAATATGCCAGCAAGAAAACTAAAAATATTTGTTGGATAAGTACTTAATATTTTGAAAATGAAATTTGCCCGGAAAAAAAAAAATAGCAGATTCCAAATTTAAATGGCTCTGAACTGAGGGTGTTTCTACCGTCGTTATAACTCAAGTTGAAATTATCCTTCGACAACCAGTTCTAACGACAAAAAGTGATCGTATTACTAGCTTTGTTTTCTCAATTGGTTTTGAAGGACTTTATGTTTCATAATTTATCATTCTGTAAAATGTTTGTGCAAAAATAAAGTGAAAAAAATTACTTTTGTAGGTATTTTTCCGTAGTGGCTCAAGTATCCCTTCACTATGGCTCAAGTATCCCTCCCATGGGGATACTTGAGCCACGATGTAAAACAAAAAATAAACATTTTTTATACATAGAAAAATAGTTCAAAATTAATTGAAAGTGGTTTTCAGTTGAAGAAAAAATATCAAATTTTCATTTTCAATATTTTATTTTATTATAAGAAATTATAAAAAAATTTAAAAAATTAAAATTCAAAAAATGGCTCAAGTATCCCCATCTTCCCCTACTCGTATATATTAATTAACTTCGATGTGAGTGTGCATGCGCGCATGAATTAAGATTTCGACCAAGCTCATTAGTTTGTTTTATCCATTATGTTGTTTTAAAATGACATACACTTCATGATATCGTAAAATTTGGCGACCCTAAAAATCGTTTAAAATAAAACAGGTTGAATAAAAGATGACTAATTTCTAAAAAATCCCATTAATATTCAGTATTGACAAAAACTAGTATTCAATCGTATATAATCGGGTTCCACTAATTTGAGCTTCCTATGTTCGAAAATTGTAATTTAATTTAAAATAAATAAATAAGGTATGTGTGAAAGCTACCTCTTCCTCCCGACACTGCCGGAAGGACTTTTGAATTTGTGTTTGCTCCACTTGATGCCACTGCATATTTATAAAGAGGGAGCTTTTAAGATGATTTGGAAGAGATCTGCAATGAATTTGTACGCAAAAGAACCGAAAGAACTCTAACTTTTAGACTATGGGAGCGGGACTATCCTTAAATTTGAATATTGTTTTCGGGATCGTCTACAAATTTAGTCTATGTTTTGGTATATCTAATAAAAATTATTTTAACAGAATTAAAGAGTTGGAGATCTTTTGATATGTTTCTATTTTATACTCCTGTTTGTGAAAAGTGCAACACTATGAAAGAATCCTCCGAAATGAATGAAATGAAACCTGCCAGTTGATTTAAATAGCTTAAAAGCTTTTTAAGACAAATATTTTCGGGATGTAGGTTAGGACAATCGCTAATTTCATCACCCCATCCGCCCGCTAACCGTTTTTAATTTTCTACTTTTTATTTTAAATTTGTCCGGTTTCAATATCTCTCATTTTTTCCCCTTTTCTATTTAGATTCTAAGAAATTCGGGTCGTAAGTAAAGATTTTTGGCGCTATTCGTGGTCGCTTTTCAGCGACAGCGCTTACGCGCAAGTCTTACGTCTTACTGTTCAGGACGTAGGTGGGGGTCGCCGACGAAGATGGGCCTATCGTCGCGGCGGTTGAAAAAAATTGCGGTTAGTTGGTTGTTTAAAAGCTTTTCGCAGCCCGGGCTCCCCCTATGTGAACAAAGTTCCTACACCACTGCTTTTTGCTGTTTACTTCCAAAGACTTTTAAGAAGTTTACTTCAAAAACGAAAAGCTCTCAAAAATGCAAGCTTCTCGTGATAGATAATTTTTGCAATCATGGCAAAGAATCTCGTGATGTCCGTCTTTTCCCCACGAATGGCAATAACCGCGCCTTTGCGGCAATATACCCTCTTAAAAATCTGATAATTGGACAAAGGAGGAGCGGTGTTACAATGTTCTTCATGCCTACTGGTGTTTTTCTTTTGTTTAATCGCGGCAGACATCGCATGGGTAAAGTCAAGGCTAACGAAAGAGACAGACTACCGCAGTTCCATGCGATGCGTCTTTTTCACAGACCGCTTGAAGTGCTGGAGTCACGGGATAGTCGAATGCACCAATGAAGATGTCCGAAAAGAGCAACTTATCACTCTAGTGGTCTGTAAAAAAAAAGACACTTACAAGGAAGGTCTCCATAGTGAGCATACTCAGAATATTTTGAAAAAATACTAATTAAAATACTTATGTATGTAATAAAGGATCAATCAAATTTAGCGGTGGAATTACAGTAGAAAGTTTGTAAAACAATAAAATACTTTCGAATATTTGGCGTGAAAAGACGCGTTTGGAGAGCAGCATTTTTCCTCGCAAAAAGCAAACGGTTTTCCTGTACTGAAAATTGTTTATTAATAGATTTTTAGAATGCGTGTAAATAGTATTTGACGAATTTAAACTTAAACAATGAAAGAGTTTAATATATATATTATATTGTATCACACACACACACACACACACACACACACACACACACACACACGCGCGCACACACACACATATATATATATATATATATATATATTGCTTGTTGTAGCAGTTATTTAATTTTAATACTGTAAAAATAATTTTATATATGTTACAGGCCAAACCCGATTTTAGGCCAAACTAGATTGGCCTAGTCCAAACTAGTCTATCCTAACGCCCATCGGATAAACTAGTTTTTCCTAGGCCAAACCTGTCTATCCTAACGCCCATCGGATAAACTAGTTTTTCCTAGGCCAAACTAGTCTATCCGAATGACCATCGGATAAACTAGTTTTTCCTAGGCCAAACTAGTCTATCCGAACGCCCATCGGATAAACTAGATTTTCCTAGGCCAAACTAGTTTGGCCGAACGGTCATTAGGATAAACTAGTTCAGCCTACTATTCATTGGTTTGAATTAGTTTATCCTAGGCCGAAATAGATTGTCCAAGGCCAATTCAATTTGGCGTGATTTTTTTTAATCTAAAGACCGCCATGGCGCCAATTTTCTAGTTTTGATCTAATTTAGCCTAGGCCAATGTAGTTTGACGCGATTTTAGCTCACAGACTATCAAAGTATGAGAGCTAATGTGCTCGCAGATTCTGTGTGTGTATGCAACCATGTACGTATGTATTCACGTATGTACGTAATGCGATAACTCCAGATAGAAATATCCAACTTGCTTCAAAATTTGGACATAGATTTATCCTGATAACGAACTTTCCTGATTAGTTTCAGGGGTTCATTGGATAAGAATAAGGAAAGGGGAACAAAAGACTAATCCGCACCCCCCCCCCCTCCTTAATTTCGCTAAGTCAGTTTTCCATGCAAAAGTATCAGATTTTATTAAAACTTTAGATACAATATCATTTTGATAAGGTGCATCCATGATTAGTTGTGGATGTTCATTGTTTACATATAAAGAAAGGAAGAATGGGAGGTAACACTCTTAATTTATGTAAATAGGTTTTTCACGGATAATTTACCGATTTGCTTCAAATTTTGGATGTAGATTTCTTCTGATAAGGCGTTTGCATGATTAATTTTGGGGGTTCTGAGTTTAAATATAAAGATAGAGCGGATTATTTTTTTCAATCGGATGGAAACTTTTGGTTTATGAAAAGATTTTTAATTCGTAACAGATATTGGTTTTCACACACATCACTTCACGTGATGAAATTGTTCATATTAAAAAAGTAAATATCCGAATCCTTATAAAAATAAGAAAAAGCTTAAATAAAACATAAAACTTGAAATTTAGGATATGGGAAGAGGGGGGGGGGGGGTAGAGTAAGGAGCGGTAGATTTTTTTTAAAAAAGGCTCAACGTTTTTTAAAGTTTTAGCTGCTAATTAAATATTACCATTTTTTGAAACTTTTAGAAACATAATATAATATGATGTTAAAGATTTAAGAAAAAAGATGCCGCGTGAAATACCACTATTTTCTATTAGTAATTTTTGTAAAAATTTTAAATTCTTGTTGTAATTGTTGAAACTTTGTGATAGTTTATAACACGTGAAAAAAAATTGTATAAAAACTCCCATTACGAAAGGGAAAGAGGGGGGGGGGGAAACAAAATCAGGAAATGTAACGGATATTCTAGGTTGAACTATTTGAAACTTTAAGTTGGTTTATGACATATGATATAAATTTATAAAAATATATTTCGCGTTTAATGCCACTATTGAAGAATAGTGATTTTTGTAAAAATCTTAAATTCTTGTTTTGAAGCGACATCGAATAACATATCTACTGATAGATTCTTTAACGGAAGTTTTCTTAAGATGCAGTTTTGTTGGTAATAGGGTGCGCTCCCTGGTGTTGAATGTGGAACTAATGCGAGCACCCTGGTGTTGGAATTTGGAACTAATACAACGCGATTTAGGTATTTACGAATGTTGAATCGAAGAGAAAGAAATATGATGATAAATACTTAAGAAAAAGAATTCCGCATCGAAATACCAATATTTTCTAATAGCAATTTTTGTAAAACTGTTAAATTCTTGCCGGAACTTTTTGAAAAATCCGTAACAACGTCTTTCAAATTCTAATTCAATCTGAAATTTGATGAAAATCTGTGTATTAATACTATTTGAGATATTTGAACTATCGCAGAAATCATAAAAATACTAGATAGAAGCGCTACCTATTGAGCCATTTACTCTAAAAACAAAAGAATATTAATTTATATCAGGGACTAACTGAATTTGAAGTTTGATGAAAATCCGTGCATTTCTTCTCGAGATAGAACTATTGCAATAATCATGAATAATGCCACATAGCAGCGCCACCTGTTGCACGATTTACTCCAAAAACTAAAAAGTACTTTTGTACTTTTTTATATCAAGGACTAACAGAATCTGGAGTTTCATAAAAATTCATGCATTAGATCCTGAGATAGAGCTATTGCAATAATCACGAATAATACCGTATAGCGGCGCTACCTTTCAAGAGATTTACTCCAAAAACTACAGAATACTAATTTATATCAGGGACTTACTGAATCTAAAGTTTGATGAAAATTCGTGCATTAATTCTTGCGACAAAACTATTTCAGGAATCGGGAAAATTGAGCACAACAGCGCCACCTATTGAGCAATTAACACGAATACGTAAAAAGATTTAGTTCATATCGCGGATTTACTGATTCGGAAGTTTGATGAAAATCCGTAAATTAGTTATTGAAATAGTGTTAATGCAAATCATTAAAAATCGCTTTAGAAGCGAAATCTGTTGAACTATTTACATGAAAAGGTAATCAGTATCGATTTATATCAGGGACTATCTGAATATAATTTTTTATTAAATTCCGTCCATTAGTTCTTGAGATACAGCTATTGTGAAAATTGTGAAAAATGCAGCATATCATAGCTATGTTGAGTGATTTACTTCAAAATAGAAACAACACCAACTTATGTCAGGGACGAACTGAACCTAAAGTTCGATGGAAATTTGATGGTATTAGTTATTAAGATAAAGCTGATGCGTAAATCGTAAAAAATTCAAAACAGTAGCTCCACCTGATGAACGATTTACACCAAAAAATAATCAGCATCAATTTAGACCAGAGACTACCTGAATATATTTTTTTTATTAAATTTCGTGCATTAGTTCTTCAGCCGCGTCCCTACAGCCTGCGGCAGCGTACAGCAGGTATGTTGTACGCGTACTGCTGAATGCCGTCTTTCTTTTCGAATGAACTTCGAAGCGAACAAAATTTAAATTGTAGCAAGCGTGATAAGCACGCACCACCGAATGTAACCCTCCTTTTCGAAAGAACCTCGAAGCGAACGAAATTCGAACCATATCCCCGCTGCCCACGCCAGTCCGATAGCGGGTGAAGCCAGCAAGTTTTAACTAAGCCACGTTATATTAGTTCCTCATTCAAACACCAGGGAGCGTACTCTATTATTAACAAAACTGTATCTGAATGAAACTCCGTTAAACAACCTATTAGTAGCTTGAGGTCGCGGTGCTTTAAAACATAGAATTTCCGTTATATTTCCTGATTTTGTTCGCAACCACATCCTCATTCACGCCGAAATGTAACTTTTTTTTTATAAATTTATATCATAAAACTGTCACAAAGTTTCAAAAAGTTCCAGCAAGAATGTAACATTTTTACAAAAATTACTATTAGAAAATAGTGGTATTTCGATGCAGAATTCTTTTTCTTAAATATTTATCATCATGCTTTTTTCTCTTCGAAGTTCATTCGCTTCAATATACGTCCGTTTCAAGATTTTATATAAAAGAAGGGGCCCGATAGCGGGCGAAGCCGGCTGGTTTGAACTAAATCGCGTCCAAATTCCAACACCAGAGTGCTCGCGTTATATAAGTTACACATTAGTCCGTTATATTAATCGTGTTACATTAGTGCTACATACGTACGTTACGTACATAAGTATGTACATACGTACGTATATGGTTACATACACACACACAGAATCTGCGAGCACATTAGCTCTCAGGCCTTTGATAGTCTGTGAGCTAAAATCGCCTCAAATTGCATCGGCCTAGGCTAAATTAGATCAAAAGTAGAAAGTTGGCTCCGTGGCGGTCTGTAGATTCAATAAAATCACGCCAAATTGAATTGGCCTAGGACAATCTAGTTCGGCCTAGGATAAACTAGTTCAAACCAATGAATAGCAGGCTAAACTAGTTCATCCTAATGACCGTTCGGTCAAACTAGTTTGGCCTAGGAAAACCTAGTTTATTTGATGGGCGTCCGGATAGACTAGTTTGGCCTAGGAAAAACTAGTTTATCCGATGGGCGTTCGGATAGACTAGTTTGGCCTAGGAAAAACTAGTTTATCCGATGGGCGTTAGGATAGACTAGTCTGGCCTAGGAAAAACTAGTTTATCCGATGGGCGTTAGGCTAGACTAGTTTGGACTAGGCCAATCTAGTTTGGCCTAAAATCGGGTTTGGCCTGTAACATATATAAAAAATATTTTTATATTGAAAAATATATTTTCATATATTCAAGCGTATTTCAAAATAAAGGCTAGATGAAAAATGTTGCAGTAATACATTTCAATATCGGAGAAGTTTTTGTTTCCATAGCAAGAAAATTGAATCGACTATGCTCAATAGACTTAATTTTGAGATTGAAAGAAATTTAATTAATTTTCGTTTTAATTCATAAAATTTCGTTTTTAACTTTCATTATACATACTAGCAGGGGTGACCGAGCTCAACTCGGTCAAAATTAACTTTGTGTTCAACTTGATATAGCATTTTCCCTAAATCATTCACTCTGAATTATTACTGTAAAACATGTTATTAATAATAGTATTATTTACAAAAACAATTAATAAGAAAAGTATGTTTGTATGCACATGTTCATAAATTTTACTTTATTTTAAAATTTACAACGATAGGACATCAATCCAAATCACTTTTTTAGCTCGACTCTGATTAATTTAACTATGCATCTCGAATACTATTAAGAATGTATAAGAAATTTCTTCACATTCTGAAAGACTGTATTTTTTGCCAGATATATCCAAATTTAGACACATTCTTTCTGTGGTATATTTAACTGTAACCGCAACTTAAGTAAAAATGTAAATAGAATGTTTTAATGTAAGCGGCAATTGTGTTCTATGCCGATTGTGTGTATCTGTGATCGTCTGCTGTAAATAATGTGTCCGTATTAAATAAGTTATTTAATAAGATGAAAGTATTATTCTTCCAAAGTATATATCTCTTGCTAATGATGTTAAATCGATATTTAGTTCACATATTAAAATAATATGTGACATCTGGCGACGAGGATGGAATAAAAAGTATCAGATTCACGCACATTAGATGCCGAAGACTGCCAAGGTAAAGAATTCTTTTTGTATTTATCTTTAAAGAAGATTTGAAATGGAGCAGTTGGTTCAAAGTTTAATAGAACAAAATAAAATTTTATTAGAGAAATTGACCACTTTTGCCGATTCGAAAACGCAAGAAGCTAAAGTTTCAGTTCAATTTGAAAAATTTGATGAAACAGATGAAGCTTTTGATTCTTTTTTAGAACGCTTCGAAGCTTTCATGGATATTCAAAATGTTCCGGATGGCAAACGTGGGAAAGTTTTTATTTCTAGTTTGTCAGCAAAATTATATAATTTGTTGAAAAACCTGCTAGCTCCTGACAATCCTTCCGATAAAGATTACCTTATTCTAAAAAATACATTAAAAGCTCATCTCACTCCGACGCCGCTTATAATTCCTAGTAGGCATGTGTTTCTAAATCGTAAGCAGGGCCGGTGAGAGGGGGGGCACAAGGGGCAATTGCCCAGGGGCCCGGAACCAAAGGGGGCCCGCAGTTTCGGATGAAAAAAGTAACCGATATTTCATGATATTCCAAATTTTAACTTTTTCGTACTTTTTTCATTTACCAGCTGAAAAACATTTCGCAGAATTGTAATTTAGAATATTTCCGACAAAGATACCGGAAATTTCCCATTTAGAGAACCATAAAAGATGTGAAACATTCGGGAACTTCCTGTTTTCCTGGATCGCCGACCACCGTGCCTGTCTGTGCCTTCAGGCAAAAATAGGGTTATATGCGTCCGTCATGTCTCATTGAAACCTGATGTCTCGTTGGGCATTAAACACTGTTAAGTTTCTGTAATTACTTTAGCTACAATATTATTGTGTGAGTGACAGGGATATGCACAGTGGGCGATAGCGGATGCAGTTATATCTGGTCCTAAGCTCAAAGGGGCCTGTGAGCGAAATTGGATATATAATATTACAGGCTCTAAACTCTTTAAATTCTCTTTTTTAGGGCAACTTATAAAAGTAAGGAAAAATTGAAGCCCAAAATTCAAAACTATTTAGGTCCTTTTTTTAATCAAATGTTTAAAAAATACGTATTTTAATCTCTTTGGGGGCCCCAATAAGTTTCAAAACTTCTTTAATACTATTACATCCTTCAACTAAATATGCTATTTCTATAGTTCCCATTCTTTTTAAAGAATCAAGATGAAAGAAGTTTGTAAATGTGTTTTAAATTGTCTTTTTTAAGGCCCCATATAAAAGCGAGAAAATGCTGAAACTCAAAATTAAGAACATTTAGAGCCTATTTTTATAGTTCAAATGTTTTAAAAATAGGCTTTTTTAATCTCATTAATAGAACAAAAAGCCTCAATAAAGTTCAAAAGTTTCTTAATCTTATTACTTCCTTGAACCAAAACAGAGATGCGCTTTCTCTCTATAGCCACGATTCTCTTAAGACGTCCAGATGAAAAACATTTTGCAGACTAAGTACTTTTTAAATTGTCTTTTTGGGGCCCTTATAAAACTGAAGCAAAATGGAACCCATGATTCAAAATTGTTAAGCTGCGTATATTTTTTAATTCAAATGTTTAAAAAATGTGCTTTTTAATCTCAATGGGAGGCCCCAATAAGGCTCAAAACTTCCTTAATACTATTACTTTCTTCAATCAAAACAGATAACGTGTTTCATTTCTACAGCCAGCAATTTTTTTAAAGGTGCTATAAGATGAAAAAAAAATCACAAGTTCTAAATTTTTTAAATTGACTTATTTAGGTTCCTTACTAAAAGTAAAGAAAAATTGGAACCCAACATTCAAAACTTTTAGGCACCATTTTTTTAATGAAAATGTTTAAAATAATGTGCTTTCTCACCTCGTTGGGGGTTTCAATAAGGTTCAAAACTTCCTTAATACTATTGCTTCTTTCAATCAAAACAAACATGTCCTTTCTTGCTATAGCGGCCATTCATTTTAAAGGTGCCCAGATGAAAGACATTTGGCAGACTCTGAATGCTTTTTAAATTGTCTTTTCTAGGGCCTATATTAAAAGTGAAGAAAAATTGGAACGCAAGATTCAAAACTCCTCATTTTTTTTCAATTGCTTAAAAACATATATGCTTTTTAATCTTATTGGGAGTTGCAATAAGCGAGTATCTGTGTGTATTTGTCAGCCAACCCCATATGTTCGACCTGTTTCTTTTTTAATGTTTCACTTCTGTTGTCTTCGTAAATTACTAATGATAACTATACATAAATTATGTTCTGCAATTATTTAATCTATCAGCGGAGCATTGCTCACTTCGCAGGCTGAATTTTTTTATGCACCCCCCCTCCCCCCCCCACAAAGAAAAAAAACGGCTTTTTTGTTTTCCATTTCCTTTTGAACGTCCCAATGCCTTCCACAGCTTAAATCCGTTCAGGGCATCCCCCGCTCTGATCTTAAATCAAACAATCTGTGAATTATTGTAATTTTTCTTTCTGATAAAAGTTGTAATCTCTTGATAAAATTCAAATTTTCTAGCATCGTCGTTCACGTTGCTACAGGGACCATTTCGTTATTTTTCCACTTTAGCTTAAATATGAGATCAGCAAAATCTACCAGATAATTATTCGTTTTTAGAAAAAATCGTCAAAAAAAGAAAACTTCGTAAAACGCGAAAAAAGGGGTAAAATTTGCATAAAAACATTAGGCAAATATTCAAAAATTGACTGTATCTAGCGAAAACATTGCAATCGGAATGTTAAAAAATGACCCCGAAAGACGAAAATCGCTAAAAATCACATAAAATGTTCGAGACAAATTCAGAAATTGCAAATGATAAAATTTTCTACATTGAGTTTAAAGACTGAAACCTGATTTCTTTTAGGGGTGTCAAGAAACTGCGAATAAAACGCCTCAAAGTCAAAATTTACTATATCGGGATAAAAGATCGAAAATAAGTTCCTTTTACAATAATAAAGAAAGTGAATTGAAGGGGTTTTTTTTTTTCTCATTTCCCTCCCATTCAGACGCGCAGACACAAAAATGCATTTATTTGCCAATTTTCCGCAAAAATATAGAAAAGTACACAATCTAATGTAAAAATTACCTAACATCTTTAAATATAAAGGTGCATTTTCGTCATATAAAATCGCAAGAGTGTTCCATCAATTGTGCAGCATTGTATTTTTTCCTATTAAAAACTGAACTTTTACTCATGATTTTTTTCCCCTGTATAACGAGAATAAATCGCGCATCAGAGATCAAAATTCTTATAAATTTTCTGTCAAAAGTCGAAAATTTCTTCAGATATGAGAAAAAAATTGCTTCTAATTGGAGTCTTCAAAACAGCGTTGAATCCAGGGGATGACAACACCCCCCCGGAAATTTTGAAATTTTAAGTTTTCAATGGGCAAAAAGTGAAATTTCCCCCCGGAACTCTAATGTCCCTATCGGAGCCACAGAGAGAGAAGTGTCTGAATTCAACACTGCTTCAAAACGAGGGGGAAATGCTCGAAATCGCATAGCAATTTTCGAAAAATTTGAAAATCGCATTAAAAGTTCGCAAAAATTTTAAAAATAGGTGAGGACAAAATTTAGTACTTTGGGTAAAAAGACTGAGACCTGATTCTGATTACTGTAGTCAAAAAATCGCGCCAAAACACGAAAAAAGTTTAAAATCATATAAAAAGTTTGTGAAATATTCAAAAATTGAAAGAAAACTACTTTACTATATTCGACTAAAATGGAAATATGGATTGAAAATGGATGCTTTTTTTTAATGTAGGGGAAAAGCTCAAAACTTGAAAAAACAGTAATAAATAGCTTAAAAATTAAATTTAAAAAAATTGAATCAAAAAATCTGTTTCGAGATACAAAACATCAAGCATACAGGTATCCTTCCTGTCAAATTTTGTCCTGGACAGAAAAACATCTTCTACTTCTCAGACAAAGAAAAACTCTTTACAGTCATACATCTGTCTTTATTGTTATCTACAAGAACTAACCGTCTTCGTTGCCCACAGATTAGGTACAGTCTATCCGAAGGTATTTTTCTTCTTTTCAAATTTTTATCCGGTCAACTTGAATGACAAATTTATACTGGAAAAAATTGTAAAAATATGAAAACGACATCCAAACAGTTTCTTTCTTTCCTTTCCTTTCTTTTTTTTTTTTTTTTTTTTCTTTTTTTTTTTTTTTTTATTTAGTAAGTCTGTACATACATATAAGGGAGAGTGAGGAGCAATGTGGCACTTTTTACAAAAAATAAAAAATCAATATTTTTTTTTTCACACACGCAAAAAAAAAGAAAAAAAAATCGATTTGTAGAATACAAGATGAAACATTTTTTAACGTCCCTGAACAATGTAGAAACATTATTTTTAGAAACAATATTTATCATTAAAGAACTGCTAAATTTTGAAATGTGCCACATACCTCTCTACTTTTTATATATAAATTCTATATCTCATATACTGCGCTGCACAAAAGTATTCGCATACCATTCTCCTGATTAGAGGAAATTGCAGAAGGGGAATTTTCTGAAGTATCTCTTTAATGAACTAAATTTTGGAATACATGTTGTTGATAGATACAAATCTCTAAATCATATACAAGGCTGCTAAAAAATTCGGGGAATTTTCCGATTGTAGATGGGAACAGCTGAAATTCGGTTTTGAAATGCGTTATAAATTTTCATATGGAAAAAAAGAGACATAATACTTAAATTTTTAAACGGTGCAGTTTTGTTAGATTATACTGAATGTGCCAGAAAGGGCTTCATAATTAGTGTTTGATGCATGATTTTTCCTTTCTTGTTTATTTTATTTTTGTGCAGCATTTAGAGTCTTTGCGGCGTTTTCTAACATTTGTAAAGGAAATTCAATTACAAACATTTTTGCCAATTTTCAAATTTTTCGAGAACTTTTAATTTTTTTAAAAGCTTTTTACAGATAATTTTTAAAATACGTAAAAAGAAAATCCAGTTTCAATCTTTTAGGCCAATACAGTAAATTTTGTTTCCTGTGAACTTCGAAAAAAAATTATGCATTTTTTGGCATACTTTCGCGTTTTGCAGCGATTTGTTGATACTTTTTGCTAAACAAAAGAATTTTCAGTTCAGAAGAGGAGCACATTTATTAATTATTTAACAGCTGATTGAAATTAGCTGCTTTTGTTTGCAAATATTTTGTGTCATAAACAATGGGGTTGTAAAGTGGATGAAATGTAAAATTTCAGAATACCCTGAAATAAATCATTTTATGACAAAATTGATGATTTATGACATTTATTAAATTTTGATAATCACCTTTAAAAAAACTTGTTTGTAAATCTGAACCTGATTTTATTTGAGTAGGTAGGGTTGATTTAAAAAAAAAAAAAAAAAAAAAAAAAAAAAAAAAAAACGACAATAAACATTATGTTCTGAAGTAAAATAAATCATTAATTCAATTATACAGTGATTCAAATAAGCGGCGGATTTTTGAACTTTTTCTAATAGGGGCCCGTGATTTTTGCCTGCCCAGGGGCCCGTGAAACCTGTTACCGGCCCTGATCGTAAGCAACGGGAGGGAGAAAGTGTCAGTGCTTTTATGACTGAACTTCGTCCCTTGGCAATTTTTTGTCAGTATAAACAAGAAATGTTGAACACGATGTTACGGGATGTTTTCGTAAGCGGGCTGAGGGATAGAGCAATATTAGATAGACTTTTTGAGGAAGATGATATAGATATTGAGAATACTTTGAAAATTGCTTTAGCTATGGAGAAAGCTATGAAAGGGGCAAATGAGATAATGGGTAAATCTTTAGAAATTAAAGAATTTAGCGTGAGGAAAAATAATGAGCAATCAAAATTTGTTTCGCAAAAGAAAAACTTTGGAAGACAAAATCTTTCGGGAAAGAAAGTAAAAACGAGCTGTACACGGTGTTCAGCAACGGATCACGATAAATATTCCTGCAGATTTAAATTAGCTAAGTGTCATTTTTGTCAAAAAATCGGGCACATTCGAAAAGCTTGTTTTGCAGCGAAAAAAGGGCTAAAAGGGAACACGGTAAAATAAAAGCAAGTAGATACCCTGTATTCTAGTGAAAATGTTATCCAAATGTATTCTTTTGATTTGAACTCGCTGAAAGAGGGGGAGCAAAGAAAACCTCCAATTATGTTAACAGTAAATATTGAAAATAAAACTGTGAGTATGGAACTTTATACTGGAGGGGCCGTCTCGGTAATGAGCATAAAAAATTTCGTGAGATTTCGAAAAAAAGAATTCAACCCACAAAAGTAGTTTTTAAAACATACAAAGGTGAAATAATTGTACCTTTGGGTTTTGTCACTGTTGATGTTAAATACACCACATCTCCTCCCTTCCTAAACTATCACTACGAGTCCAATCGCTGAGGAGGTCTCCGTATTTTAGTAGATCGGCGAACTGGTTGTGGTTTGAGTTGAACCGTGGCCACTGAGTGGAGCATGCTCTTGTGTAGTAACTGAGACTGGCATTGCATCAGTCGTCTCCGTCTCCACACTAGTGGGTGATTGTGCTAACTCAGCAATAGTTGTCGGAACATCAGCATCTTGCACAGGAATGGCAAGTTTTGAAAATGATCGTCGGAGCTCGCTTTCTTTTTCCTCTATGTCTCCTCCATCCCGTATTTGATCGACATGTCTACGCCACAACTGGCCATTTACATCGACAGTGTAATGTAGTTGTCCATCTTTTCTAACGACTTTTCCAAACCTCCATCTTTTGTCGCCTTGTCGGTAATTTCGTACAGCGACATTGTCGCCAATTTCGAATCCCCTATCAGAGAATTCATAAGTTCCTTTACGAACTTTTTCTTCCACTCTGCGTTTAAGATCAGGACGCAGCAGATCGATTCTCGTCCGAATCTCTCTGTTCAACATAAGCATGGTTGGACTATGAAGTGTCATGAGGTTCGGAGCTTTCCTGTATTGCATAAGGAACGTACTTAATTTTTGTTGTATTGTACCACCATAATTTTGCATTGCTCTTAGAGATTGTTTGACTGTAAAGACGTATCTTTCGGCCTGCCCATTGCTAGATGGTTTCAATGGCGCAGTGGTCTTGTGTTTAATATCGTTATTACGCATAAACATCTCAAATTCAAATGATGTAAATTGTGGACCGTTGTCACTTACCAGCATGAGTGGCAATCCAAATCGAGCGAAACAATCTCTTAAGCATTCAATGGTTTTGTTTGTTGTGGTGGATTTCATTGGATAAGCTTCCAACCACTTGGAATGAGCATCTACTATAATCAGGAACATATATTCAAAGATAGGCCCAGCAAAATCTATGTGAATACGTTGCCACGGTGCACTAGGATACTCCCAGCAATGCACCTTTACTCTCTGTGGGTCGATTTTATACCGAGCACAATCTACACAATTCTTTGAGCAATTTTCTATATCCTTATCGATGTTCTTCCAATAAACATACGATCTAGCAACAGCTTTTATCTTAACAGCACCCAGATGACCATGATGTAATTCTTCAAGCACCAAGCACCTGAGCCTGATACTTTTTGGGAACGTACACACGCTGGCCTAACATGACACAACCATCTTGTAGACTATATTCTGCTTCTCTCCCTCTTAAAATCCCTCCATTCTGTAAAATATTAAGCGATGGGGCAAAGTCTGCATCCAACAGAGTTTCTTTGGCTAAGTCTCTAGCTGTGACAGGAAGAGTTTCGATTTGTGCTAACTGAAATAGATCAATTTCATCTTTAACGTCTAGCTGTTCAGAGGTGGACGGCAGCCTAGCCAGAAAGTCAGCGTTACTATGTTTTTTTGTATGACGATACTTAATGTCAAACTGGAAAGATTGTAATACTAAAGAATAATGTAACAATCTTGTCGCTGCCAGAACTGGAAGACCTTTCTTCGATCCGAAGATGGCTGCTAAAGGTTGGTGGTCAGTTAATAATGTGAATAGTCTCCCTTTTAGGTAAAGATAAGATTTCTTGACATCCCACACAATTGCTAGTGCTTCTTTATCAATCTGAGCGTATTTTTGTTCAGTTCTTGTGAGGGTTCTGGATGCGAAAGCTACTGGTCTTTCCGTTCCATCAGGTAAAGAGTGTGGGAAAGAACCGCCCCTACTCCTGCAGGAGATGCGTCAGTTGCCAATATCAATGGCAGTGATGGATCATAATGCATTAGGACACGCGGAGAACAAATTTCATTTTTAATTTTTTCAAAAGCTTCCTGACAATCCTTTGACCAAACCCATTTCACACCTTTCTGTGTTAGTTTATACAAAGGATTCGCTATTGTAGCCAAATTAGGACAAAAATTTCCATAAAAGTTAACAAGCTCTAAAAAACTTTGTACTTCCTGTACGTTAGTGGGTCTAGGAGCTTTCGTAATGGCAGAAATTTTCTCATCAGTCTTATGTATACCGTTTGCATCGATTTTGTGCCCTAAAAATTGAATTTTTTTTTTTTTTAAATTTACTCTTATCTAAATTTAATTTCAGCCCATGATCTTTACATTTCTGAAAAAAATTTCTTAAGGCCTCTAAGTGTGACTTATCATCTGATCCAGTCACTCTATCATCATCCATAAAAATGTTGAACACGATGTTACGGGATGTTGTCGTAAGGGGCAATTGTGTTCTATGCCGATTGTGTGTATCTGTGATCGTCTGCTGTAAATAATGTGTCCGTATTAAATAAGTTATTTAGTAAGATGAAAGTATTATTCTTCCAAAGTATATATCTCTTGCTAATGATGTTAAATCGATATTTAGTTCACATACTAAAATAATATGTGACACTTTCATTTGGTGCCAAATGCATGTTTTGGTTTCGTAATCTTAATAGCGGGTTTTTTGGCCAAATTTAGCCAGTATTTTGTCAAATATCGCCAATTTATTGGATTTTGCCATAGTCTCGTGATACTGACCCTTATTACCCAAATGATCCACTAATCAAATGTGATCAAACATATGACTTAGCTCAATGGTTTTCAGGTAATCAAAAACAGTAGAGTATAAAATGAACAAAAATCGTTTAAGCCATTTCTTAAGTAAAATTAGCTTGACAGCATTCAGCAATGAAGCGATATGACCCACTAATATAATTTTGTTTAATATGCAACTCAGCCCAATAGTCTTCTCGTGACAAAAGACGTTTTGTTGCAAAATTTAGGTAAAATTGATTGAGTCGTTGTTATATATAATTAGAATGACCCGAACCCATTAAGACCTAAAACCACCCACTAATTGAATTGTTACGAGCATGTGTCCTAGCTCAATGGTTTTCTCTTGCCCTAAAACGATATAATAGAAAGTATACTCAAAATGGGGAGAACAATTTTCTAGATAAAATTAGCATGACCCACATTTGACCCTTATATCGAAATCTCTCTAAAATGTGACCTAGCTCATTAATTTTTGCGTGCCGAAAAACGTTAGATACAAAATTTAAATAAAATCGATTGAGCCAATTTTTAAGTATAAATAGTTTGACCTTGACCCAATATGATCCAAAATGACTCATTAATCGAATTTTCTCAAACATCTGACCTAACCCAATGATTTTCTTGCGGCTGAAAACGATAGAATATAAAATTTAGTCAAGATTGCGCGAGATTATTGTCTTGATAAAATTAGAATAACCCAAAAGTGACACACTGATCAAAATTTCTCGAACATGTGACCTAGCCCAATGATTTTCTCGTGCCAAAAATATGCTGTATACAAAATTTCGTTGAAATCGATTCGCCCGTTCTTTAGATGTAGCTTGACCATGAACCATCATGACCCACAAATGACCCTTATAATCGAAATCTCTCTAACATGTGACTTAACCCATTATTTTTCTCGTGTATAAATGTTGTTACACACAAAATTTCGTTAATATTTAAACTCGATCGTGCCGTTCTTTAAATATAAATAGCTTGACACAGACCCCTTATGACCCAAAATGACCCATTAATCGAAATTTCTCGAACATGTGACCTCGCCCAATGATTTTCTCGTGCCAAAAAAATGTTGTATACAAAATTTCGTTAAAATTGATCCACATGTTCTTTATATAGAGCTTGATATGACCCATCATGACCCATAAATGACTCTTATAATTGAAATCTCTCAAACATGTGAGATAGCCCATTAGTTTTCTCGTGTCAAAAAACTGTTACATTCACAATTTCATTAAAATCGATCCAACCGTTCTTTAAATATAAATAGCTAGACCCAGAGCTTTTATGATCCCAAATGACCCATTAATCGAAACTTCTCGAACATGAGACCTAGCCCAATAGTTTTTTCGTGCCAAAAAAATGTTGTATACAAAATTTCGTTGAAATCGATCCACCTGTTCTTTAGATATAGCTTAACCATGACCCATTATGACCCATCATGACCCACAAATGACTCTTATAATTGAAATCTCTCGATCGTGTGACTTAGCCCATTAGCTTTCTCATGTCAAAAATTTGTTACAGGCAAAATTTCGATGAAATTGATTCTGCCGTTTTTTAAATATAAATAGCTTGACCCGGACACTTAATGACCCAATATGGCCCATTAAACTTTTTTCTCGAACATGTAACCTAGCCCAATGTTTTTCTAGTGCTTGAAAACCATAGAATGAAATTTTTAGTCAAAATTGCGTGAGAAAATCTCTAGATAAAAATAGCGTGACCTACAATGACCCCAAAATTGACCCACTAACCGAATTTTCTCGAACATGTTACCTAACCCAATGGTCTTGTAATCCAAAACGATAAAATATAAAATTTGGTCAAAATCGTTAGAGCCGTTTTTTAGATAAAAATGACTTGACCCATAATGTCCCAAAAATGACCCACTAATCAAAATTTTTTGAACATGTGACCCAGCCCAATAGTTTTCTCATACCAAAAAACGATTCGATACAAAATTTCCTTAAAATCGATCCAGCCGTTCTCTAGATATAAATAGCTTGATCCTGACCCATTATGACCCAAAATGACCCAATAATCGAATTTTCTCGAACATGTGACCGAGCCCAATGGTCTTCTCGTGCCCAAAAATGGTAAAATCCAAATTTTTGCGAAAATCGTTAGAGCCGTTTTTGAGATAAAATTTACACACACAGACACACACGCAATTTTTGCTCGCATTATAGTATAAGATATATATGACAAAACTATAGTTACAATAAACTAAAACTAACAAAACTAAATTTATTTAAATAAATGTTTTTAAAAAAAAGTTCAACATGAAACATTTTCACCTTAAAAAATATTTGACAAAAAAGTATTTTTTGAAATTTTATTGCGTCGCCAATCGGTGATAAATTGCCAAATAAACGAAATGTTCAAATGTTCACTAGGACTTCCCTTAGAGGGATTAGTCTGAGCAGTATTGCTGAGAATATAGATTTAATAATAATTTGCGAAAAGCAAAAGAAAAAAAATGAGATGCCACCTTTAACTGATCATATATTGCCACAAGTTCAAATGACGAAAATTACCAAAGTGAACTACAGAATTATGAAATATTCTATATAAATTCGTATATATGGTTAAACACTATGCAAACTATCCAAAACAGCCATGCATGGGTGTAAAATTGGAAGTACTCAATACATTAAAAGTAATACAGACAATAAAATATTAACATACTAGCGGCCTTCGCCCGCTACGCTGGTCGGTTTATCTAAAGAAATCTTGAAGAAGTAGTTAGATAAGGTTCAGACATACATTAAAAAAAAAAAAAAAAGCAAGTCGATCATTCAAAAAACGTTGGGAAATATCAAATATTTACTGTAATTTTTTAAGAAAAACAAAGTTTCGAAAAAAAAAATTAAATCGAAAAAAAAATTACACTGACATATTAATGCAAGGAAATTTTCCCAGAGAGAAAATTCGCCTTGAATACAATATTTCAAATTCTTTTAATTGCTTATAGGCGTTAATGCCAACATAGTGAAAAAAAATTCCATGCTGGGAATCGAACCCGGGCCATCAGTATGGCGCACTGACGTTCTACCGACTAAACCACATGGAACGACAGCCAGCTTGAAACTTTCTCATACTTAAGTAGACTGGCGAAAACATAATGATAGCGCGTTTTAAAATCGCACAGTGACATCTATTGGATTTTATATGTACTAAAAAACGTTATGTACTAAAAAACGTGAGCAGCGCACCTAATAGTTTCTTTTGTTTCTTTTTGTTACTTTTTTGTCTGTTGTCCGATTTTGATGAAACAAAGCCTATACACTGCCCGGGAGTGTGCATTCTTCATTAGTGAAAACCGCATAAAAATCCATTCAGTAGTTACGAAGATAACCTCGAACAAACAGACAGACAGACAGACAGACAGACAGACAGACAAAAAATTCAAAAAAAATTTTTTTGTGTTTCATTGGTTTTCTTTTATCGCCCTGACTCCATTTTTGTCAATTATCTTCAATGTACAGACACACCGGGTCCTACTGTTTTATTATATGTATAGATCTTGTATCGGAATTTGAACTCTTTGAAATTATGTCAAGAACATAAACAGACGCTCCAAAGCAATTTTAGTACCTAAAAATGGAACAAATCATGATAGTTCAATAGAAAGTGGGAATTTTTTATATGGTGTGTGGGTCCCTTAAATAATTGATACAGGATAGTTAATAAATATAACAGTATAATATTTACATCTGATTTCTATTGATGTAATGAAGATCTAGATAAGAATTTAGGGAATTCTCTCTTCAAAAAGTGATACATAAAAATCCCGAAAACGCCACAAAAGGAATACGATGCGTTGTTTGAGTGTGCTCCAGATATGATCGATCGGATTTAAATGGGTATTGCATGCTGGCCTCTACTTACGCTGTTTTGTTTTCTTTTCAAACCTATTCTCAAGAAGTTGAGCAGTATTTCAGTTTAGCATGCATTAAATGAAAAGAATTGACAATGCTTATAAAATAAGGTACGACACGAGATTTTAATATCTCGCCTGCATAAGCTTTGAGCTGTTAAAGTATCATCACAAGTGATTTAGAAATCTGAGCACATTTTTTTTAGCAAAACGTGTAGGCCCAAATAAGCCCAGGTGAACTCGATTATGCAGTTTTACCTGAATAAGTTATTATTTTAAAGACCTTGTGATGACAAATGAGAAAATGACTCTATGAATGAAATCTCTTGATTGGAAAAAAAATAATGCCCCCCTCCCTCATACCATTATGCTTCGGAATTCTTTTGTGGTGCCATGTAAATGAATAATAAGTACTCTTTGTATGGCATATTTCACAAAATTTATATTCTAGTGCTCTTCATAAATCCATAACAATTTCTTTATGTTTCGACGGGCGCACAGTGGTCCCAAATTGCGATTATGTGGCCAAAAATCCAAAAATCGAAGTTTCGTATTTCGAAATGAATAAAATTCCACAGTATTGAGAAAAATCTGAAGATTTATATTCTTTAATATTTTTGTTTTATATGCTTTCATGAATTCGCAGTGATTATCTAAAGTTGGGAGTTTTGAGCGTTTTCTACTGTTGCGTGATTTTCAGTCAAATTCGTTGCATTCATATAATAGGAATCGGGAAACGAGTGAATTATTTGATATTAAGAATTTAATGGAATTTTTGAGAAAGGAGGTAGAATGTCGGGAAACATCGTTATTGTTAGCTAATTCTAATGTAGGGAATGTAAATGAATCAACATTCCGTAATAAGGAAATAATTCAAAATAGTAAAAATAAATATTATTTGAATCAGAAAAGAAATGATAACACAAGGCTTTCTTCAGCCGCTGTCTTAACGACTGCCACGAATTAAACTTGCATTTTTTGTCTTGATAAGAATCACGCAAGTATGAACTGTCCTCTGACAATAAATGAAAGAAAAAATTCTCTTAAAAGTAATGGTCGTTGTTTCATTTGCCTTAAACGAAAACACATCGCTAAATTTTGTTTTAAAAGGAATCAGTTATGCAAAATTTGTAAATTGCGTCACAATGAATTAATCTGCGACAAATCGCTGACCTCCGTTAAAAATAATTCGGATGATAAAAACCCTGACTCGAAGCCAGATATTGTGACTTCATTAACTTCCACCAGATGTTTCAAAAATAAAAAGGACATAAAAGAATGTTCTCCTGTTTTGTAGCAGACTCTCAGTGCAATAGCAAAGGGAAACAAAAAATCTGAAATTGTTTGTGTTTTGTTAGATGGGGGATCGAATCGGGCTTTTGTTGAAAAACGGATTGTGGATTCGTTAGGTTTAAAGATCATAAAAAGAGAAACATTTCGAATTCATTCCTTTGCGGATAAACAAACTAAATCAATTCAGTGTTATGATATAGTGGAAATTGAATTGAAAAATACAACAGATCCTCATAAATGCATCAAAATACAAGCCGTAGTGATTGATAAGATTACGCATGGAAAAATTTAAATTCCTTCTCAATGGGTTAAGAATCTTGCACTACGTCAAGGAATTGAATTATCTGATAATGCAACTGGTAAAGATATACACATTTTGATCGGTTCAGACTATATATGGGAAGTTTTGTGTGATAAAATTGTTAGATTAAGTAGATGTTTAGTTGCAACAGAGAGTTTGTTCGGATTTGTAGTTCAAGGTAGGGAAGGAAATTCGGAATCTAGAGATATTTTGGTAAATCATGCGATTGTTATGAGGGAAAAGTTAGAATATGAGAGAGTTAAAAATTTATGGGAATTGGAGGCAATAGGAATAAAACAGCTAAGAAATGTCGCGATCAGATTTAGACATTATAAATAAATTTGAATAAAATACCTTATATAAAAATAACAGATATGAAACTAGACTGTTGTGGAAGAAAGAATTCAAGGAGCTTAAAAGTAATTATGAGATCGCAGAAAGACGTTTGATGAGCCTATGCAATAAATTTCGTCGCGATCCTGATTTGTACATTAAGTATAAGGATATTATTGAGGAGCAGCTAAAAGAGGGTATAATTGAACAAGTTGAATGTCAATCTGAACTTGATAAAGATAAGGGATATTTTATGCTTCACCATGCAGTAGTGCGCGAATCTAAAGAAAGTACTAAAGTTAGGATTGTATACGATGCGTCTTCCAAGGATAAACATGAACAATCTCTTAACGATTGTTTAGATAGTGGTCCCAATCTTAATCCAGATTTACTTAACATTATTTTAAAATTTCGCTATCATCGAATTGCTTTTTGCGCGGACATACAAAGAGCTTTTCTTGAGGTCGGTATTGTAGAGGAAGATAGAAAATTTTTTACAGTTTTTATGGTATAAGGGTGGGGCAGATCTCGATTTTTGTGGCCGTCATGTCAGAATTCTAAGATTCAACAGAGCAGCCTTCGGTGTCAAATGTAGCCCATTCCTTTTGAGCGATACCATTAGACTGCATTTGAAGAAATATAAAATATCAAATCCAAAGGCATATACTATTCTCAAAGTTTTATATGTCGACGACCTGATTAACGATACGGACACTGTTGCAGAAGCCATTACGGTAACTAAAGATGCCGTATCTATTTTAAAGGCAGCCAACATGAATTTAAGGCGATGGACTTCTAATTCGCCAAATTCAACTGAAGAATGGAAAGCCAACAACCTAGAATGTCGTGAAGATCCTGTTGATTCTAATGTGTCCTTAAAGATTTTGGGTTTAATTTGGAATAATAATTCTGACACTCTTAAAATTGAATTGAGTCCATTATTGAAAATAACGAATACGACAGCAACAAAACGCCAGGTATTGAGCGTATGTGGTATGCTATTCGACGCTATAGGTCTAATAAATCCTTTCACAATACGAATTAAACTATTAATGAAACGTTGTGGCAAAAGGGTATTAAATGGGACAAAAATATTTCATTAGATTTGGAAGTACAATTCAAGGAATACCTACATGAAATACTCGATTTGAGGCTACTTGAAATACGTAGGCCATATTTCGATGAGTTACAAATAGAAAAAATCGAAATTCACATCTTTTCGGACGCAAGTCCTAAGGCGTACGGTTCTGTTGCATATTTTAAATGCCATTGTCAAGGGAAAATACTGACTAGTTTTATCATTTCTAAATCTCGAATAGCACCACTCAAGGAAATACGTTGCCTAGACTCGAATTATTGGGAACTTTGATTTCGGCAAGACTATCTTTATATCTGCGATCTACCTTTCCGACAGTACCTGAAAACAACATCTATTTTTGGACTGATTCAGAAATATGTTTGTACTGGATGAAGGGTAAAGCCGATGACTACAAACAATTCATATGCAACCGAATTATAGAAATTCAAGAAAAAACAAATCCCTTGAATTGGAATTTTTGTGATGGAAAGTCAAATTCAGAGGATGAACTGACGCTTGGTGTAAGTGTTCAGTCTTTAATTTATGACGAGATTTGGTGGAGGGTTCCTTCCTGGCTTCATGAAATTGATATGAATAATTTTAAAGGCAACTACATTGGTCACAAAGACAACCCAGATTTTGAAAAGGAAAGGAGAAAAAATTATCTTGTGCTGCAGGCATTCGTAGAATTGACTAAACCGTTATTGAATCTGAATGGATATAGTAACTTAAATAAGATTTTAAGAATTACAGCATACATTTTTCGATTTGTCCATAATTGCAAAAGGAAAAATAAAAAGTTCACAGGAGTATTAACAGCAACGGAACTGTTTAATGCTGAAGAATATTGGGTACGATATATTCACCAGACCGAGTTTAAACATGAATATTATCTTCTTAAGGCAAGAAGATCCATCAAAACCGACTCAAGGCTGTACTCTTTAAATCCTTTTTTGACGGAAAGTGGAATAATCTACCTGGGTGGTAGACTGCAGCAATCAAATTTTCAATTTTACGAAAAACATCCTAAATTATTACCCGGCAAAGGAAGATTTACCGAACTTTTAATTATAAGAGAACATGAAAATTTGTTGCACTCCGGAGTTTCAGACACATTGACTCAAATACGTGAAAATTATTGGATCTTTAGAGGTCGCCAAACGATAAAATCTTGTCTAAATAAGTGTCTAATTTGTAAAAAATTTAATGCTAAACCTGGCAGTCAAGTAATAGCTCCATTACCACCTAATAGAATCCATAAATCTAAATCTAAAGTTACTGGTATCGACTTCACAGGGCCTTTATATGTTAAAGACAAAGTGTACATTGCACTTTTCACATGTGCTGTTACTCGCGCCATCCATTTGGAAATCGTTAGTAGTCTTCACACTGAACAATTCTTGATGGTGTTCAGAAGATTTGTCTCTCGAAGAGGGGTATGCAGAACTGTTAACTGCGATAATGCCAAAACATTCAAGGCAGCTGAAAATGAACTAAAAACACTCTATACGAATGTTGCAGATCCAAATGTCCAAAATTACTTTGGGAAAAAGGGCATAAAATTTATATATATTGTTGAAAGAGCAGCTTGGTGGGGTGGTTATTGGGAGAGGATGATTAAGATGATTAAAATTATATTAAGGAAAATATTAGGAAGGGCTTTATTATCATTTGAAGAATTACAAACTATTCTGACCGAAATTGAGGCAATTTTAAACTCTCGGCCTATTATGTGTATAACGGTTCTTCAGAACCATCACCTCTCACCCCATCACATTTTTTAATTGGGGAAAGGATAACATCTTTACCTCACCACCAAGCTGGTCGTAACAAGGAACAGATCTTCTCCAGTTCAAAAGGATTTTTATTGAAAATATATTTGTATAGAGAAAAAATGTTGAACTAATTTTGGAAACGCTGGAAGGGAGAATATCTGCTCCAACTAAAAGGTATACATAATGTACATCCCATAAGTGAAAATTGTGAATTTAATGTAAATGATGTAGTTTTAGTAGGTGACGACAAAGTCCCGAGACATTTATGGAAATTAGCTAAAATCACCGAACTTTTCAAGGGACGAGATGAAAAGGTTATAAGTGTAATGTTGAAGACAGCAGCAGGGTTTATAAAACAACTCATACAACTGATTTATAAATTGGAACTTTAATTAATATTTTATGATTTCTCTAAGTAAGTAAAATAATTTTTATTTGTTAACTATATTTACCTTATTATTGTTCATTATTGTTTGCATTTAATTTTGATGAATGTATTCATCGGGGTTCCCCCCGATGAATCCCGAGGGGAAGGATGTTGCGAAATCTTCTCCGATGAAAGTGCATTTCTTTCTCGCCTGCGAGCGAGCGATATATTTATATGATGCTAAGTGGCAACTAATTTTTCGTTGCCTTGACGAGCGCAATTTTTGGAATGCTTTAGTTTAACTTATTACTAGAGTTGTTGAATTTTACGCATCTTGGAATGTTACATTCATTTAATAATTTGGATTTACCAGATTGTCTGGTACTGTAAATAATATACAGTAATATATTTTAACATTTAAAAATAAACTTATTATGAAAAAGAAAACCTTCTGATATAGAGTAATTTCTCTTCATCATAGTGCTTAGTTCATAATTTCAGTTTTGGATGCTATTTTAGAAAATGAATAGGCCATTTCGCCAATGGATGTTGGTCTATAAATATTTTTGTCATCCTAATTGTCTCATGACATTGTAAGCATACTTCATTTTTATGCATTGTAAATCTAGCTTTCACTTTTCCAACTATTCAATCTTCATTTTTTCTTCTTCAAAGTAAAACACAGGAAATGTCCCGTACGCTCACTTTCAATTGTTTTTTTCACCGCAGTTTCATAGACAACGTTGCTTTTGGAATATTAAAATGAAAAGGTGGGTGCTTTCTTCATATTGAGCTGACCCGCCCTATAGCTTTACTACATTTTCAAAGACCTCTGTAAAGTACTTGAATCTTCCATACTTTGTTTTTTTTTGCTGAATGTTCTTAAGCATCATCAATAATACTTTCATCAAACTTTTAAAAGCATAGAAAAAATACAATTTGAAACACATCAATAATTATCACCTTTAAAAATGTGCGTGTATGTGTGTATATGTTCTTTTGTTGTGTTTTTATATCCCTCAATTTTTCATTTGTTACCATTATTGGAAAATCATTTAATTAAAAATATATGCTATAAAAAACCCCACAAAAAATGAAAGCCGAAATAATTTATTTACTAGGAAAAGTAGCCTAATATATTTGTTTCAATGAATGAACAACTGTTCATTTATTTCAGTTCAGCGGCCAATTTTCGTCCACGACCGCTACCTACGTCCCGATCATTACGACTCTCCAAAGGAATGGAGGAAAATGAAAAAATTGATACCAGACGCATTTAAAAGCGAAATTACACAAATTAAGGGAGACCCATAAGAAAAAACCCAAAATATTTTTTATTGATTTTAAAGTAAGGATTTTTGGTGTACAATTTAAGAATCTTCTTGTAAGGAATAATTAGCAAAAAAATTCACTTTTTATTAAAAAGTATATTTTTTATGGGGATTTTTATGATTTTTTTTTTTTTTTTTTTTTTTTTTTTTTTTTTGTTGAAAAATACACTTTTTAAAATTACTACTCTTCATTCAAGTTTCAATATTTTGGTTTTACTAAAATTTTTTAAATAGTGTTATAGTATATAGAAAAGAACTAAGGAGAGATATTTTTAATTTTCTATTTTAATCGGCTAAAAAAAAAAATGCGCATGGTAAATTTCCTTACATTCGTTATAATTTTCACGTTTACCAATTTATGTAAAATTTTCAGAAATAGTTTTAAAAAATATCTCTCCTTACTTTTGTTGCAATTTTTTTTTAAGATTCTAAAAACATAAACACTTTGTTTCTAAATCATTTTACCACTGAGCCTTAGTACTTTGAACTTAGGCAAAATATGAAAAAAGTCATTTTCAGGAAAACAAATTTTAAATGGCCGCTAGTCCTTTAAACTCTATACTGAGTACAATTTAAAAAGCTCATTTTCTACCTGTTCCAGGTGTCCCAGAGTTCTGAAATTTTTCATGGATATTCGCAAATATGTATTTTATCGTTTTCTGAGAGAAATTTTTTTTTTTTTTTTTGAACTTTTGATGATTTTTGGCCGAAAATGGGGTACGGGTCTCCCTTAAAGACACTGAAAAGCGGGAAGGGTGGGCCTTTGGTAGTGAAGCACGGAACGATCCAAGCTATGATCTAACTTAACCCAATAACTCTATTGCATTTTCAAGCTCCTCTGTAAAGTACTTAAACCTTCCATATTTCGTTTTCTGGGTATGTTTTTAGTCTTCAATAATAATGTTTTTATCAATCATTTAAAAACTTAGAAATAGTAACAAGTAGCTTTGTTATTTGTACTGTCATAGATTTTATTTGATGTAGTAGTCATTTAACTGTAATCGCGGATCGTAACTCCTATAGACGCTAGTTGTGCTCTGCAATCATTTTGATTTAAAAATTATTTCGTCTGGGTATTTGTTATTATTATTATTTAATTTTAATTTTTCGTTTTAATGATACAATTGGCTTAAATATTTAGTGATCGCTTTCACTGAACTTCAGTTAGATTTTTGTATAAGGAAAGAGCAGCTGACGTCACTGTGGTCGAATTACTGTGGATCAACGAGAAAAATCTCTCCGTTCTTTACGACTCCTACTTTATAGATGAGCTCCGGGAATTTGATTGGTCTAAGTTTGCCTGACAAATGATATGATTGGGCTATGTGGACAAGACGATTCCTACTATGATCGCTATGACAAAAATGTAGCGGTAGATTGGTTGACAAAAGTGTTTGTTTGTAAACATGCCCTTTCCTTATTCCGGGGGGTAACTTGATTTCATATAAACAGAACCCGGATCTTTTATCGAATCAGGTCGGAGTGAATTTTCGAAAAATATTTTTTTGATATAATCGACCTGTTCTGTACTCAATTCGCATTTTTATCCAGTGGTGTAGTTGCAAAAAAAAAAAAAAAAAAAAAAAAAAAAAAATCAGAAGGTATACGCTTTAAGTAGAGGGTATACGCTCAAAACAGAGGGTATACCCTGGAGTGCATTTACTATAGCTTTCTTGAGCAACAGAGGGTATACTATATTCCTCAAAAAAATCCAGAGGGTATACGGTGTATACTTCCGTATACCCCCCACTACATCCCTGTTTTTATCAGCTCTTGTACTACGCCGAGAATGTTTTCTTTTCAACTGGAAACGCCTTCCGTCATGACTTTGGATCCTGCAATGCAAGAAAGCCCAAGAACGAAATCATTGTGATTTTTATGAAGTAAAATTAACTATTGCATGCTCTATCAAAAATAAAAACAGTTTTGAACAATAAAATTTACTTCGTTTATTCAAAAAACAGTATGTAAACACGGGCAAATTTATATTTTTGTCTTCTTTACCATAGTCAACGTATGGAAAGAAAGCATCCTGTCAATCATCTTCAATAAAAACAAATAGTTAACTGAAATCACCAAAGTACAACAGATGAAGATGCAAATGAGCTTCTTTTTTATAGCCTTAGGTCAATGCTCGTGTACGATACCGGGTCAAAAGTTCAAAAACAATAGCAAATTCGATGAAGTTAAAACATTCAAGATGTCATTAAACTCAAAAAAAAAAAAAAATCTATTTTAACTTATTTCAAATCTTAAGTCTTTTCTTGGAAAGTGAACCACCTTTTAACCTTCAAACATAATGAAAAATCTGAATGACAAATAAATGAGATGAAAAACAATTTCAATTTATTAAATGGTAAGATGAAATGTGTCTAATAGATAAATAAATATATATTTCTATTATTTACAGAAGAGTTTCCTTGTCGTTTTAGAATTAAAAAATACATTTGTCTAAAAATTTAAACTCCTCCATTGTTAATTTCAAAACATCCTGCACATTTTGTAATTTGAATTCTTTTAAAGTTAGTTTGAAAACACCCCGCCCATTTTCAAGGCCAAAGTATTTTTTTACTTGTGGGAAAGTCATGCACCAATAATTTTCGGAAAGACTTTTTCTTTTAAAAATTGTTATATACAAAGGCTAAATCACCTTATACCTGAGATATATGTTTAACTGTTAGCTTTTTTATTATTATTGTTAACAAGACCAGAAAATTGTTTGGCTTGCGCATGTTGCTATTAGTTGCAGAGATGCTTTCTTATCGCTGGAGCCATAAGTGAAAAAAAAATTCAACATCTTTGTAAACATCATTTCAAAAAAGAAAAACATTTTAATTCATTATTATATTTATATATTTATATTATGTTATATTTATATTCATTCACTGCATATTATTATGCAGTAGTTGCTAAACTTTGTTGCCCTTCTTCTGTATTTACCACAAACCTTTCGAATCTGATTTTTTTTTTTTTTTTTTTTTTTTTTTTTTTTTTTTTACTTACTCATCATACGTAGTATAGGGTAAGTCTTGCAATCGTTTTGAAAATCTAAAAAAAAAATTTTGACGGATTTACACGTTTCAGATACTGGAAGTTCCGAAAAACATATTTTTTTGAAAAAATTTTTTGCCGTCCTGTCTGTCTGTCTGTCAGTCTGTCTGTCTGTAAACGCGCTATCTCCGGAACAAATTGAGATAGAGACTTGAAATTATGTATGTACTTAGTATGTAAGAATGGGACGAAGCCTATATAATATCAGTAACCTCGATTATCCGGAACTATTTTTTTCGGACTCTCGAAAAATTCACTCTGATGAAAGGTACATAAAATTTTCGAACTTTTTTATTTTAAAGAGTAGATGTAAAAGGCAATAAAATAACCCAAATTTTGCATAAAGAACGAAGTCGATCGAATTATTAGTTGCCGAGATATGTGTAATCCTGTTTTCCGCATTCTTTGATTTTTCATGACCATGTATTTTAATCAAATTTCAATTCAAAGATATATTTTAACTGGAAATGAGACGCTTCATCCGACGCAGTAAATTGTTAGTTAATATGATTATTATTTTTAGAGTTATAAGGATGTTTCTTTTACGCAATCCGGTATTACTTGAGTATTTTGGCATTTTATATAATTTGTCGAATTTGCCTCATCAGCAATTCATTAATAAAACATGACCATGTATATTAAAACTATTTAAATTTGCGTTTAAATTTTATTTTGGAATTGCAGGGAATTTTATAAATATTTTACACATGTTTTATTTTCATATTTTATGTTATGCATATCCATGATGGATAAGTATTACGGTGGCCCTCAACGACTAGTTTCATTTTGAGGACAAAAAGGATTTTATTTTAATAACATTAATCATAGTTATCAAAACAGACTCGCTAATATTTAAACATATTTCCTTGCCTGAAATCTGACGAATGTACTTATTTTGTGTACTATTGAATTCATAAGTATATGAAATTAGGCTGAGGAAGAGTTTTCAAAGACATTTGGAGAATGACTTATTACAACAGGATTTGAGAGTGTATTGCAACTTTTGATATTTTTTCCGTTTTGTCTCACATGATTGGTTCAGAAAAGTAACTTATATCTTAAATTTAAAGTGTGAAATATATGTCTAAAATAAAGGAATCACCAACCATGCAAAGATAATTAAGTAAACTTTCATTATTATTATTATTATTATTACCAAATGTCAAAACATAAATGAAGTCATAATAAGAAAAGCATAACAATACTAGAAGACAGCCCGTCAAAATGACGTGTTTGCACTTTTAAAAAGATGATAAAAATTACAACTGTGGTCAATCAGCCACTTTAGGCTAAAAAATTTTTTAAGATTACAGCGATTAAACATGAGGAAAAAATCTATAAAAAAAGAGAAAATTTTAACAGAAATTTACATTTAAAACTATAACAAAACTATCTGGTGAACAAATTGCAAATACATAAAATTTAAAAGAATAAAGTAAGGCAAAAAATCAATTATAAAAGATTATATTGTGAAACTACAGCCAAAAAATATATAAAAATACTGAGAGAAAATAATAAAAATACCTAAAATGCATTAAAAGATTTCCTATTTTGGCCCATTTTTTAGCTAATACTTAAAAGAAAACACTTTATAAGATCGAAAACAAATGTTAACAATAAAGAGTTAACAATGGGCGTATTCGGGAGACACACGCGCTGCGCGCGCAAGCTAAGGGATTTTTGCTTGGAGTACGCTTAGACGCCAAGGATTCGATTCCACAATCTCTGGTTTCGAGTTCAACGCTCTATCCATTCGGCCATGAATCTCACCTTTGTTTGTAACAGATTATCTTTATAATTAGCACCGTCATTAATCGAATATATGGCCTGTTCTTAATCTGTTAATGAGCGCACAGTACCGAGTACCATATCCGCTGCGAGATCCACTCCATGCACCTGTCTCCTGAGCGCGCGTAGCTCCCGATTGGGAGCACAGGACCGTGTACTATATCCATGGAACAAAGAATATAAATATATTCCTTCTTCCATGACTATATCCGCTGTGAGATCCAGTCCATGCACCTGTCTCCTGAGCGCGCGCAGCTCCCGAACGCTCCCAGTCATTCGCGAGTCGTGATGTTACAATGGAGTCACTCTAAAGATTCATTCACGGCATGCAACATTGTTTGTTTTTCTCGTAATTTAACGTTTGTTTTTTCCGTAATTACTGGTTGTTTTATTTAGAACTTAAACATTATAATTAAACAGTTTTTGTAGATTTTAAAGGAAATGAGTAATAAATAAATCTTTTACATGTATATTTCCATAAGTTGAACAATTAGAATATTTGTGCATGGTTCGGAATACTTAAGCCTAACGTGGACGCAGTTGCAATAAGTTTCTTTTTCTCGTGGATGGGTTGACCCCAGAATCGTTATACACGGAGAGGTTTTATATATATAATACTACCATTTCCATATGCCGAAAGTAATTAAGTAATTGTTAAGTCAAAATAATACTCGGTGAAAAGACATATATTATTAATAATACATCAGACCTGAAAGGATTAAATTATGTACAAGATACAACGTTCGATACTTCTTATTCCAATAGCAAATTTCTAAATATTACATTTCAGAGGTATATTTCAAACTATAAAAAAATTTTCATATGCCATTCTTCGTCCTATTAAAAAACGTTGCGTCAATCAATTATTTTTGTAAAAGTTACAAAACTTAAATTTTTACATAGTCCATAGATATTATGTTTAAAAGAATATTTTCCATATCTGTATAATTTCAGTTAATTTTTCATTATAATTTTCAGCAGTGAAATTACTCCTGCAATTATTAAACATAAAGATACATAAAATATGACATTGCTAACTAATCGTAAAACTAGCAGAGCGAAAAATGGCCAAGACGTGAATCGAACTCTTATGGCATAGCGCTCCAATGCTACACCATTTGAGCTAGGAGGACAATACCCAGCCTGGCATCTTTCACTTACATATATCAGTAAGACTGCAATCACAGAACAGTATGGAAAAATCTTCATGAGCACACAACCCTGCGGCAAAACAGGAGACGCAAATAAGGCCCAGCATTTTTTAAGATATATATGTGTAATTTTAATTAATTTTTCAATTAATTTTCACTAAGGAAATTACTTTTGAAATTATTAAACATTATAACTCATATTGAATCATTATAACATAAATTATTTCACTTATTTGTGAAATATCACATCACTGACCATGCATAAAACCAATTGACTGACAAATGTCCAAGCCGGGAGTCGAACCCGGATTCTTTTGAAAAACGCTCCAATATTCTACCGTTTGACCTACGAGGACCATATCATGATCAACTTAACTATAAGCCTAGAAAGTTCTTGATTGCTAGGACGGAGTTCATGACATCATATCACGTGATTTAACATTGACCCAATCGGTGGAGATAGCTCTGGTTTGTAAGGTCCCTTTTTAGGACAGTTTTATCGTAAGATTGGGTCTGCGGAGATCATATGATCTGACGTCATGAACTCCGATCTAAGCTCCGCCTTATTAAGCAAAAGCGTTTGTGCCCTCTAAGTTGGCCGTGACCATACCCAGGCTGTCATCTCTCACTCACGTATGTCAATGCGGCTGAAATCCCAGCACAGGATGGAAAAGCCTTCATGGGCACACAACCCTGCGGCGAAACTTGAGAAGTAAATAAAACCCAGCATTGGTAAACGCAATATATGCTCGCAATATTTTTCAATAAGTTTTCAGCTGTGAAATTACGCCAGAAATTATCGAAAAATTAATAAGTGAAATATCACATTGCAAACTAAGCATAAAACCAATAGAGTGACAAATGTATAAGCCGAGAATCAAACCCGGATCCTTGGAAAAACACTCCAATGTTTTACCATTAGACCTACGAGGACCATACATACATATCCTGACATCTCCTATTTACATATATCAGTGGATGGCTGCAATAGTAGTACAGGATGGAAAAGTCTGCATGAGCACACAAGTCTGTGGTGAAACTTGATAAGCAAATAAAGCACAGTATTAATAAACAAATATATTGTTACGAATTTTGTAAATAGTTAGTGTTTGTACTGTAAAATAATGTAAATAATCTTATTAAGCTCCATTCCTTTACTAATATTAGTTTTTGTTACATTGTCTCTGTTATCAAGCAAACTTGTCTATTATTTTTCAGTGAATGTCTATGGCAGATTGGCGAAATATTAGAGATATCGCCAAGTTGGCGTCACTTTAGGCGACTAATTTTGGTCGCCAAATTTGACGATATATCGCCAAGTTGGCGACAAACTTGGCGATTGTTGGCGGTGGTAACCCTTCCCTCTCTATGGTAACCCAGTTTAGATATGCTGATACATTGAATGTTATTCCGTGGCTTTCTGGAATATTCGAGAAGCCTGTGGAAATTTCCAGCGCACATGCTGCGAGCCTATATAAGGAGAGCAATACGAGCTGTTGTTGTTATTATTTATCAGTCAGTCATTGAGTGATCAACTAGGTGATTGTTAAGCAAGTTTGCTTGAGTTTTATCTACGTTGTTTTGAATGTTATTTAGTGTTGAGACGTTGTATAAAGAGTCTCTGGGACCTATATCTGTACTTGTACGATAGATTTGAGCAGTTATTTTTGAATATCTAGTAATATTTGTGAGTTTCGAAGACTGTTGTTCTGAAGATCTGTAAATAAATTATTTTCTATTTTTCTAAGAGACAAGAGTTGGAAGATGTCTAACCATAAGATCAAAAGAATCCTATATACGCAACAATATGTATAATTTTTCAATTAGTTTTAAGCCTTTAAATTGGTCCCCAAAACATTGAATATTAAATAAGTGAAATATCACATTGCAAACTAAGCACAATTTTACCCTCGAAAACTAATTAAAATTATGCATATACTAGATTTATACGGCCAATTTAATTGAGATTAATGTATGAAGTTTCCCGCCAGAGGACTTTGATATCTTGTGTGAAAACTTCTTTCATTAAGTATATTAGCTGCTAAATATAAAGATCAAAATCTTCTACTTACCTTCTCGATCAGGTAAGTTCTGGCTGCTTCGTTTCCGTAAAATAGGATCCGCGCCAGGCTGGTATCAATTAAAAACTAGAACTCAAGAAAGATTCAGCATTGATTTAAAAATTATATACAACTATATTACAATCTTATTTACAGCGTGTTTTAACATTATATATTAGAATAATTTCATCAAAATACGAAGTCACAGCTCCGTTCAAATCATAAAAAAACAATTCTACATATCCATAGCAACGTCGAAAACAACATTCTAAAAAAAAAAAAAAATATATCAGTTCATTTCAGTTAAAAAAAAAAAAAAAAAAAAAAAAAAAAAAAAAAAAAAAAAAAAGTTTTGTTATCATACAAAAGTTTCGAATCGATTAAAAAAGAAAAAAGTGCGTTCAGTCTTTACAAAGAGAAACAGAGGGAGCTGTCCGCGACACCTTGCACAAGTTATTCTGCCCAATCGTGCAAACCCTGAACCAAAACAAAGACCAAATACACAGAACAGAAATCAGCTCATACAATGCTAATTTGGGCAGGGTTTGAGCCACGTACTCCAATAAAATGGTTCAGGGTTTGAAGCTGAAACCAGCTTCCCTTTTTCGGCGGTTTTAGCGAAATGCGCTGGCCGTTATATATCTAGTTCGCAATGGTTATGACTGAGTAAAAATTCAGAAAATATGAGCAAGAGATGCGGAGATAATAGACATCTGCACATATATGACCTCATACTAAAAACCCGCGTATTCATTAGCACCCCTGCCACTAGCTGGCGCAGCTATGTTAATTTACGACAGATTCCAGCATTGTTATGGGAACGCCTGATATGTATGCAGTTTTGGTACATTAGTAACCTCGATGCGTATATGATATCTGTGCAAACAAAACTTCCAATAATATAATAAATTGCCATTTGGCGACACCCAATTATGGAAAATTAGTCCAATATGATTTTAAATACTAACCTAACACAGGGGAAAATGAAGAAAATCGAAGAAGAAATGGCTTATTTAAAAAACGACTTAAATTTTTTTCAGGAGGAATTTTCTATTTCAAAATGTTGAATTCATCGATAGTAATAACGCATAAATGCATAAACTCATTTTGAATTGCATAGATTTCCTTCTTCATTTTCTAAATTTTAAAACTGGAATTTTTCCTGTATGTGAAATTGACGAAATGGTGCAAGAAAAATTAAATAAACAATAAAAAATATTTTCTAAAAAAAGGTTTATCGTGAAGTTTAGAAGAAGGAACAGAGTTTAGAAGAAGAAAGGTTTAATCGTGAAAGGTCTCTTAAAATTGTGTGCAATATTTATTAACTGTGAAAGTTTTCTCCTACTGGTGGCCTTAATTAAGGTTTATATTGTTAAAAGTTTGAAAATGTTTATTTTTTTTCCTTTTTGTTTAAGGGTACAAAAGTGCCCAATTGAAATTTTATCTATCCATAGTTTTCATATTGAATTATATGTTTTTTTTTTTTTTTTTTTTTAATTGTAGATTTTTATGTCTATAAAATTGAATTTCAAAGCTTTGCAGGTCCTTACTTATTTTATTATACTTTGTTTTATAGTTATGTAAATTTTTGAACTAATTAAGTTAGTACATATATGTTGTATGGTATGTTTGGTTGCTTTGTTAATTTGTGTGCAGTATTATTTTATCTTTTATGTAGTCCTATTGGTACTGCTGATTTTAGGATCACCAGAGTTTGGTGTATCTTTGAAGCATTTTTTTTCCTTGGGCGTTATTGGTGCATATAAAGATATTTAGTTTTAGCACACATTATATCATTGTTTTTACTTTATGTGAGAAACAGTTTGCATTCATGCTCTCGTCCAGTTGTACAGTTTCTAAATCATGCAAAGTATATTAAGGAAAAACAAATTAGGATTGACTGCTCACTGCTAAATCCGACCAAGATGCTTTTTGGTATCAGAGTTAATCTTAAGGAAAGATTGTGAACTGTCTCTCCTTTTCTTTTCTGTGTAGATTTATATCATTAAAAAAAATGGTTTATAGATAACTAATTGTAACCCAGTATTATTGATACTCCCCGCATGAGCTCGATGTTTTAAGATTGTGGACTGAATTCTAGTCCAAGTTTGTCTTTTTATTGTGTTTCTTTAAGAGGAACCAAAGAAAAATATTTGTAAAGCATATATTTATTAAAACGTCTGCCTTAATATGTTTGGCACTAAAAAAATTGTGTACCAGACAAACTTCTGTATGACTTTATTGGTGTGAAAACAAATAGTGATTAATTAAAAGAAAAAACAAATTTTGTCTACATGTAGTTTCTGTGGCTAAGTGTCTTGTCATACAGCACATTCTGCATAGAACCCATGCTCAGCTCACTGTCAACTGTCCTATCTAGTGTCTTCTGTCTGCCTGCTGCTTTGTGGAAAATCTGTATGTAAGTGTTTCTGTCTTGTGAATGCATCGGAGCTCATATTTTACATCACTCTTGTGATTCGTGATAACTGTTGCCCAACTATTGAGATATGGGTGCCAAACGTGTTTCAAATATAATTGAGTCAGTGTAATTCTTAGCCAAAAAAAAATCTTTGTTTTATTGTTTGTTGTTATGAAATTTTAACTGTTATGTCTACACGAGTTAGCAGTACAGATGCAGAAGTTAATAATATGCTGTTTTGTAGCGTTGCTGTCCACTGTGTATTTTAGGTAGCTTTCATTACAAAAAGTAAAAAGCTACCTATTGCAGCCGTCCGGAGGAAAACACTTTCGGAAAATTTTAGTATATTTTCACCGATCATGACCCCCAGACCCCAAAACCACCCTCCGTTCAAATGTTGACATTTATATATATATATATACCTGATTTTTGTCATGCGATAACTAACGTAATTATGAACCGATTTGAATGAAACTTGGTATGTAGATAGCACATACAAATATCTCGACCGAGTTCGTTGGCCAGCATCATCCGCCATCTTGTTTCAAAATGGCGACCATTTAAAATTTTTAAAAAAATTTAAAATTTAAAATTAAATGCGAAAAAATTAAAAGTTGAAAAATATTTTTATTTTATGTGTTAGATCTTAAAACACCAATTCCAGAACACTTTTTACTTTGTCTATATCTTAAAAAATGATTGAGTTATAGCACTTTGAATTTTTCTTATGGCTGACATTTTGAAACGATCTAATTTTTGTCATGTTATAACTAACGTATTTATGAACCGATTTGAATGAAACTTGGTATGTACATAGTACATACAAATATCTCGACAGAGTTCGTTGGCCAGCATCATCCGCCATCTTGTTTCAAAATGGCGGCCATTTAAATTTTTTTTAATTTAAAATTAAAAATTAAATGCGAAAAAATTAAAAGTTGAAAAATATTTTTATTTTATGTGATAGATCTTAAAACACCAATTCCAGAACACTTTTTACTTTGTCTATATCTTAAAAAATGATTGAGTTATAGCACTTTGAATTTTTCTTATGACTGACATTTTGAAACGATCTGATTTTTGTCATGTTATAACTAGCGTATTTATGAACCGATTTGAATGAAACTTAGTATGTACATAGTAAATAAAAATATCTCGACCGAGTTCGTTGGCCAGTACCATCCGCCATCTTGTTTTAAAATGACGGCCATTTAAAAAAATTAAAAAATTTAAAATTTAAAATTAAATGCGAAAAAATTAAAAGTTGAAAAATATTTTTATTTTATGTGTTAGATCTTAAAAATGGCGGCCATTTAAATTTGCCAAAAATCTTTTAAATGTATAATGATATATAAACAAAAAATTAGAAATTGAAAAAAATGTTCTTTCTAAACTATTTATCTTAATAAAAAATTCCGGAGTACTTTTTGCTTTGTCTTTACCCTGAAAAACGCCTGGGATATAGCAGTTTCAATTTCTAATGTGGGTGACATTTTTTTTTTTAAAGTCAATTTGCCTGCGACAGCACTCGTATATATTAATCGATTTCGCTGTGAGTGTGCATGTTCACATGAATTAAGATTTCGATCAAGCTCATTGGCTTTTTTTATCCATCATGCTGCTTTAAAATGGATATCGTGGAATTTGGCGACCCTATAAATCGCTTAAAATAAAACCAGTTTGAATAAAAGATGACTAATTTCTAAAAATTTCTATTAATATTCAGTATTGACAAAAACTAGTATTCAATCTTATGTAATCGCGTTCCACTATTTTGAGTTTCGAATATTTGATTTATATAACTTAATTTAAAATAAATAGATAAGTATATGAAAGCTACCTTTTCCTCCCGGCATTGCCGGAAGGACTTGTTGTTATGAAATTTTAACTGTTATGTCTACACGAGTTAGCAGTACAGATGCAGAAGTTAATAATATGCTGTTTTGTAGCGTTGCTGTCCACTGTGTATTTTGTGACTTGTGGTCACATCCAGTGCAAGTACCTTTTGTATACATCATGTGATGGTATACTTTTTAAAAAATTATTAATCAAATTGCTGATGATTTTTTTACTTAAATAGTTTTTCATGTTCAATCTTTTACTTGATGATTTGTTGTTGATTTTAAAAGATATATATATTTTGAACTAAATGGAGGTTAGATTATTTAAATACGTGACAGCAGAGATCTAAATGGGTAGTGGAAAAAGAAAATTTAAGGGTAGGAATAATGGTATTGGTAAAATAAGATTTTTTGCCTGTATGTAAATGGGCGTTAGGCCGCATTAGTGAGATTTATACAAGATCGGATGGCAAGGTTCGGGTAGTCAAGGTTCGCACTAAATCTGGAGAATTAAAGCGTTCAATTACAAAAACAGCTCTTCTCCCTATTGATAACTTAAAAAAAATTGTTATTAAAATATTATAAATTTTGTATTTTTTGTGTTATATTTTGCATATATTTGTTTGCTGTCTAATTTTCTGTAACTGTATTTTGTAAATTTATTTGATTGTAAAATATTGAAATTTGCATTTCAATCCGGGGGAGAATGTTTATTATTGAAATTTCATAATTTATAAGTCCCGTAAGAGGGCTTCGTGAAATCCCTTTGGTTGAAATGTGAAGTGAACTGAGTAGAGAAAAACTGTTATTGTTTAGAGTGTATGAGAAGAAGTACAGGAGACCACAGAGTTCGCTGCTTATAGTGTGTTATTAATATCTGAAGATACAGTCCTAACTTTTATTACAAAAAAACTGTGTTCTAATGTGCTTTAATTAGTAATATTATACATATACAGATATGGAAATTCAATTTTAAAAAAATAGGAAGGAAAATAATAAAAAGGAAAATAGCTATCATTCAAATGCATTAGTTCATTTTTTTAGTCTAACGCAAGAGATAAAACGCCAAATGTTGTATCAATTGTAACATTTCACGGTAAGTTATTTTTTAAGCATTACAAATATTTCTTTCATTTTTACTTTCTTCTATCTTTACAAGAAGAAAGTATTGGATTCATGAAAATTTTCGACTTCCGGTTTTCGACGGATTTATACGTTTTAGAAGGTCCTGAACACGTTTTGACTATTTTTAGAAAATGTCTGTCTGTGAGTCTGTCCGTCTGTCTGTCTGTCTGTCTGTCTGTCCGTCTGTCTGTCTGTCTGTGTGTCTGTCTGTATGTGACAAAAAATTTGTGGGCGCTCTATCTCAAGAACTAATGCTCGAAATTTAATAAAATTTTATATTCAGTTAGACCTTGATATGAATTAGTGCCTATTGGTTTTTGGTGAAAATTGGCCTGCAGGTGGCGCTGCTATACTACGTTTTTCATCATTTTCAAGATTGCTATATCTCAAGAACTAATGCACAGAATTTCACCAAACTTCAGATTCTGTGACCCCTTGATATACATAGACGCTGATTAAGTTTTGGTGTAAATTGGCCAGCAGGTGGCGCTGCTATGCCACGTTTTTCATGATTTTCATGATAGCTATATCTCAACAACTATCGCACAGAATTTCACCAAACTTCAGATTCTGCGATACCTTGAGATACATAGCTGCTGATAAGGTTTTGGTGTGAACTGCCCTATAGGTGGCGCTGCTATGCTACATTTTGCACGATTTTTGCGATAGCTATATCTCAAGAACTAATGCACAGAACTTTATCAAATTTTAGATTCTGTTACACTAAAATATATAACATAATTAGACGCTGATTACATTTTGGTATTAACCTTGTAACAGGTGGTGCAGCTATGCTGCATTTTGCACGATTTTTCCGATAGCTATACCTCAACAACCAACGCACAGAATTTCACCAAACTTCAGATTTCGTTACAAAATGACATATAACATAATTACACGATGATTACGTTTTGTTATAAATCCTACAACTGATGGTGCTGCTGTGCTATATTTTACACGGTTTTTTTAAAACTAACTATATCTCAAAAACTAATGCACAGAATTTCATCAAACTTCAGATTCTTTTACACCATAACATAATTAGACGCTTTTTTACGTTTTGGCATAAATTTTCCAAGATATGGTGTTGCTGTGCTACGTTTTGCAAATTTTTTGTTATAACTATATCTCAAGAACTAATGAACGAAATTCTATAAAATTTCAGATTCTGTTAGGTCTTGGCATAAATAGATGCTTATTAGGTTTTAGTATAAATTACCAACATGAGGCAATACTAAGCTCATTTTCTCAGAATATTCATTAAATTTTGCGTTTTAGGCTTTTCGGATACCAGAATCTCATTAGGCTAGGTCAAATGTTCGAGGAAATTCGATAGTGGGTAACTTTGGGGTCACCACATTTTTTTTTTTTTTTTTTTTTTTTTTTTTTTTTTTCTATTAAAATGTACTTATGAGATAGAAGAAAGTTTTGGGATTGACACATCCAACTAGTTTAAGTTACATATATATTTTCTAATATTTTGCCGCATTTAAGCTGCTTTTTTTTTTTAAAAATTATTATCAGTAATTATTTTCGGCTTTTATTGAAAGATATTTGTATTACTGTCTAATAAATGTAGTCATTCCAGTTGTTTAAGCAATGATAATTTTCGCCAAAAAATAGCCATTGGCAGCCTTTTTGTCGAAAATATCCTTAATTTACGAAAATTATTACCAAAAATCATAGTTATCCTTATATATTTGAATCACAAACCTCCGCAAAAAATATTTCCTATTGAATGACACAATCTGCAAAAAGATCTATCGGGTAGTTTTTGAAAACACTGGAGCGGAAGTTTTGGAGCTTACTGCTTTATAACATATGATATGATGTGATGATGTGTTCACCTATGCTGAGCTTTATTTGTATTTCATGTTTTGTCGCAGGGTTGTGTGCTCATTCTTCATTGTGAAGATTTTTCCATCTTTTACTATTGATATAGCCTTACCGATATATATGTGTATAAGAGATGCCAGGTTGGCCTCAAAACTTAAGCTAGAGCACTGGAGCGTTATTCCAAGAATTCTGATTCAATTCCTGCTTTCGACATTTTTCTCTCAGATGGTTTTACGCAGTATGATGTTTCATGCACTTCCATTGAACACCTTTTCCCAGGTTTTTACTAATAAAACTTTTTTTAAATCTTTTATTCTCTATTTTTGTAAAAAGTATACCGGTGAATCACAACCCTTGATATAAAAAAAAAAGATTAGAAAAAGAGTAGTTTTATTTATATATTTTTATGAATCAAAAAAGAACTACAATTCTAAGTTTTCTGCAACATTTTTGGGCTTTTTTTAATTTGCATGTAACGTTAAGCACTTTCTGCATATGAACATTCGGTTCTCGTAAAAATTAATTTGGAATAATACGATGCATTTCTTAATTCTGATTTCTATTGTTATTTATTATTATTATTATTATTATTATTATTATTTACAAATACAACAAATAAACCATGAAAAATTTTAAACAAAAGAAAACGGGCTTCTAGATTGTACAGTTATATTGTTAAAGTCGGACTCAACATGCGTATTTTGATAGTTTTATTGCTTTTCTTCTGAAAGTTTCCTGTTAATATCATTAAAAATAAATAAAAGTCCTTTTAAAATTAATAGTTCTTTAAGGTAAGTAATATTTGCAGGTTTTATTATAATTAATAGTATTAGTATTAGAATATTACACACTCGATTAAGGTTACTGGCATCTTCTCCTGAAAGCGTTTTTAAGAGTGTCAACTTGTGCGAAAAATGTAGTTCTAAATTAATAAGATTTATATTTTCTCTCCTAACTCCTATGATTCAAATTGTTCATATGATTTATTAAACAAAGTATATTAAAATTTATGAAAACTGAATAGCTAGGGATATTCCGCCTTAGAAAGTAGATTTGCGAGGCGTTCCTTTCAGCGGAATTAATATAAATTAACTGGTATAGACATATAAGTAATAGGTTGTTGCCTGGTGCAATATGATAAAGTTAAAATTATTTTCAACGTTAGAACACCAGAATATTCGTATTCCAAGCATACCGGTTTCGGTAGCATATAGCATACCTTCCTCAGTGCACCGAGGAAGGTATGCTATATGCTACCGAAACCGGTATGCTTGGAATATATTCTAACGTTGAAAATAATTTTAACTTTATGGTATAGACATGTTTTGTTTTCTCGTGTTTTACCGCATTGAGTTCTACTTGATGTTTGCTAACTTACAGCATAATATTACAAAAGTTAAAAGAATTTGAGAATCTTTAAAAATCGGGACTTTTCGCATCGCACGCTGTGGTGCCGCAAGACATATATCTTGAAATAGAGTAATCCGAATTACTGTATCCATATATTCATTGATTAGTATCAATATAGCATACACAATATTGCGTGTATACTACTATATTTGGATACACCCTTTCATCTTTTTGCTTTATTTTGGGAATAACGGATTTTGAGCTTATCGATAATTTTCAGAATTTTTAATCTATGTTTTTCAGATTTTCACAAAAGTTGCTCTATGTATTTACCTAACACATTATGCAAATAATATTTTGATTGCGTTCACTCATGCGTAGTGAAAGATTATTTGGTAAACCTGCTCATTTTTCATGCAATTTGTATTATTTTTAATTCTGATTGCAGGGTATTATGCACAGTATTATTTGTCATAATTTCAGAAAAAAAAAACATTTTTTATTAAGAGTTCTGCAAAAAACTTAGCAAAATTTGGGAGTATTTTTATAAAAACCTTCATATCTCTACGAGTATACATACAATCCATATAAAAATGAACAAAGTTTACTATAACAAGCCACTTAATCATAATCTGCAATTTGAACACTTTAGCTACATTAATTTTAACAGGATTATCTGAAAGATCTTCGTACTTTTTTTTAATTTGTCGATGGTCTCCCATGGGACTTCGAGAAAAAAATCTTTGTGGAAATATATAACCTGTACTATTTTATTTACACACCTGAAGTTTTAGAATAATTAATTATGTATTTTTCTAGATATTTAACAAAATCTTTAAAATAGCAAGTGTCCGGTCATTAATGGCCATGTAGTGTATGTTTCACTTTTTTATGTACACGATAACTTCCATAATTCTGCTCGAATCTCTTGCAAACTGATACATAAAATCAAAGTGCATAAAATCTGGATTAAGTTCGTTAAGGGGCAAAAATAGACTAAGGGGACAGGAATAGGGAGGGTTTTCTGAAAACCGAAAAAAAAAAATCCACAACTTCTTAATTAAAATAGATATCGAATCAGTTTAGTAACAGTTTAAGAAAATTTTGAGTTGTTGAGAGCGGACAAATAGTTTTTAAATATTGCTTTAACATGATTCTGATAAAACCAGCTCTTACAAAGAAATGAAATTCAAAAGCGGCCAAATAAAATTGTTGAACTGGGTTTATCTCTAATCATAATTTACTTTTTGTTGGTAAAATTAGCACTTAACTTTAAAATCTACCTGCGCTTGTAGGCCGAACCGGTAGGGTTTTTTTTTTTCTTTTTCGCGAATAATCAAAATTTGCAAATCTTAAACCTGCAAGAATTAAGGGATTACGGTATCTGAAAATTAGACATTCCGCATAAATTGGGACACTTAACAGCACAAAAGTGTACATATCCAGATTGGAATAATTATAAATTTAAAAAGTGCTTGACAAAATAAATCAGTTTTTTCACAAATAATTAAATTAACAAAGTACTGAAGAGTCAGAACTCTGAAATATATCTCGAAAACCAATTCAAAAGTTGAACAAAAATCGTTTTGCATCTTTACCAGAATAGTTTGATTACTGTCTGGAGATAATAGGCGCGGATAAGATAGTCTGGAACTTAACAAACAACTGAGAGATACTAAACGAAGTTAGTATTAGGTCTACACAAACGCTTGCTTTAATTTTCCAGCTGATTGTCTTGGCAGAAAGAAATATCATATAAGTGGACCGTTAGAGAGGCGCCTAGAAGTTTTAATGAAGAAGTTTGTAAAAGTTTGAGAAATTCTCATCTGATAGAATATAAAGAAACGTTATTGTTGACACATTCCGAACAGTCGAAGTTCGTATAATGTGTTTTGTTAAGTGATTTTATTTATAATGTAAGAATTATTTTATTCATAAAATAAAGGATTGGCTGTTTAATAATTATTATTACCAAAAAAGTATTCCTAGATTTCCTGTTCACATAAATCTTCTACTCGCTAAGAACGTTCAAATTTTTAACTCATTTTACAAAGAACACTAAAAAACAAGAAAGAAAAAATCACGAATAAAGGATAGATTATGAGACATTTTCAGCACATTCAGAATAAAGTAAGAAAACTGCACTGTTTAAAAAATTAAAATATTATGTCTAGAATACAATCATAGGGAAGTGCATAACACATTTTAAAATCAATTACAGCTGTTATCATCGATAATCGAAAAAAATATTCGGATTTTTTAGCAGTCTTGTATGTGATATATAGATTTGTGTCTATCAACTAAATGCATGCCAAAATTTAATTCTCTTAATGCATACATATACCTCAGTTGAAAATTTCCCCTAATAAAGAGAATGATACATGAATACTTTTATGCAGACATGTATAATGAGGCATAGAATTTATATATAATGAATAAAACCTGCAAAAAATAGTTAAATTTAAAAATGCATGCCAAATTTTAAAACGCAAATTTCAGCAATTATAACTTTAAGACAGTACGATATCCGATACGGTATACCGATTTCTTTTGTGTGTCCCTATAGATGAATTAAAAATGCTACGACAGTACTGTTATAATGTAATCGTGGTGAAATTCAATGATCAGTTTCAATGTACTTAAAATAGCGTTATCTCATTAAAATACACTTCAAAAGATTTTTCCCCATGTACCATAATGTAATGGAAATATTTTGAGTGCCCCTGTAAATAAAAATTAATCTTACATACATCATATAAAATACCAAACAAGCTATCGTGGCCATAAATAGGCTTTATCAATTATATGAAATTCGAGTATATTTATGGGAGTTAGAGCGTGGATAGGCGGACAGACAAACTGAATACATAAACACTTTTCAACTTTGTTGGAAAGTGTTAAAAAGCAGGTAGATAAAACCTCCATAACTGAAAGATAACATAAACTTTAAAGATTTTGCTTTGTGCAAATTATTATAAAAAAAATTAAATCCATTTTATAATTGTTTTTCTTTTTAAAAGGATAGTACAAATACATTAAAAATTACTGTTCAAAAAATTCTCAAAAAATTATACATTGTATTATTAATATTTTTTTTCAAAAATATTATTAAAAATTCCAATAATTTACACCAACCTTATTTTGAAAAATCAATTTTTAAGGAATTTGTGGTTTTAGAATAATTTAATCTTTGTTGTGAAGCAAAATAATTAAATCTTATTTTTTACGTATGATATCATACTAACTACAAATTGCACGTGTCCTTTTTTTTTCATTTTTGAAATTGTTAATAATGAAGATATTTATGAACCAATAATAACTGACATTTATGAACCAAATTAATGAATGGTTCAAGCCCTGGCAGAACAACATAAATTTTAATGATATTCACTACAAGAAAAATTTAATTTATTATTATGTGTTTTAAATAATTCGAATAATAGATTTAAAGACGAATTAGAATCTAACTCATCACCGTCACAATGATCTCACAATTTAATTAACATATGTAAACATCTTTGTAAAAAAAAAAAAAAAAAAAAAAAAAAAAAAAAAAAAAAAACCATGTTTCAACCTCTCAAAGCAATTTTTTCAATATAAATTTATCTTTTCAGTGTGTAGAAAGAACAATCGATCGACAATTTTACTTTTTTAACCTACACTGTAAAAAAAAATTCAAGAGGTTACTAAAAATTTCTTAGTAAATTTGTATTCCACCGAATTTTTTAGTAACCATTACAAACTTTTTTTTGGCAAGTGAAACAAATATTTCTTTTGTAAACTGGACAAAAGAAGTTTTTGTATAACTAACTTAAAACTTTTTAGTATGAGCCATCAAGCAAATTTTAGTAATAGCTCCAAAATTATTTTTAGTAACCATTACGTTTGTCCGAAGGGCAGGAGCTTCCTTCGAGCTGCATCCAGTGGTTAAAAAGACAGAGTTCTAAAATGGAAGGTTTTCGGTAAAGCCGCAATAGATGGCAGCACCAAACATTGCTATCTACTCTACTTTGACATGCTTCTAAAGGGGAGGGAAGTTCAGAGATCATTACCCACGGTAACTGCTACGACAGGATTTTCATAATCCCTTTATTTACATTCGGTGCATATTTGGCGGCGGCCAGAATCGAACCCAGGTACTTTCAGCCTGGAGTTCGGTGCTATAACCACTATGCTGTCACGGCCGCAGCAAATCAGTTTTAATAATAGCTATTAAAACTGTAAAACTATTAACTCTATTCGTTGCTAGCTTTTTTCTAGTAATTCTTACAGATTCCTTGTAACCGAGTAAGATTACTAAAAATTTTTTAGTAATTACAAGGATTAGTAAAAATTTTTTAGTAGATCGATCCTTTTTTTTTACAGTGTGCAGCTATCAAAACTACAGTTTTCCCCTTCCAAGATTAACATTCTTTCAAAAATTTGAAGTTTAAAAAAATAGAACTCGGTATAACTACATTGAGCACTTTGGAAAACTTGCTTCATTCTTGCTATGAGTAAGAATATTTTGACGGCCGATTCTTTTCAGTTCGTGATAAACAATATGTTGCGTTAAAGGGACCATAGACATTTTATTTGAACAAAATGTGACCAAAAAATCGAAAATTATTCTGAACATGTTTTTATTCTCTAGTTTGCTCTGAGCCATTTGCGAAAAACTGCATGCAAATGTGATTATTTTTCGCAAAATTACAATTGGTTAAAATTTGTATCCATGCAATTTTTTTACCATTTCGTATAGTTTAAATCTGTTTTTCTCAAAAGGGGTTTGTCAATGTTTTTAGATTTTTGAAATGCTCCATGCGTCATAAAGGGATCCGGTACACAAAAATCTTCAAATTTTCTAATTTTTTAATAGCATTAAAAATTTCTCTGTTTTTTTTTTCTGCTTAAAATGATGTTTAAATCATATATCTATCTTAAGTGGAACAGGAAAAATTAATTTTTTCATATTTTTTTTGTTTTGAAAATCTGCCTTTTAAACAATGGGTGTCATGGAAATGACTTCTTGTAAAAATGCGTTTTTCTTCATAAGTTATTTCACCATTTCTTGCATTTAAAGTGTTATAAGTCAAGAACAGTAAAAGATAAATGTTAGAAACATATCTTTTTTTATTTTTTACTTTAATTTTGATTCATCAAATTCTAAAAAAAAAAAAAATATATATATACTTTTGAAAATGTAATATTTTTTAATTACATCATTTTTTGAATTTTCGATTTTAAATATTTTTGATTTTTATTTAAATTAATGTTTTTAAAAAGGCTGATTAAAAAATTCAAGCTTATATATTTGTGTTTATTTAAGTGAAAAAAATGAAATTCTACAAACAATATTTCGAGTTATAACGATTTTAAACTACACCTCCTTTTTCGCAAATTTTAAATTTTAAATAACCAAAAAAAGAAAAAATGAGAAGTTTTATTGTGTGATTTTGTTTTCAAATTATATAGTTAACCCTCACAAAAAATTTCCAAATTTTAACTCAATAAATAAAGATTATTTTAACATTGTCCTGGACCTCCTTAATTTTGGATGAAAGAAATTAATAAACAAGAATACATGAATAAAAAAGTTATTAAATTTTTTAGATTTTTAAATCAAAAGATATTAAGAAATTCACCTTTTATATATAAACATTTGAATAAACTATTTCATTTTATTTGAGAGAGGTTTAACGAAAAATTAAAAACAAATATTATTGACAAGTTACGATTGACCATGAAACGATTTGTATTTTTATTTTATTATAATTATGATTCTAATTAGATTGGAATCTAAACATGTCAATATTTATTTTTAATTTTTCGTTACACCTATCTCAAGTAAAATAAAATTGTTTATTCAAAAGAATACCTGAAATATTTAAAATGGAACTGTGTATGCAATTTAAAATTCAATTTCATTAAGGTAATTAAATTTTATTTTTAACTTATTAAAAGGCAAAATTTTCATGTAAACCATTTATGGAATTCAGAAAAAATCTGCAAAAAGTTAACTATTCAAGGGATTAAAAAATCGATACACAGATTTGTTTGCAATAGATTTTTAAGTGGCTCAAATGCAAAACTGAAGAAATATCTCAAAAATTAAGACGTATGGAGCACTTAAAAATTTCGTTTTAAAATTTTATTTTTTTTTAAAGTCTTAAAATTATAATGAGATTGAAAATTTCTTTTACCCCTCTAAGTTTTGGAACGTAATATTCCGTTCATTAAACTCCAGGTTTCACTACAATAAAAGCAATATTTAACCCGTCACTGCACGATTTTTTCTACTTTAACGGAATTTTTTTTAATCTATGTATCGGTCTAATAATGGGAAAAATAATTTAAAAAAATTTAAACATTTTAATAAACAATTTTATTTTACTTGATAGGTGTAATGAAAAATTAAAAACAAATATTGACATGTTTCGATTCCATCTTATAAGAATCATAATCATAATAAAATAAAAATAAAAATACGAATCTTTTTATTTATTTTATCCTTATTTTATTTCTTTTTTACGAATTTTTATTTTATTATGATTATGGTTCTTATAATCATAATAAAATGTGATGTATTTTTATTTTTATATCATATATCATAATAAAATAAAAATAAAAATACGAATCTTTTTATTTATTTTATTCTTATTTTATTTCTTTTTTACGAATTTTTACTTTATTATGATTATGGTTCTTATAATCATAATAAAATATGATGTATTTTTATTTTTATATCATATATCATAATAAAATAAAAATAAAAATACGAATCCTTGTATTTATTTTATTCTTATTTTATTTCTTTTTTACGAATTTTTATTTTATTATGATTATGGTTCTTATAATCATAATATAATGTGATGTATTTTTTTAAAATATCATATATCATAATAAAATAAAAATAAAAATACGAATCTTTTTATTTATTTTATTCTTATTTTATTTCTTTTTTATGAATTTTTATTTTATTATGATTATGGTTCTTATAATCATAGTAAAATATGATGTATTTTTATTTTTATATCATATATCATAATAAAATAAAAATAAAAATACGAATCTTTTTATTTATTTTATTCTAATTTTATTTCTTTTTTACGAATTTTTATTTTATTATGATTATGGTTCTTATAATCATAATAAAATATGATGTATTTTTATTTTTATATCCTATATCATAATAAAATAAAAATAAAAATACGAATCTTTGTATTTATTTTATTCTTATTTTATTTCTTTTTTACGAATTTTTATTTTATTATGATTATGGTTCTTATAAGATGGAATCGAAACATGTCAATATTTGTTTTTAATTTTTCATTACACCAATCAAGTAAAATAAAATTGTTTATTGAAACGTTTATATTCAAAAGGTGTATTTCTTAATATCTTGTGATTTAAAATCTAAAAGATTGAATAACTTTTTATGTTAAAAAATTTTTAATTTCGAAATTTCAGCTAAAATTTTACATTTTATGGCATGTAGCCTATATACACCACTAAGATTTTTAAATATTGTATTCTATATTTTACAATTAAATGCACTTAAATTAATTCATTTTATCTGTTTAACACTCTGCATTTTCCTTTGTATTAATATTTTTAAGCATTCAAGAAAAAAATAACAAAAGTAAATTTTGCCTTACTTAATAGCTTGGTCGAAAATGTTTTTGTTTCCGAAGAACAAGTTCTAATTTTTTTGTCAAATGGAGCCATTTAGCATGGACAAAATAATTGTTATTCTATTCTTTGGACTGTTCTTGATCATTTCCAGCAATCCTATTGGCCAAATTCATGGCACATAATGAGAATTATAATGTTTTCAGGTATGTGTCAGATGTGGCACACGGTGAGGTGAAGGATTAAGATAATATAATTCTATAAATGAATTTTCGATACTGTCGACTCTCATTAATTCGAACTCGCCGGGACCACAAGAAATGTTCGAATTATCCGAAGTTC